>JAJJMC010021161.1:0-11244 GCA_023531435.1 Papaver californicum | reverse complement strand
CATCGTTCTTGTATTTCCTTTTTTATCTGGTGCGATCACTAGGTGACGGATCACTTTTAATTGCTTCTTGGTTCGATGTCTTATATATTCGACACGTGTCTTCCTATCTTTTTAGACTTCTATCATCTCGATCATTAAAATAACTTGAGTAATTATTACCTTTACTTTCTCAATTACCAAGATAAAAAAGTAATCATTATTCTTACTTTTTCGATCTTCCATCATTTAATGCTGTTTGTTTTATTCGATGTACTTTAACTTTCTCGATCATATGTGTCGTTCATGCAATCCATTGCTCAGATGCTTTATGCCTTTTCGATATTTGATATTTTTAATATTGATTGTGTGGTTCTCGCTCTTTTTAATTTAGTTGCTTCCTATCTCGATCTTCTTCCACGTGTCATGCTTCTAACAATTTGCCCCCTTCTTCTCTTTTTTACAAAATCATCTAGCGGTTGATCCAAGATTTTGAAAAATGGAGAATAACTTAACTTTTTTCAGTCTTTTTCTCGCACATTATCCGAGTTTTCCGCTGGTATTAATTGCATTAGCACGTTACTGATTTTTCCGGCTCTGCATTTATTGTTTCTATACATATGATTGTGTCAGTTACACTTTTTTCGATAGAATCAAATCTTTACCCATTTTATGGCTGTATTAATTCTCTCCTTTAAATACCCTGCAACTTTTTACTGTTTTCTCATAGTTATTGCACTTTGTCTTCCTTAAACTTTTCAAATTTCCCCACTACTCAGGAGTTCTTTTCTTATCAGTTGATTCCTTCTTTACTTTGATCTGACTTTTGTTCTCTTCTTTTCTTCATGTAAGTAATTTTTTCTTGACTTATGTTCTCTTTTCATGATTGAAATGATGGTTATAATTGATTTCTAGATAATTTCTTTTTGTGCTAAATTTCTCTCTCTTATGCTTCTTTTCCTTCAGATTTTACATCATGCCTCATAGAAAGTCTAATGCTTCTGGTGACCAAGGTGAGAGCAGAAGATCAAGTAGGTCTACTGCTTCGAGATACGCCGTCTCTCGTCGTGATTCATCTCCTGGTATTCCTACCCCTGCTGCACCCCGCACCGTACGTAATTCTACCCCTGACATTCCTAATCCTGCCCCTAAAAGTAAACGGGCGTTGTCTTCTTATAGTTTTCGATCTATGGACATCGAAGAATTTAAGAGGACACATAATCTTCAAGGATTTAAGGTTTCTTTCTTTGATGATACTTCCGACATGTTGACATATGATTCTATGAGAAATTTTCATTATAGCCATCACAGATTGTTAATTTCTGCTGGTGCCTTAGAAGCTGGTCTTCGTCTCCCTTTGTATGACACAAAAAATCCTTTCCAATTTATAGTTCTTGCTACTCGCAATAGAGCTCCTCATACTCAACCTCGATCCATCACACAATATAATGGTAATTGGTGGCGAATTCTCGAT
The DNA here is from genome assembly GCA_023531435.1 of Papaver californicum. NCBI lineage: Eukaryota > Viridiplantae > Streptophyta > Magnoliopsida > Ranunculales > Papaveraceae > Papaver > Papaver californicum. Next base: position 9,794 of record JAJJMC010021161.1, on the reverse strand, counting down.
GAATGTATTCTTCGCAGTGAGGGTCGCACCCGTCTTACCTGCTATACTCCCGATCCTTCTGAACGTGCTTACTATACACCTGAGAATTTCCAGAATACTTATGGTGATGGTATTACTATTAAAATTTTTGTAAAATGGAGTGTTAGTCCAGTTCGCAAATGCTCCCAAGGATTTCCCTTACTTCGAGAGGTTGACGACCCTAGAATTAAGATAGCTCCATATACCAAAGTCGATTTTCCTTCAAATGAAAGAATCCGTTGGGAACACGATTACAGATGGTATCGTACCCCTATTTTGATTGAAGGTCCTTGGGTATATGGTGACATCCCCCATAATGAAATTCAACATCTTCGAAACTGTTTCCCGAGTTATTATCCATGGAGATTAAACTTTGATGATTATAGATTTGAATACAAGGTTCGAATTTTTCATTTCAAATTCCATTCTTTTAGATATATTGTATCGATCTTTAGTATCTTCTTATAATGTTTGAACCTTTTTGGTTTCAGGTCGATCCTTCTTTGGATATCGGAGTTCCTCTTCCTTCATCTGATCGCGGTGTTCAAATTGTCGAGGGTAGACAAAGGGTCGAGCCCATAGTTGAAGGTAAGGGAAAACGGAAATTAATCCTTGCAGCAGAGAAAAAGCAGAAAAAGTCCAGAACTCTTGTGCTTTCCACTGAGGTTATAGGAGGGATAACTTCAAATTTAAACAGTGGAGAAGGAAGTTCTATTATTGCTTTACCATTGGATCAGTCCGATCCTATTGATGTTATTCCCGTTTCTTCGATCCCAGCTGAAACTGGGGTATCAGATCAGTTCGATCCTATTGTTGCACCTCCTTCTGGTACTTCAACCGATTTTTATAATATTATTTCTCCATTGCCTTTTGATTTTGTGCTTGATACTCCCGTACCTGATAATGGTACGTTAGGAGTTTTTTCTGGTTTTCCTCAAGAAGAGGGAGACGATGTTGTTATTGATGAAGATATTGTTGATGTAGTGAATGAAGTAACTCATGTTGACGAAGAAAATTCGTTGGAAAAGAATAATGCTGATGTAAATCCGACCGGTGACGTAGAAAATGTGAATGTTGGAACCAATGTCACTATTGTTGGAGAATCGAATGATATTGATGGTTCTGAAAAAGAAACTTTTCCTCCTTCTGGTACGATCGCTCCTAATGTTTCGATCCCTACCGAAGTCGAGGGTACTACTGGAGTTTCTTCAGAACCGATCGTACCTACTGAGACTTTGATTCGATCTTCTCCTGTTGCTGTTGCGGTCGATGCTGAAACACCAAGTGTCGATCCTGTCATTCTGCAATCTCTTTCTGACCAAATTGCCAGTGTCAGAACTGATGAAGGTCTTAATTTAATCGGTGATGAAGAAGAGGCTTACAAGTGGTTTCTTTCTCGGGGGCTTCTAAATATTTCATCCAATCCTGACATTGTTAAGTCTGATTCTTGTTTCATGTCTCGATTCCGTGATTCTCTTGGTGCGATCCCCATAGATGAAGCTCAGGATGCGTGGTCTAAGAACGATATTCTTGAGCAAACATTTCCTGTGAATCCTCCTTCTTCCTTTACTGAAGTTTTAGCTGTTGCTGAGAGTTCATCATATTCACTTCCACAGCAAGCTTTGGCTCAACTCCAGTATGGTAATGATTGCTTATTTAGCGGTTATAAATTTTATAAGGCTCGAGCCACCATGTTGGGGTTACTGTTTAAGAGCGAGTCAGTAAAAATGAAGGGAAGAAATGATACACTACAACAAGCGAATGATGAGTTGAAACAGCAAAATAATCTTCTCCAACAACAACTTCAACAATTCCAACAGCTTCAACAACAACATCAGCAACAACAAGAACAACATCAAACTATCGAAGTTCTTCAGAATCAAAATCAAGGTTTATTTTTCACTCCTCTTTACTTATTATTCTATTTTATTAATCTATATGAAGAATTTAAATTTTATCCTAGGTCCAGTGGAAAACTCGAAAACCCTATTTAGGTACGATCGTAGAATGGTACAATTGAATAATCATGCAAATGAAATCTACAAAGAGATGAATGTGGTTAGAGAAAAACTAACTCAATTGAACGATAGTTTTGATTTAGCCACTTGGAGGCGTAATAAAGCTGAGTCAAAATACCAAGAAGTTGTAAAATTGCTTACTCTGAAAGAAATAGAGTTTAAATCTGTTATTAGAGGTACTTTTTTGGTATACCTGATCTTTTGGTTTATTATACCATAAAATTTATCTAATATTTTCTTGTATTTTCAGAACTGGAGAGAAAACTTAATGAAGTTAGAGATCGAGCAACTCAAGCAGAAACTGAACTCAACACAATGAATGATACAGTGAAAAACATCATTGAAGAGTTAAGGACTTCTGAAAACAAGGTGTCTCTTGGTGCAACAAAAGTTCGGAGTTTACAAGCTCAATTGTCTGTTGAGCTTTCCAAGATTGCAGCTCGTGAACAAGAAATTGTATCATTAACTACAGAATTGAATGAAGAAAAAGATCAAAAATCAAGCTTTGTTGCTCAAATAGAAAAAGATCAACAAACGATCGAAGAGCTTCAAAAAGAAGTCAACTTTGGGCGCGACTTTGTTCATTGGGTTCGGCAGGATGCTAAAGCAAAAATTGCAAAATCCTTCAACACTGCTTTACATCGTGCACAATCCGATCCTTCAGTGCTCAGTAAACGTGCTTCTGTGCCTGTAGTTCCCCCTCCACCATCGCGACCCAGTCTTCCCGATGCTTGATTATGTTCTTTATAATTTCGTCTGTTGTTTGCTTCACCATCTTGTACTTTGTCTGTTCTTGTAGGAATTTTCTTTTGTAACCTTTTGATACGTTTTTCCAAAGTTGTTCCCTGCACAAGAGAATTTGATTAAGTAATCTTTTTGGCTATCATATAACTTTCCGAGTACCATGAATTGAAGTACTTTTTACCTCAAATCATGTTGTTCGAGATCCCACACATACGAAACAAACCCGAGCCAGGGGTAAGATACAGGGTTGGTCCCGAACTGTACTCTGAAAATTGATAAACCAATAATAAGGAACTCCTTCTTTATAAGAATTTCGTTGTTAGTGAAATTCTTTAAGGATGTTTACCTTTTGTATATGATTGTGTCGTCAATCGCAACGCAATCCAGAATATGATGTTCCTGGAGTAATTTTGAGCGCTCAAAGTATTATGAAATTCCGGGATTAATGGAATTTTGATCAATGATCATTGTGTTTTCCAAGATACGATGTTCTTGGATTCAAAGTATATGATATTCCGAGATTAATGGAATTCTGATTAATAATTACAGTATTTTCCAAGATACGATGTTCCTGGAGTAATTAAATTATAAAAGTAATTACTGAATTAGTTGGCTATGTACCTGCCTTTTTTGTTAACATCGCGTTGTTATTCACGGATAGTAAAGCTTTAAGTATTGTGCATTCCATGGATGCTGTAAAACTTCTCCCTGCATATTCTGGAGATAGTACGATCCTTGTCCTGCTGACGCTTGAATTATGTATGGACCATCCCATGTTGGTGCAAATTTTCCTGCATTTTTATCTCTTTGGTATTCCGTTATTTGTCGTAGGACATATTGGCCTTGGACAAAGTTTCGTGATTTTACACGTTTATGGTATTCTCGAGCTAATCCCCTTTGATAATTTTCCATCTTCTGGAGTGCTACCTCTCTTTTTTCTTCCAAGTCATCCAATTTTTGTAACATAAGATCTGAATTAAGATTTTTTTCCCATGCTTCTGTTCTGGTTGTAGGTAAAATAACCTCTGTTGGTATTACTGCTTCCGTTCCATAAGTGAGAAGATAAGGTGATTCTCCAGTTGAAGTTTTTCTTGTGGTTCTATATGCCCATAATGTATTATGTAACTGTTCGCACCACTTTTTATAATATCCGTCCAATGTTTTCTTCAAGTTTGTTGCGATTGTTTTATTTGTGGATTCTGCTTGCCCATTGCTTTGGGGGTAGAAAGGTGTAGATTTATGCTTTTGAATATTATATATTTCAAATAACATATCGATATTCTTTCCTTGGAATTATCTTCCATTATCAGAAACTATTGCTGCGGGAATCCCAAACCTACAAATGATATTCTCGAATAGAAATGTAAAAACATCAGTGTCTCTGATTCGTGCTAATGCTTTCGCTTCTACCCACTTGGTGAAATAATCGGTAGCCATAATTAAATATTTTCTTTTCTTTGTTCCTTCAACTAATGGTCTAACTATATCAACTCCCCATTTTGAAAATGGCCATGGACTAAGTATTGAATTTAATTTTGTAGCTGGTGCTTTGATTTTCTTACCAAATCGTAGACACTCTTCGCACCTTCGAACCATTTTTTCCGAATCTTTTAGCATAGAAATCCAGTAATAGCCTTGCATTTTGGCTTTTAATGATAACGATCATCTTCCGCTGTGATTTCCTGCATCTCCATAATGTATTTCTTTAAGAATTCGCAATCCTTCTTTTTGAGATAAACATCGAAATAACGGTCCAAGGAAAGAATTTCGATAAAGGATTCCATCTCGAAGTTGGTAACTGTTTGACTTGAGTTGAATTTTCCTTGCTTCTTTAGAATCTGTTGGTAACACTTTATTTTGCAAATATTGATGTATCGGGAGCCTCCAATCTGGTTCGTTTGGTTGGTCATCTTCTTGTTACGATGTAAGTGGGGTACTCCGTATTGCTGGGTCATCAATTTCTTCCATCGCACTATCTTCTTCTATACTGTTTAATGTTTGTGCTCTTATGGATGGCTCATATATTCTCCCAATTTTTACTGCTTTAATGGTTGGATCATTTATCATAGATGAAACATATGCAAGTGCGTCGGCATGTCGATTCTTTTCTCGGGACAAATGTCGAAAAACAATATTTGGAATACGATTTGTTAAATTTTGTACAAGGTTTTTATATCTTTCCAAATCTTCATCAATCGTTTGATATTTTAGCTCAATCTGTCTAATTACCAGCTGCGAGTCACTTGTGAGTCTAACATCACTTATTCCTAGTTCAATAATGAGTTTGAGAGCATGGACCACTGCTTCATATTCTACTATGTTATTTGTATGCTCTTCGAACTCAAGACGAAATGAATGTACCACACGTTCTCCCCTTGGTGCTGTAATCACGATGCCTATTCCTGCTCCTTCTTTATTTCGCGACCCATCAACAAAAACTTCCCATCTTCGTGAACTATTTGAATCCAAAATATCCAATGGCTCTTCTTCTTCACACCCTGGCAGTCCTTGAATTTCATATTCCTCCTCAATTGGAAAATCTGCCAGAAAATCAGCTAGAATTTGAGATTTCTGCGCAGTTTGTATTTCATAAATAATGTTGTATTGTTCCAGCTGAGCATTCCATTTTGCTATTCTTCCTACTTTTCCTGTATTCTTTAAAACTGACTCCAATGGTGCTTTTGTTAATATACGAACGTAATGAGTAAGAAAATAAGTGCCTAACTTCTGAGTAGCAAATACTACTGACAAAATTAGTTGTTCAATCCTGGTATAATTTCTTTCTGCTGAATTCAGAGTCTTGCTGATGTAGTATATTGGTTTTTCAATCTTTTCATTTGTTCGTACCATTACCCCACTGATTGCATTTTCTGTTGCCGCTATGTATAAAGTTAATATTTCTTCTGGCTCTGGTTTCTGCAATGCTGGCAACGTGGCGAGATGTAATTTTATACTTTGAAATGCTTGTTCACAACGATCATTACATTCAAATTTATTTTTCTTCTTAAGTACATCGAAAAAGGGCTTGCATCGTTCTGATGATCTCGCAATGAATCTACTCAATGCAGCCAAACACCCATTTAACTTATGTACACTTTTTATACTGTTTGGTGATGGCATATCTGTTATTGCTTGTATTTTCGCCGGATCAACTTGTATTCCATCTTTTGTAACCAAATATCCCAAAAATCGCCCTGAAGTAACACCAAAAATACATTTCTCTGGATTTATTTTCATTTTATATTTTCGTAATGCACCAAAAATTTCAGCCAAGTTCTGTAAATGATCATCTGATAATTTACTTTTTACTAGCATATCATCCACATAAACTTCCAAAGTTTTTCCAATCCATGGTTTGAATATCGCGTCCACTAAACGTTGATATGTTGCTCCTACATTCCGTAACCCAAATGGCATTCTGGTGTAACAATACAATCCCCGTGGAGTAAAGAACGATGTGTGTTCCTGATCTGCTTCTGCTAATGCTATCTGATTGTATCCAGATTGTCCATCCATAAATGATAACATCTCATGTCCTTCAGCAACATCTACGAATTGGTCGATGTTCGGGAGCGGATAACTATCTTTTGGACACACTTTGTTTAGATTAGTAAAATCTACACAAATTCTTACTTCATCGTTCTTTTTCGGGACAATCACCATATTAGATATCCATGTGGGGTATCGTACTTCCCGAATGAATCTTGCACTTAAAAGTTTAGTTAATTCTTTTTCCACTGGTTCATGGTATTCTGGTGCGACCTTTCGTATCCGTTGGCGAAAAGGAATTGCATCAGGACGTATTTTTAATTCGTGCTGTACGATGTTGGGATCGATCCCCGGCATATCTTCCATTCTCCAAGCGAATACATCTACAAATTCACAAAGCAATTTAACTAACTGTTGTTCCAGATCTGCTTTTATTAACATCCCAATTCGCACCTGTTTGGGCAATTCTGTAGTGCCAATATTTATGACTTTTGTTTCTTCTACTGGGGTGAAGACTGGTTTTGGAATCCCAATTGGAGTTGGGGTTCCCTTTAATTGCTACATTGTCCCTTTATGATGTTGGACTACCTGATTTTCTTGACTCTGACTGCTCTCTCCTTTTTCATTTACCGTTTTATTTTTTGCATGCTTTTCTAAATATTTACTTATTTCTTCCTCCTTTGCTTTAACTCTTCGTTCTTTTTTTCTTTTATGTTGTAGATGCTCCTGTTCCTCATTCATTCTTGTTTCTGTCATTATACAAAACTTAGCATCTTCTTGATCAACCTTTATCTCCATCTCTCCTTGCGGTGTTGGAAATCGCAAATATTGGTGATATGTTGATACCACTCCTTTCAATTGGTGAACCCATCGTCTTCCAATTATAGTATTATATGGTGATGGTGCATCCACAACACTAAACCTTGTCAAAATTTTGATCGGTCCAGCTGAAACTTCAAGATCAATGTCTCCCTTTGGCTTGGAAGATATTCCATTAAACCCGTAAATGATGTATCGTGATAGGATCAGCTGATCTTCTTTAAAACCCATTTTACAAAATGTATTATAGAACATCACATTTAACGAACTGCCCCCATCCAAAAGTATTTTCTTCACATTCCAGCCTGATATCAATAATGTTAACACAAGAGGGTCATTATGCATCTCAATTTCTTGGTTTACTTCTTGTGCAAAAAATGTCAAGGGACACGCCATCCAATCTTCCCATAATTCTGTTTGTCTTCCTTGAACTTTAAAGACTTCATGGTTCCGAATTCTCTTGCACAGTTTTTTATTGATTGCTACATTTAAATCCGTATTATCTTTTTCCGCATATGATATCGTATTAATTGTTTGCTCATTATATGGAATGCGTATTGCCTTGCTTTCATCATGTTTCTTTATTGGTTCAATTTTCTGAACAAATTCCTTTAACTCTCTAGCATCGACCATCCTTTGTACTAAGGCTATAAAATTTCTACAGTTGTTTGTTGTATGCCCTTTATAGCTATGATACTCACAATAGTCTTTTGAATGTTGCGTAAACTCTGGTTGATTTCCCTTTGTTATTGGCCATTGAAAATTTGGCCGATTCTTCAAAATGTTAAATAATCTGAAATATGAAATGTTAAGCTTGGTGAATGTTCTTTCTCGAAATTGCTGAGCGAAATTTTTACCATATCCTTGTCGAGGGTGCTTTAATTCTCTTGATTCGAATTTCGGAAGAAATTTCCTTTTCTGATCAGGTGATTCCTCAACTGAATTTGTTCTCCTTGTATTTCCTTGACTTCTTGGATTGATTCTCGATCCTTGCTCTTGTATTTCTTGGAGCCTCGCACATGTTTCTATTATTTCTCTTAACTGGCCTTCAGTTTTTGGGTTATTTCGGTGAATCTCAACAAAAAGCTGGCTTTTCCGATCAGCAATCCCCCATTTGTAATGGTTTATAACTGTTATTGGGTCTAATTCACCTACTGCTTGACATATCGCATGCCATCTGGCTGTATATGATCGGATCGATTCTTCTGGCCAAGATGTCAATGAATAAAGTTTGTCCTCCCCTGAATCAACTGGTTTATTATACATGTATGCTTCAAGAAACTTCCTCACCAACTGTGCATAATTATGGATGGAATTTTCCGGTAATCTGTCGTACCACAACAATGCCGTCCCTGTTAAACTAGATAGAAAACATCTGCACATGATTGCTTCATGATCGTCCCACCGGGTCATCACTCGATTATAATACTTTAAGTGTGACGTTGGATCCTTGGTACCATCGTAACATTCGAATATTGGTATATTATATTCTCTTGGTAATGATACACATGTTAAATGTTGTGCTAACGGAGTTCGCTTTGCTTCTTTCAATACCTCTTCTATTCTTCCCTCCTCTTTATTTTTTAATCCTTTAATTTCTTCTTTCATTTGTTCCATCGTTTCCAAGCATGTTTCCCATTGGGTTCGTAAAATCTCTTTTTCTTGTTGCCTTCTTACTCGAGATGTCGATCCTAATAGGACCATTCTTTGATCTGGATTCCGGTGTTCATTTCTCGATATTTGTCTACTTGACATTACCTCCTGATTCCGTATTTTTGTCACAGCTGGTCTTTGCTTTCTCTGAATTACATCTTTTAAAACTTGATTTTCGGTTGCAAGTAATTCAATTCGATGGTTGCTTGCTTTTTGCTCCTCTCTCATTTCATTTATTTCTTCTAATAAATCCTGTATTTGCTGCATTCTTCTTTGAGAACTCCCATGATCTGAAGAGTAATTCTGAACCACTGTATTTGGTGTTAATTCTTGATTTGGGGTATGATTTCCCTCGTTACTTTGTTGTTGTCCTGGTTCTCTTCCTTCCTCCTGTCTATTCTCCCAGTCTTCATTACCATTTTGGTTCCCAGAATTAGCGTCTTGAGACATAATTTTCAGATCATGTTGTTTCTTAACTATTCTTCGCCTTGCTGATTGCTTTCCTTGCTTGATATCTAAAAATATCTCAGAAAATCAGTCAAATGAACTCTTATACATCAAGAACATAAGAGATCCTATTTATTGCTTTAACTGTGAATTCTTCCCATTACAAATCTGATTTTTTCCTAATTCATAAAATCCTTCGTTTCCTATTCTTAACTATCTTTTCAAACATTTTTCATGTCAAATAAACATACTTATTTTTGAAATTAAAACCTTTTTTCCTTCATCAGGTAGGATAAATCCTTTAATCGTCCCTGTTTCTAGCGCCAAATTGTTTAGGCCAAAAAATCTTTTCGACTAAACAACCAATCATATTCTCACATATCAATTTAAAGTTGAAATCGAGTAACACCCAAACATCTTTGTATTGATTTTATAAAATCATCTCTGTGCCAAACATAAAATCTTTTCTATACGATATATATGATTACTCAAATTTAACATCTTTGAGCTATCATTTTTACAAATTGATTAATTAAGTACAAATAATCCTTCCATAATATAGTTACTTCTCCTAGATTCATACCTAAAAATATCTTCTCTTTCTTT
>JAJJMC010021150.1:489530-497030 GCA_023531435.1 Papaver californicum | reverse complement strand
TTGAAGATCCGCTGTAATAACGAGAAAGATTTCTGCATATACGCCCAAATCTATCGAGAATATCAGAATCTGATAAATCTGCCCAAGCCGGCTTACTAATGGGATGCCCTGAAACGTTACAAAATTTCGTTTTAGCCAACGACCCAACCAAAGAAAGAATTGGGACTTTGGTATCAAACTTCTTAATACAAATATCCATTATAAATGTACTTTCTATCATTTGACTCCTTACCACCGAGGGGTTAAGTCGTAGACTTGCAAGATAGCTCAAAAGCTCGAGGGAATGATTGGATAATTTATTTATCTTAATTCTATCTGGTTGAGACCACAAGAAAAAATGACATTGCCATAAATTTACAAGATTACATTTCCATTTTTTCATCAAAAGAGGACTTCCCTTTGAAGCCAGAATGGATTTTCCTTGATATCTGACATAATGCATAAAAGGATCCTTGAAGAACCATAGGAAGGTCTGAAAATAATTACTAAACACTACTACAGGATGCTCCATTTTTCCATAGAAATTTATTCGCTCAAGAAGGATTCTAAAAGATGTTGATCGTAAACGAAAAGATTGTTTACGGAGAAAAAAGAATATGGATTCGCATTCATATACATGAGAATTATATAGGAAGAAGAAAAAGCGTTGATTCCCCTTTGAAAAAAAGGAAATTTCTTTTTTTTTAGTAATAAGACTATAGCAATTACGATACTCATGGAGAAAGAATCGCAATAAATGCAAAGAGGGGACATCTTGTATCCAAGAGCGTAGGATTCGAACCAAGATTTCCAGATGGACAGGGTAGGGTATTAGTATATCTGACACATGAGTTAAATGTGATAATTTATCCTCTAAAAAAGGAAATATTGAATGAATTGATCGTAAATTTTGAGATTTTCTATCCTTTCCTTCTAGAAAAGATACTAATCGTAGTGAAAATGGAATTTCTACTATGACTGCAAGCCCCTCGGATATCATTTGATAATAAACATTTGGGTTGTGCGCAACAAAATTTTTTTGTTTAGAAACATTTGTCGAACTCAAAAAAGGAAAATGTTTCTGTTGATACATTTGAGTAATTAAACGTTTCACAAGCAGTGAACTGGATTTATTATCATAACCTACATTTTTCACGGATTCATAAAGAATTGATCCATTTAAACCATGATCATGAGCAAGTGCATAAATATACTCCTGAAATAGAAGTGGATATAGGAAGTCTTGTTGCCGAGATCTATCTATTTTGGAATATGCTTCTAATTCCTTCATTTGAAATTCGATTTGAAACAAAGGCAAAGGATTTCTTGGGTTCACAAATGATACATAGTGCGATACAGTCAAAACAAGGTATATAGTAATAAAAGACTAGACACCTCGGATACAGATAGGCTAATCAACGGATCCTCCCTTTTTTAATCCAATTGATAATGGTTAGAAATCCTTTATTTTTGCAACCCGATCGCTCTTTTGATTTTGGAAAAAATGAATCTTTATCAATATACCCCTTCTTCTACACATTCGTCTCCCCTCCATACTATAATGAAGATATAGTGAATAGTTAGGATTTATAAAAAAATAGATAATCCACTTATAGGAGAACCTTTTACCGCGTTAGGCACTAATATATTTTTAACGTATAATTAGATCGGGTAATCATTCAAATTAAGAACAAAAGCCCGTTGCTTTTTATTTACCTATAATTGGAGCCGTATGGCTCTATCCATTTATTCACTCGACCCATCCGTGAATTTCTTTTGTCACGCTCCAAGAATTCAAACAATATTTTGTACCGATCTGGTAAGGATGAAGAATTCTCAGAGTTTTGCATTGATACGACATGCTATTTTTTCCATTCATTCCCTTTCAGGATCAGTCGTGGTCTTACAAACTTTACCAATGGTATGGACGAATCCGTTGCTTCATCCAAATGTGTAAAAGAATCTAGCCGCACTTAAAAGCCGAGTACTCTACCGTTGAGTTAGCAACCCAAATAATGTAATTATGGTGTGTAGATATGATCGAAATAAAAAAAGAAATAGATTAGATTGAACGGCCACATCAAAGGATTAAACTAGCAACAAATCGACAAAAGGTTTTTAGGACCGATTCGGAATATAAAAATGAACAAATCATATGAAAATAGAAGAAATTCCCAGATAAAAAAAGAGAGATTCTCCTTTATTTGTCTATTTTTTCATAAAAAAGGGTCCTCTTGTGTTACAGCAAATCTAACGAGCACTTTTTTTGAAGTAAAAAACAAAACTTATGGGACGTGGATAAATAGATCCATTTATCCACGATCCAATTATATTTGTTCAATACACTATTGTCAATATGAACGTTGAAAACATAAAGAAAAAAAGACAAAACCCGAATATAACAAAAGGGACAATAAGCAAGCTTAACCCCCTTTTCTTGGTGTCATCCTAACAAAAACCAAACCATATCAAGAAAAAATATTTCATTATTTCGAGAATCGATAATATTCGAGAATCGATAATATGGGATTATATGAAAGCAATCTAATAGTAAATTCGTATAAATAGAACAAAAAAAAAAGAGTGAAAAAAGAAGAAATTCCAGGAAGTTCACATTATGGAACCCTCACTTTCTTTATCTTTGTTCATTATTTAAAGTTCGTTTGATTACCGGGAAGAAGTTCCTTAAACACCTCTGCCTTCTTTGAAATATCATGAACGGTTCCTGTGGGTTGAGCGCCTTTTTCAAGGAAATAGAGAATAGCGGGAACGTTTGAATAAGTTTGATTCTTTATCGGATCGTAAAAACCCACTTTTCGAAGATCTCTTCCTTCTCTTCGGGATCGAACATCAATTGCAACGATTCGATAGATGGCTCATTGGGATAGATGTAGATGAACAACGCCCCCCCTAGAAACGTATAGGAGGTTTTCTCCTCGTACGGCTCGAGAAAGAATGATTTGAATTTATGTATATAGTTCCAAATAGATTGAGAAAATAATAAAATCCATTAGACTTTTTTTGAATTCCTTTTTTTCTTCCTTCCCGCAGAAAAGAAAAAACATTCGTACTCATAACTCAAGTTGTATAATTATCAAAGAGCTCAAAGGAAAATCCTTAAGCTTAGGCATTTTATTTATTGAGCTGTCTCTAACCCCCTTGCTTTGTCTTGTTTAGAGTCCATTTTTTATTCCTCGCCCTGACCGAACCTATTGTTGAGACAACAGAAAATGGTGTTTTCTTGTTCCGGGATCCTTTATCGTTGCTTTGAATCATTGGGTTTAGACATTACTTCGGTGATATTTAATCTTTCAAAACGGCAGCAACATACCTTTTGTGATTTCTTTCTATCGAAGAATCAGATGAAGGATTGATTCCCATGCGATACACTTTTGTTTTGATCAAAATAGTTTCGTTTTTTGACAATTCCAAGAAAAGAATTTCCTTTTTTTGAAACGTTTGCTCGAATTGGATCCTTTCTATTTCTATATTGAAGATATACTTACGAAGTTGTTCCGACTTATTGATTGACACTAACCCTAGACCCTTGCCCCTGAGAAATGAATCAATACTTTCTACTCGAGCTCCATCATGTACTATTTACAACCCAGCAAAAAGGGATTGTTCTAGTGGAACAGAACAAACTATGTCGAGCCAAGAGCACCTTCATTCCTATATAAAATGGTGGATGTAAGAATCCACAACCGATCATGTCCTTCAAGTCGCACGTTGCTTTCTACCACATCGTTTTAAACGAAGTTTTACCATAACTTTCCTCTAGTTTGGAGCCGGTATGGAATTGATTCAATATGGAATCATGAATAGTCATTAGTTCAATCGGTACATAGTAATCTATACTTTCATACTTTCTTTTTCTATATGGAAAGGTCCTTTTTTCTGGAGAAGTCTCCGCAAAGGATTCAATTTAATTAACCCTATCTTTTATTCTATGAGCAAAAGAATTAATAAAGAAAATGAAGAAAAAAACGCTTTTCTTTAATCTGCATCTTCAACAGAACAGATTGTTCAAGACCATCAATCATGAAAGATTCAACCTTTCTCGAACAACTAAGCTAAAAACAAAACACCTAACTAAAAAAAAGAAGGGTCTTTCATTATATTTCTAATACCGGAACAAAATGAATATTAAGTATTAACCAAAGAAACGAGTCCAATGAACTGGAAAGGCCAGAAATGAGTTGATAGAATTAAAGTTAACAAATCTCACATCTCTTCGAGAACCAAAGATTGATAAAACATCATGAAAAGCGTTTCGTTTTTCAAATTTTCTATTTCAATAGAATTTTGATTATTTGATCGTGAAATCAATTAAAGGATTTAGTAATCAGATCATAGCCTGTAGTTAAAAAGGTTTAATAGATATCTCATTTCCGACTCAATCACCCATCTATTTTGAATGAATCATTATCTCGGTGATGGAATGAAAATTCAATTAGTCCCAAGAGCCCCTTCTTGTTTAGTTTAGACTTCCAAGATCCACAGAGAATTAATAACTAATAACTGGACTCCACTATTTACTTTAGTGATAGGGGGGTAAGGTAGAGCTTTTTCGCATTTTCACTTTGAATGCGTTCTTTTTTTTTTTATGGATATAGACCATAAAGTCTTTCTAAGCAACTAGGAATATCGATGGAACAGGCAGACGCGGAAGAGCCCATCTCATTTTTGAATTCAACTATTGAGCTATTTCCTGGCCAGGTAGGATAGGAAATAGATCTCGCTCTATCGGCATGTCATTTGCCCTGGGTTGTTTTGCGAGAAAAAGGGTAAGATATGATTCAGAAAAGAATCAGTAGAACTCAGAAAAAAAGATTCGATTTTATTCAACATTACACTTTGAACCTAATTGGACTGCTCTGGGACGGAAGGATTCGAACCTCCGAGTCGCGGGACCAAAACCCGTTGCCTTACCGCTTGGCCACGCCCCATTTATATTTATATTTGACACCAATAAACACTAATATCCGTATTGTTTATTCGTCAATTCCCACCCAAATCTCTATGGAATAGAGTAGATTGTTGCTAGGATTTAATGCATATAGTTGTAGAATTTAACTTAATTTATTGATCATTACATAGAATTCAATTAAGATATTGTATGAAAGTATGACTCCTTCTGTTCTCGGTTGAGAATTGAAGGATTTGTGATTGAGCAAGTAAAAAAAAAGAAGAATTTGAATCTACCTTACTTTCTTCCTTTTTTTCCTTAATATCAATGACTCAATCAAAATACAATTATCTCCAAGAAGGAAATGTTTGTTATGCTTAATATCTTTAGTTTGATCTGTATCTGTCTTAATTCTGCCCTTCATTCGAGTAGTTTTTTCTTCGCCAAATTGCCCGAGGCTTATGCTTTTTTTAATCCAATTGTAGATGTTATGCCAGTAATACCTGTGCTCTTTCTTCTCTTAGCCCTTGTTTGGCAAGCTGCTGTAAGTTTTCGATGATATTTTTTTACTACTGTCCTACAAACATGTATGATTTTTTGATAAAAAAAGAGTCTAACAATTAATAAGATCAGCTAAGTCTTATATTCTGAACCCTCGATCCAAACATTTGAATTCTTGGATAATTGCGAGAAATCTTGATCACCTCCCCAACTTGACCTTCTACTTCAAGGGCCCTATTCAATTTAGGGTCCCCCACAATATAATATAGAATTGTGTCATAAAAAAGCGTTTCCGTAACGAAAGAATCTTATTACAAACGAATTTCGAAAAATTACTTTCTTTTCGAGAAACTACTTCGTTTCTTGGTGTAAAAAGAGGATATGTGGTATAAAAAAGGATAGTCTATTCCCTTTTTTTACAAAAATGATCTTGGAGATTGTGTAATGCTTACTCTCAAACTCTTTGTTTACACAGTAGTGATATTCTTTGTTTCTCTTTTTATCTTCGGATTCCTATCTAATGATCCAGGACGTAATCCTGGACGTGAGGAATAAAAAAGAGGAAAAAGCTTTTTTCTTGCTTGTTGGTTTATTCATTTTCTTTTTTTTTTTATTCCAGACATTTAACTATGAGAAAATAAGATAAAATGCAATGAAAAGGTCTCGATCTTTTTTTGAATGCAAAAAAAAGAAAGTCATCGGAGGAAACGGAAAGAGAGGGATTCGAACCCTCGGTACAAATAAATCGTACAACGGATTAGCAATCCGCCGCTTTAGTCCACTCAGCCATCTCTCCAAATTGAAAAAATTACTATGTTACGGTTACGCTTGAAGCCAAAAAGTCTTTATTTTTTCTTTCACTTTATTCTATAGATAGATAAGATAGATACAAATTGGATTAGCAATCCAACTCGAATTTCATTTCGATAATGGGTATATCTTCCATAGAAAGAAAAAAAATATCCCCCCTTTTTTAGCCGAAAGCTCCTTTTATTCCCCGGCCTGGTCAGTACCTAGCCGGGCCATTTCTTACTTTATTCCAACGCAATGAATGATGGATCAACTCATTTCTCTGATTTGAAAACAAAAATACTTGTTATTGAAACAACAACGACAGGAACACGTAAGACTATTTCCAATCTTATGGTATAGGATAGAAGTGTCTTTGCTTTTTTTATCAATTTGGAAAAAGAGGGACCTATCCTATTTCTTAATATTATAACTCTAATTTCGTTATTTCTTCAAGGGCAGTCTTTATTTGAAGACTTGAGTTGAGTCCATAAAAAAGACTCCGGGTTTTTATACTAGATCCAGTTGATTGGCTCGAATTCCTAAAATTTACCGGCGGAATATGAATAAAATAAATAGGGAAAGGGTATTTTCAAAAAATGAAAGAGTCAAACTTTCTCTCTTTTTTGAGAAAATTTTGTATTTTCTTCTAAAGGATTGGAGGGTTGAAAAAACGGAGCTACGGATTCTTACACAATTTTTTGTGACTTCAGTGGCTCTTTCTTTAAAGAACCCCCCAGCCCAGCAAAATAAAAAGATATAACCCTTTTGTTTAATAAGACTTCTTTTCCTACCTCATCAAGTTCTCCCGACAAAAAGCGTCAACGCTCCAATTTAATAATTCTATTCTGATCCTATCTTGATTATGTAGGATTCCCTTGTTCGACAAAGATTCCATTCATATACAATAATCAATTGTAGCGGGTATAGTTTAGTGGTAAAAGTGTGATTCGTTCTATTAATCCCTTAAATAGTTAAGGGGTCTTTCGGTTAATTTGTATTCCGATCAAAAACTTTCTTTCTTAAAAGGATTTTATCCTTTACCTCTCAATGACAGATTTGAGGAAGAATATACATTCTCGTGATTTGTATCCAAGGGTCAATTTAAAATGGAAAATTGGATTATGGAATTGCGAAGCATAATTTTTTTTAGTTGGATCAAAACTTCCAATTAAATGAGTATGAATAAAGGGTCCATGGATGAAGAAAAAAGTGTATTTCAATCGTAACTAGATCTTCCTTTTTTTCTTTGTAGAAGGGAAATTGAAGCGAAATAGCTATTAAATGATGACTTTGTTTTACTAGGGCCATCAACATATTGT
>JAJJMC010021150.1:252030-487030 GCA_023531435.1 Papaver californicum | reverse complement strand
TCTCAGAATATCCATTCACTCGAAACTGATCGGCTTCCATTTCCACTTTTCGTAAGCGAGCCCTGGCTTTCTCCAGCTGTTCAATGGCCCCTCCACGTAATTCTTCTGAATTTCGAATAGTACTCAAGATCCTCTGTTTTCGATTATCTAATAAATCACTTAATGAAAGTAGATTCTCTTCCCATTCATTTCAAAACTTCCACGATCTCTTCCCGAACCAAACATGAATCTTTCGATTCATTTGGCTCTCACGCTCAGTTACTTATAGGGGATTCCATATTTTTTATGTAATGAGCCTATCCTCTCTTCTCTGTTCGTATTCCAAAATATCAAAACGGATCATTGATCCACGACCATAATATTTGGAGGACTCTTCCGACCAGACAAAAATCTGTAATTATCGGCAAAGTTGTTTATATTTTTTTCTGAAAATCCAAAAAATGCTTCTTACTTTAATACATAGGTCGTCGATTCGGCATTGAAAAAAGGGATCCTTCCTTTTTCCAGTAACAGGTTCAAATCGTTTTATCGATATGAGTGTTCTATATCGAATAAATTGCCAACTTTTTTTGAAACCATTTCCATACTAACATAGTGGTAGAAAGAGTACCATGTAGCGCCTAGACTTCAAACGGTTTAGCTTTAACCATGTTAATAGTTCCACATTATTGGTTGATAGAGAATCAAAGTGTATTTACTTTACCAATGAGTCGCGAAATGCTATGGTTCTTACATATGATTTCTTTACTTTTTCAGAAGTAATTCGCGAGATCGTGCACCCTTCATTTACTTAGTTTAGTTCTAAAGAAAAAAGAAAGTGCAGCTGGTTAGATCCAGCCTATTCTTGAAATAAACAACCCGCACACACTCCCTTTCCAAAAAAGATCAATACGCCAAGTACTACACTTAGATTTATTGGATTTGTTGCTAAAATATCGGTATTAAACCCGAAACTCCCGGCGGATGGCCAGTGACCCAAAGAAACGAAAGAATCGGTTACATTTTTCATATGATCTCCTCTTATAGATAGGACTAACAAAATAAAACAGAGTTTGTATCAATTCGTCCCTTTTTTTATTGTTTGATTAATTTTTGATTTCCTTTTTTTTTACATAGATTTTATTATTCCATTTTGCATTTTTTTTATTTCATTTGAGGTTCCCACTCAAAAACACACTTATTAGAATTAGGTCCAGATCTCATGTCAGTCGTGAAATACCTCATCTTTTGCAACGCTTTCTAAAAAAAAAGGGTTTCGTTGGACTAAGAACGGGAAGGAAGAAAGCGAGTAGGTCTGCTAATTCCTCATCCTCAAATCAGTCCTTCCCACGGATATTGTCTCAAAAAAAAGTGATTGTAAGAGTAAAATCTTGATAGAATTCAAAAAAGCAGGTAGGAAATCCAGGGCAATAAAATGGAGAAAAAAACTTTCAAATTCTTAGGATTAAACAAAAGGATTCGCAAATAAAAGTGCTAATGCCACAACCAAGCCATAAATTGTTAAAGCTTCCATAAAAGCCAGACTCAGCAATAAAGTACCTCGTATTTTACCCTCCGCCTCTGGTTGTCTCGCAATACCTTCTACGGCTTGTCCCGCAGCAGTACCTTGACCAACTCCAGGTCCAATAGAAGCAAGCCCTACGGCCAATCCAGCAGCAATAACGGAAGCGGCAGAAATCAGTGGATTCATGGTAAGCTCCTCGCACCAAAATAAATAAATGGTTAATGATACAATCAACCAATAAATAATGCCTTATGATTCCATTACTAACATATATCCAATTGAAGTAATTATATTATTGAATCGTCAGAACTACTTCGATTTCTCGTTTTTAGTTCCCATCCATCGAGTCTTTATCAATTAGCAATCCATAAAGCTCTTCCATTTCTTAGTTCCAAAGCATTCTTTCAATTCTTCGTTATTTTTCTCTTCTATACTATATGCTCTTGGTTTCATGTGTTTATTCATTCGTCACAGACGAAATGGAAGGACTTCTATTGGAATCCTCATCGAAATTCAGAGTGGGATCGTAAAGGAAATAAGATCTATGGATAGTTCATATATAACTAGTCAATATCTAATATCACATATACATATGTTTCTTCCATAGTGTAAACCAACTATTGAATTCTCATCCTATATGCATTCGAATTCTAGAAAAAACATACACAACAATAGGTTTATAGCCATTACATATACCTAAGTCGATCCCCTAACCTATTTTTTATGAAGCCCATTTGTCACTTCCTCTTTGCCCTTTAGTTATCATTATCCCGTATGAATCCAAATGGGCGGGTTGGTTGGTTCATTATCATTAGCCCGAATCATTACATATCAATACAATATCAGGATTTGGTTGATGAAATTGCATGGAATTAATTCGAATTTTGGACAATCCTTGAATTAAAAAAATTTAAATGCCAATCCATCGTTCTATAGAAACATCGTTTTTTGTTTAATCACAATCAAAGTTAGATAGCATAACAATTTGGATTCAAATTATGAACCCTAATATAATTCTAATATTGTAATTGAATGAACAAATAGAAGTGGGGGTATGACATCAATCGGCCAAGAATCTTAGGAAAAAGATCTTTTAGATCTCTTTCCTTTATTTTAAATTCCCGAATATCAATCAGAAAAGCTAGTTAATGATGACCCTCCATGGATTCGCCTATATAAGCCGCGGCTAAAGTTGCAAAAATAAGAGCTTGAATCCCGCTTGTAAATAATCCAAGAAACATGACAGGTATAGGAACCACTGAAGGTACTAAAGAAACAAGAACAACAACTACTAATTCATCAGCCAATATATTCCCGAAAAGCCGAAAACTTAGTGATAAGGGTTTTGTGAAATCTTCTAGGATGTTAATTGGTAAAAGGATTGGAGTTGGTTGAATGTATTTACCGAAATAACCCAACCCTTTTTTGGTAAGACCCGCATAGAAATATGCCACGGACGTGAGTAAAGCTAAAGCAACGGTAGTATTTATATCATTCGTAGGTGCGGCTAACTCCCCATGAGGTAACTGTATTATTTTCCGAGGTAAAAGAGCCCCTGACCAGTTAGAAACAAAAATAAATAGGAACATAGTTCCAATAAAGGGAACCCAAGGACCATACTCTTCTCCAATCTGAGTTTTGCTCAAGTCTCGAATGAATTCAAGGACATATTCGAAGAAATTCTGACCATTGGTCGGAATAGTTTGTGGGTTCCGAACAGCTATAGCAGCTGAACCTAATAAGATAGCAATTACGACCCATGACGTAATAAGGACTTGGGCATGGACTTGGAAACCACCTATTTGCCAATAGAAATGTTGGCCTACTTCCACACCGGATATATCGTATAGCCCTTTTAATGTGTTGACGGAACATGGTAGCACATTCATATTGTCCTCTGGCAGAAATAGAACTAAAAAAGGAATTATTTTGATTCCACTATCTCTTTCTCAACTCGTCTACTTGAATCATATTTTTCGGATATCAAGTAATCACATAATATCCCCAGCTTTTTTATCTCTTTTTTGGTATTCAGAATATAGTAACCGATTCAAAAAATCTATGGAGTTCTCGAAGTAATTGACTTATCTTATTATTAATCAACGATTTGGGATATAGCTAGAACGGCCCTCACAAATGGCGAATACTAATTTGTTAAGGATTAATCGGATTGAAGCTATAGCGTCATCATTGGCTGGAATCGAAATATCTGCGAGATCCGGGTCACAATTTGTATCGATTAAACAAATCGTTGGAATTCCCAAAGTTACACATTCTCGAAGAGCCGTATATTCTTCTTGCTGATCAACGATGATTACAATATCAGGTAACCCCGTCATATATTTGATCCCACCCAGATATGTTTGCAAGTGATATAATTGTCTCTTCAACATTGCTGCATCTCGTTTCGGAAGGCGGTTGAGTCTTCCCTTCTTTTGTTCCGCTCTCAAATCCCTGAACTTATGAAGTCTCGTTTCTGTAGTGGACCAATTCGTTGACATGCCACCGAGCCATTTTTTATTAACATAATGACACCGAGCCCTTATTGCAGCCGATGCTACTGAATCAACTGCTTTATTTTTAGTACCAACTATTAAGAATTGCTTTCCTTTACTTGCTGCATCAAAAACTAAATCACAAGCTTCTGATAAAAAGCGAGCAGTTCTAGTAAGATTTGTAATATGAATACCTTTACGCTTTGCAGAGATGTAAGGTGCCATTCTAGGATTCCATTTCCTAGTACCATGACCAAAATGAACTCCTGCTTCCATCATCTCTTCCAAATTAATGTTCCAATATCTTTTTGTCATTTCTCCCCACGCTTCCCTTTTTTTTAAGAGATGAGATACCCTAAATACTAAATAAAGAATTGTTCCGATGGAACCTTTTACCAGAGATTGGCCGTTGATACACGGGCCAAGCCATAAATTCCTTTCTATTCACTATTATCTTTAGACCAGATAGTTTAAAGTTAAGTTAAAAGGATTAATCCGCTCTTAGGAATCATTAAATCCCGTAAATAATTGTTCTGATGGATCGTGGATATTCTTTGGGATGTAAGAATCAAATAATTCTTTGTGTTGGAACAAAATATCTCTAAACCCCCCTCGGAATAGGTTATTCTTTTTTAGTTCAAAAGGGATATTGCTGTGTTGCCTTGAATGATACACTAATCCTTTGAATCCGGTACCAACAGGTATCATCCCCCCCAGAACAACGTTCTCTTTCAGACCTTTCAACCAATCGATACGACCTCGTAGAGCGGCTTTTGCTAAAACTCGAGCAGTTTCTTGAAAACTCGCCTCGGATATGAAACTTTGAGTATTCAGAGACGCCCTCGTTATTCCCAATAAGACGGCTCTATAACAGATCGCTTCTTCCAAAGCTCGTCCCGTTCGTTCCGCTCGCAACAATCCAATAAGTTCTCCGGGTGAAAAAACATTAGACATTCCATCTTCCGAAACCAAAACTTTTGATGTTATTTGACGCACAATAATCTCGATATGCCTATTGTGGATTTGCACCCCCTGGGATCGATAAACTTTTTGAATCTTATTAACCAAAGAGATACGACTTTGTGCTATGGTTAACTCTGCGCCAATCAAAAACCCCCAAGGAATTCCAAGAATTCTTGTTATACGTTCGTTCCAACCTTCAACCCTTTTTTCTAGGTTCATTGATATTGAATCAAGCGAGCGCACTTCTAAAACCTGTTCCACTTTTGGAAGACCCTGCGTTATATCACCTGATCTCGATTTTTCATAGATAAATGTAACTAATGTATCTCCTTCAGAAAGGGTTTCACCATAATGTCCATGGACGGTTGCTCCTGGCGTAGCCAAGTAGGGTTTGGCCGATCTTATTACTAAAGAGCCAACACGAATAATTAGAACCTGACCCGCTTTGAGGCGGGGTCCATATTTGGATATACATACATTTTCACAAATAAATTGTCCAAGGTTAATTATTGTCGCTGTCTCTTCACAATAATCGTGCTGGAGAAAAAACCAATTCAAATTTAATGGATTCAAAATGATGTGACTTCCTAGATTGGGATTATAAATTCTCCCAGTTTCGTCCATTAAATAATATTTAAGTCCTTGGAAAGTCTGTTTTAAATTGTCAAGTAGCAAATATTTTTTTACCAAGATCTGATTATGAGTTATTAAATGATAAGAAGAAAAATTCACAAATTTAGGCACAATCCCTAAAGGACCCAATGAATTTCGAATGGAAATTAGGGGATCCCTTTTCATTGATTCTTTTGTTGTCACACTGTCATTATATTTAACACCGTTGAATGGACCCATTCGAGAACAATTAGATGATGACAAAATGATCAAAGGTTGGGATTCCTTATTTCGATTTACCAACGCACGAATAGTTCCTTGATGTTGGGTAAATGCTTGTTGAATCCTTGCCTTGGAATAAAACGAAAATGGATTGAGGTTAGTACGATCTGATCCATTATCCGGGATCCATATTAATCCTGCCCCCCTCCGATCATTTCTTTTTCTGGTATACGAAATAGGGGACTTCACTAAGTCCATTCTTATGAAATAGCGAATCAGGTTGTTTACCCTTACTTCAACAAAAGAAGCATGAACCTCCTCTATAGACGAACCTTTTTTATCTTGGTTCCAATTCAATACTAAACAAGTTCGAACTAATTGAATACTTGTGTGATAAATCCCTCGAATTGGTTTTCCATTTCCATAAAGAATATAATTGACAACTCGAAGTTGCACATTATCTCTTTCCTGCAACAGGTCGTGGGGGAAAAGCGTTGCTAAATTTATCCCGTCCGCTATTTCTTATGTGACTACGGGTCGAACCAAAACAAAAAACTTTTTCTTTATAGGTGTGATCCGTTGGACATAGATCCAATTTTTCCATTTTTTTGAATCCGCGGCATTTTTTTTTCCTGTTCCCGGTGGTATTAAGATGCCGCTATGCCAGGATATCTTATCTGTCTCTCCAGGAAAATGGATATCTCCAGAAAAGATTTTCAGTTCAATCCTTTTTTTTTTTCTCTCCACTCGGACTAATCCCCCTACACGGCTTCTTATATTTAAGGTGATTCGTGTATCGATTCCAATAATACTATTATTCCGTACCATTATGGAAGAAGATCCGGATAAGATATGCACTTCCTCAGGAATGAAAAAAAAGCGATCTACTTTCTTTTGGTATTTTTGCCTAAATTCTTTTGCTCTTCGATTGCATAAGAAGATAATTAATTTTTGTCAAATTGGGAGTCATAAAGGTGTAAACATCGGAAAGATGTTAGAAACTTGTTTGTTAGATTGGGATCTTGACAGGGTATTTACAGTAACTCTTGACAATGCAAGCGCAAATGATGTAGCTGTTAAGTATTTGATGGATAGAGTGAACAACTGGAACCATGCTATTATGAAAGCTGAAAACATGCATGTCAGATGCGCGGCTCATGTCCTTAATCTTGTGGTGAAGGATGGGTTGAAGAAGTATCATGAGTCCATTACAAGAGTTAGAGCTGTGGTAAAGTATGTTTCAAGTTCTCCGTCTAGATTGGTGACTTTTAAAAAGTGTGCTGCTAAAGAAAAGATTAGCTGTAACAAGGGACTGGTTTTAGACGTAAAAACTAGATGGAACAACACTTTTTTGATGTTAGAAGCCGCAGAGAAGTATCAGAAAGCTTTTAGAAGGATGGAATATGAAGACAAGAAGTTCAGAGGGGAAGTTCTGCTTTAGTATAATTGCATCTTCTACTTCTAATACTGATGCTACTGATACGGAAGACGGGTTTGTTTTTGTGGAGTTTGATACAGGTAACTACTTGCTTAAACCTTTTTCTTGTGCATTTACTTTATGATAATAACATAAGATATTCTCAACACTTTCAACACTTAACAGTAAACATAAAGGCTGTGGGTTTAAGTTACTGAGATAAACACTTCTCTTTTGGTTGCAGATGTTTATAGCTCTTCTGATTGTGACTCTGACCCAGAAGCTGCTGCTCGCAAGAAAGTCAATGAAAGGAGAGCGGGTTAAAAGAAAGCCTCCTGTACATGCTCCCTTTTCTGTTGATTGGAGCAACGCTAGAAGTTTTGTGAAGTTCCTAAAGGTATTCTTTGATGCCAATTGTAAGTTTTCAGCTTCTACATCTGTTATGTCAAATTCTTTGTTGTGGCAACTTTGTGTTATTATTCATCAACAATTGGCTGCTTGGAGAAACAGTGAAGACCCTTTTATATTTGACATGGCTACCGTAATGACGGATAAGTATATGAAGTATTGGGGGTCATATGAAGCCATGAATCCATTTCTTTTCATTGCTGTACTTCTTGATCCCCGAGAAAAAGAAATTGGATTGATTTTAGGCTTGAAATTCTGTGCAAGAATGGTCTGGAGAGTGTTGCTGAGTTAAGGGATTGTGTAAGAAAGGATTTAGAAAATCTTTTTGATGAGTACAAGATACTTTATTCAATGGGAAATGAGTTAACAAGTAATGTACAAGACACTGAAATGGTTGAGGCAAGTGTGGAGTCGTTGGACATTATGGAGGCTCTTTTGAAAGGGAGATTGGAAAAGCGTAGAATGGAGAGTGTTAGTATTGAGGCAGATCTGAAGTTGAAAGGTATTTGGCAGATGTATGTGAGCATTCTAACCCTCATTTTCATCTGTTGGGTTGATGGAAGAACAATTCTTCTAAGTATACGGTTCTGTCATACATTACAAGGGATATTCTTGCTATTCCCGTCTCTTCGGTTGCTTCTGAATCAGCTTTCAGTACTGAGAAGCGTGTCCTTGAATCTATTTCGGAGCTTTTTATCTCCTAGGACTGTTGAGGCCCTGATTTTGACACAAAATAGGTTACATACGGCTATAGATCTTGACCTTTACTAGCCTTGTGCTGGATGACATTGAGGAGATTGAGACAAGTATATGTTCTACTCTTGTTGTTGTTGTTAACTATTGACTCTTGTTTTGTTTTTTATCTAAATGATGTCTACTTTTTGATGTAGATGTCCTTGGTCCTATGACCATCTATGGGGAAGAATGAAGATCATATTGGAGGGTACAGCCGGGTGAGTTAAGGGTGTGTTACCAGTTCACTCAATGAAGACTTTGTCAGACTCTTATAGCTAACAGTTGAACACTTTCCCTTAGTTTCTTATTTGCCAATAACTTGCAGGCTTGCAAGTCTTGCAGATTAGTAGTTGATTTCATTTCAGGTTTTGGATTTCAATCATTTTATAGTTCTAGTTTCCACATTTTGTTTACATAGAGTAAACTCTTGGAGATAGAAAGAGAGTTCATCATTCTTTATTTTTTGATTCATTATTCATTATTTGCACAAAGATTCTAATTAATAATTTTATTAATATCTATTATTTATATATGGGAATCATCGTATGTTTTATTGCAACATGATCTGTCTACTTGTAGTTGTATCTGGAACAGGGAAGCATGCACAGTAAGAAACTAGTGTCGGGTCGGGCTGGTTTATCGGTTAATCCGATCCGACTCAACCGATTCTAGTCAAGGTCGGTAAACTGGGAACCGAATTAAACCTATCTGACCCTGAATCGGGCGGTCTACAACCGACCCGAACTAAAACTTCACCACCAATTGGGCCAGATAAAAAATAAACCAACCTGTGCGGTTCTATGGTCGGTAGGCCTGAACACCAACCCGAACTGATCTTTGTGTAGCCTTAGAAATAACACACGAACTATAAAATTAAAATACATATTTTTTTAATTATATTTATATATTTATTTAGAATATGCTATAAAAAGATAATAACTACGAGAATAATCAAACTGAAATTAACATGGCTTTGAGAAAAGAACCTGAACACATGATTCTTCACAACTTGTATTGTCTTGGTATCGTATAAACTTTAAAAACTTACATCTTTTGTTTTTCTCTCTTTTTTACTTTGTTTTGTACTCGCCTTGAATTTTACTCCACTTTTTATTTCTTGTAAACCTTGACTGTATTCAATTTTCTTCGTGATTTTGATGTCGTTTCGTTTGTTGATGATGATATGTTTATATTGCTGCTTCGTCGAGAGAATGATGCCAACAGTAAACAAGACTACAAGATAGAGTTAGCGATCCTGATGACACCCTCGTGATTGAAGAAATAGCACTCAAGAGATCAAAAAGTAACGCTAAAATTGGTGCAAAGTTGGCTGGCTCATCATTCTACCCCGAATTAGTGTAGGATGACACACACTATAATGAACAATTTTTAGACATCTACAAAGAATTAAAGGTTTGGTGCCTCGCTTGATGTAAAAATAGGTAGTCTCCACTAATGATTGATCAAATTCTCTAACACTTTATTCTTTCTGCACCTAATTCGCCAGCGACGATTTAAATCCGTTTTTGTTGGCTACTGCCTCTTAACAACTAAGAAACCTGAATGTCGTTCTTTATTACTTCCAAGTTCAAGTATTACGGTAAAAACTCCGTATGTAGACTTAACTACAAGTATACTAAGTGACTCTAAGATCTCTAAAAGTTGGAGGTTTTCATGCACATATGTACAAAAAGTTTAAAAACTCTACATATGAAAGTGAATAATAAAAACTCTAAATGTTTAAACACTTCCCCACACCTAAACTTTACATTGTCCTTAATGTAAATTGATTCTTCCAATGTCAAATCAAGGTGGAAAATTCCTAATATGATATGCAAACTATAAAAATAAAAATAAAAGAGAAATAAATACGAAACCAGTGGGTTACCTCCCATTCAACGCCTAGTTTAGCGTCCTCAGCATGACCTTCTGGTAATTGTCCGTACACCAACAATCTAAAAATCTAGGGATCCTCCCAAATAATAATCTGCAATTCTAATAACAGCTTCACACAAATGTTAGCATATGATAGTACTAGTGAAACCATTATCATGAAGAAGTTACCTCCACACTTAGTTCTTTCTACACTAGGAAGTGTATACAGATGTTTTAGGGTAAAAACAAATGTACTGCAAAATGGCACTTTTAAGTAGTTTCGAGAGATCAAGCTCGAACAGGACGAGCCGAAATCAAGAAATGGCCGTTCACGTCCTTCTTCGATTAAACAATGGAAAGGATTTGGGTAGGTCTTAGGGGAGGGAATCAAAGAAGGTTGAGAAATATCAGTAGTGTGTCAAGAAGAAAAGAATTCTCTCAGAGGAATCACTAATTCCGTATGTTTTGTTTCTCCAGACTGATTTTGTTGTTGTTTTCTTCTGTCTTCGAATAAATGAGAATCATCTATTTATAGTTCAAATGAGACACACTGATTTCTCGTAAGTCGTGGAAGTTAGGGAGAGATGGAGAAGTGATGATTATGAAGATTGTAGTGAGGTGGCGCCCGGAAAGTAGGGAAGACCTGTCTGACCACTACTCCTTATCCTCTCAACTGCTCTATAACCGCCCACTTCTTGTTAACTTCTTGTTCTTGGAGTTGGTGTCACCACCCATGGTATCGTAGACCGCCATACTAATACCCCAATAAGAATTCCCCCTTTTTGTATTTGATATCTCGTGGAAATAGTGGAGTCATGAGCCACTATGGTTTTGATTAAGTCAAGTCAAGTCAAATGACTTGCTAAGTTAGTGAGACAAGTTGTATGACTTACTAGATTGGTAGTCAGACTGATTAGGGTCAAGTCTGGGAAGTTCATCTTCCATTTACTTACTTGAAAGTAACATGACATATTTAATGGCTAAGTATTAGCTCAGAAATGACTTTTCGTAAGTATGAGAGGCACTTGAGGCCAAATATTGTAGAAGGGTTCTTAAGCAAGGAGACCTATTTAGAAAACCACATAAGATTTGGTGTTAGACCAATATTGAGAAGAATGGCGTATTTCTGAGGGAAATAGATAGCAAGGCTAGCACTTGCTCCCATGTCAAGGAAGGACTTTCTCCAAGGTCAAGAAGGGACTTGCTCTAAAGTCAAGGAGGCTAGGTAAGTCAAGAAAGCTAGTTCTAAGATGTTAGTTAGCTGAGACACTTGTCCGAGGACGCTTGCTCGAGGACGCTGTGGCTCAGGGACGTCCTTTCTCGAGGACGCTATGGATATGGGACGTCATTGCTCGAGGACGCTTGTTCGAGGACGTCCTAGCTGAGACATACTGGATATGGACGTGCTAGGCTTGGCTAGGGACGCATCTGAGCATGGGAGGGACGCGCTAAGCTTTGACCGGGACGCGCTAAGCTTTGAACCGGACGCATAGGACTTAAGTAGGGGCGCATAGGACACTTAGGGACGCACTTGGCATGCAAGGACGTATAATTCTTATTAGGGAGGCGCTTGGCATGCAGCGACGCGCTGAAGCCAAGAAACGCGCTGGAAATCCAAGGAAGGGACGTGCTAGGTTGGCCGTTGCTCGGGGATGTGCTGGGATGTATGCTAGATACGCACTAGGAGCCGAGACCCTAAGGAGCTAAGACTCTGCTGAGAAGTTAGGGGTGCCAAAGAGCCAAGGGAGTGCTAGAGAGGAGTTAGCGCCTTTGGCGCTAGAGTTAGGGTTAACACTTTTAGTGTTAGGGTTGAGGTGCCAAGGTGATGATGCGCTAGCTAAGGACTCATTAGGCTTTAATGTGCTAGATAAGACCATGTTAGGTTACTTGGCGCTTCTCAGGCGCTAGGGTTAGCGCCAGGAAAGTTAGCGCTTTTAGCGCTAATGTGGCTAACTAGTTCCAATGTAGTACTAAGCCAAATAGCTAGTGCTAACTTGGCGCTGATGGGAGAAAAGGCTAGGATTTTCCTAGCTCAGAGGTTCAATGCAACTTTTATGTCATTGCTTATTGATTGTGGCGCATCCAAGAGGA
The DNA here is from genome assembly GCA_023531435.1 of Papaver californicum. Lineage (NCBI taxonomy): Eukaryota > Viridiplantae > Streptophyta > Magnoliopsida > Ranunculales > Papaveraceae > Papaver > Papaver californicum. The sequence goes on along the minus strand of JAJJMC010021150.1, from coordinate 474,708 downwards.
GTGGCGAATTATTTATGACTTATATTTAAGCAAAGTGCTATAATAGCATATTTGAGCTCAAGAGAGCAATTTGAGACGAGTTCGTTGTGAACGGAGCGTTAAGCTAAAGTGTAATTTTTGAGGTTTAAGCATTAGCTATTCCCGAATTCGGTAGATATTGCCAGAACATCGATGTACACTCGAGGCAAGTTCAAGAAATTCAGCCGTGGAATTTATGCGACTTGAGACTAGCCCGATATGGCATAAATGTTGTGAGTATTGGGGAGGCTACAAGGCCAGTTTAGAACGTTTGTAGTTGTTTAGAGAAGAGTCAAGTTGCTCTACACTAGTGGGAAAACCCATCTAGAAGCTTTGAGACTTATGATGTAGAGATTATAGAGTACAAGATAACTATAGAATACCTGTAGCCTTTTGTAGAGACTGCATCCTCAATTCGCCTATGGAATATAAGGAGGAATACAATATCTTATGTTTTGATGTGAAGTCGGAAGTATGCGCACAATTATGTGCGGGTACTTTTATGTTCCTGCAACTAGGAAGAAAGAACGATTTTATAATTCTGACCCTTGTCAAAAATTCACCATTTACAACAAAACATATAGTTTAGGAACCTTAATGGGTTCAACTTGGGTAACCTGCACATTGTTAGAATCAAACATCTCTAATGATGAATATTTAGAAGCAAAATAATCCGTTTAAACTTTGGAAGCACACAACTCCAATCATAAGTGAGGTATTTTATTAAAAGTTGGGTTACTAAATTTTGTGAAAATACTTCGATTAGAGGAGGAGGATCAAAAGAAATAGACTCATGCAAAGGATTAGAAACCTTCCACTATCTCTTATAGTACGGGATCCTCGTCGTTCTTAAAGAACTCTAATGAAATATTTACCTTATGTGTATCGTGGTTCTCTATCAAATTTTTTAACCAATATTCGTCAGTTTCTACCTCAACCTCAAAATCTCGGCATCAATGTTATCATTATATTCCTTGGAAAGTTCAATTGGGTCTTCCACAATATCACTCAATCTAGCCTCGTTTCCAAATAGTTCATCAGAATCTTCATCGACCTTATATTCTCCATTAGCAAAATGTCGTTTGAATTCCATACGTATGGTACTACTAATTTCTTGGAGAATTTCTTCTGGTGATCCGTTATCTTCCACTTGATATAGTTTTTTCGAGATTTTTCCTATGTTTACACATTTTCTACTATTACTTATAATAAGATCACTAAACCACGACTCTTCCCGTTGAATTGGTGAATAATCATAAATACGATCATGAGCCGGGTAAGGTATATTGTTGTAAAGTTCGATTGGTGAAATGTTCTCTCTATTAAGTGTTGAATCAATCCGGTCTAATTTCTGTTGCATGTCCTTTATTTGATCTAAAATATACATACAACTCGAGTGGATCCAATTAAAAGTATAACTGCCCCACTTTCTTTGTAGTTGTTGACCTACATACCCACCATAAGGTTGTTGATATGTATAAGAATAACCAAAAGCTTCCGTAGGGTACTGACCAAAACCAAAGGATTAATTCTGATTGTATTCCATGGTTGGTTGGAAGTTATTGAAAGATTGAAAATTATAACTAAACTGATTACCACCATAATATGCCGGATCTTGTGCATTATACATGATATTTCCGTAAGATAACATGATGACACACAAAGAGTAAGAAAAAAAATCTAACTAGAAATCTAAAAAGAAAAATAAAAGTGATGTATACAACCTGTTTTCAGAATCCACCTCCCGTTTTTGACGGTTGACGAATTCAACCAGCGACTTGTTTCCACCACGAAAACCTAAAAGCCTGAAAAACACTAATAGAAAAACATAAAATAGAACAAAAAAGAAATTTCAAACTGATCGAGGTCAAACTCGTCAAAAATATATTCCTTACTTTCTTACAATAACTAGTAGAATAATGATAAGAAGGTTCGTTCCTGAGGGAGCGTTGAGTCAAAGTCGTTGATTAAATTTCTTAAAATAAACTAATGCAAAGATACGAGAATAAATAAAAGAATACGATATGAGGATGAGGATGAGGATGATTAAGGATTCTTTCACCACTAGTGAACATGAATACAAGTAAAATCTTCTTCAGAATATGTTTATTAAAAACCCTAGACAAGTTATGAGTTCAACATGTCCATTAGACTCCAAGGTCACTTCGTAGAATAAGTTCTCTACTCGTTTCTAGCCAATCAAACCACTTTGAATAAGCTTTCTAGTGTAACTTTATTGACCGGTATGCTCTATGAGTCAGGGTTGATCCTAACCACATGTTTGGAAGTTCGACATGTTAACTTAGGATTATCTTTCACACATCAAAAATCCACAACATCCCATTGCAACGTTGATGTTTCGCTACTTGTGATTATATTACCATAAAAATTACGGTTTACGGGTCAATAATCTAGCATTAGAAGTGCAAACGGGTTATTCAATTGGCCGTTTGAACACTTATAAACAATCCACGGTCATAGGCTCGTAAAAAGACAAGCAATAAATCAATATTGAAAAGAAAGATTAATTTGAGTAAATCATATCACATAGCTTTGAAATATCCCTAATCAAATAATTTAGCTACACATATTAGAGTTCATGATAAAAGAAATAATATAAAACTAGAATTAAAAACCAACTAAACCAACGCAAGCAGGCAGGCAATGTACAACTGATGCAGATGAGCAGACATAGCCTATTTGGAAGCTAAAGACCCGAGTGTCGTAATTTAGCTTAAGAGGGGTCCATTTTCATTGGAAACAGGCTAACGATCAAGACATGCAACGTTGCATTGTCTTCATATTTTAGCCATAGGGCTTCAAACATGCGTTTTTGCTATTTTAGGAAAGTTTTTGTTTTGTTAATAACTTCTTCGTTAGGAGTCTGCTTGGGTCGCCGTTTACGGAAAATAGTTTTATTTTATGAGTACTTTCATTATTTTAGGTCGACCAAAATTTTCTAAAAATAACAAATTAGGGTTTGAGTCGGTTTAGTTATTTATTCCATCCTTTCTTGACTAGCAAGTTAGGGTTTTTCCCCAAGTCTTTAAAAGAGTCCTCCATATATTGTTTTAAGCAGTTGAATTTGATTAATGAGAATTATTTTCTTAAACTTGTTCAATTTTAATTCATTATTATTTAAAATCGGGAAACCGAAGTCTAAATAATTATCGCTGTTCATAGTCGATATTCCTAGGAATATTTGAAGTCCGAACAAAACCTCTCTTTTCTTTATTTTATTTATTATCCACTGCATCAGTTGGTATCAGACCAAAGTCGATTCTAGGGTTGATAAGATGCCATTAAGAGTAGCAACGGTCATGGTCGAGGTCGAGGAGGAGGTCCAGAAAGTTTCATTCCATGGATATCTATAGAAGAATTCATTGAAAACGTCTAAGATTTGCTGGGTCGATATAACCTTCAGCAGGAAGAAGAAGATGATAACGCCAACCGTTTTTCTAGAGGGAATCACTAAGGTAGAATAAATCAACGAGAGGATTATGATCGCTGGAAGGAAGGAATAAAAGTAGAGATCCCAGAATTTCATGATGGTTTGGAACTGGAAGAGTTTCTCTCCTGGGTGAATACAGTTGAGGAAGTATTGGAATTTAAAGAAGTACCAGATAACAAACGAGTTTCGTTGGCAACGACTATGTTTCGTGGGAGGGATAATTCGTGGTGGCAACAACACAAGCTGCTACACAGTCGTAAGGAAAAACAGAAGTTAGTATCATGGGAGAAGTTCAAGAAACACATGAGAACAAAGTTTGTACGACATAACTACATTGGATTGATGTACCAAGAGCTGCAAAAACTATGCAAGGGAGTACGCTTGATAAATGATTACACGAAGGAGTTCTACCGACTACTTTCTTAACGACTTGTCAGAGTCAGATGAGCAAAAAGTCGCTCACAATCTAGGCGGTCTCCCTGAACATATTTACCACTTAATTTATATTTGATAATGCTTGAATTTGTGCTAATAATATATTTTTATTGTTTTATTAGGTGGTATGCGAAAAATCCAAAGTTACAGTTAAATACGGCTAAATGGAGCTAGCTAGACTTTCATTGGAGTGATTAAAGACATGTCAAGGGAGTGAGAAGCTTGATAACACATAGATAAATGGACGTGCCAAAATCTAAAGGAATTCCCTTCTTTATATTTTGGTGCAGCAGATAAGTGAAGACGTGGTGAAAAGAGAGTTGGTGGCGCGGATAGTTATAAAGAGGAAAGTTGGGTCTAATGCTTCTTGGGGCTTGGTCAAAGTGAGTTATGTGAACGGCTGGGGATAGTGAGATGACGTGATTGGTGAGTGATATGATAGAGAGGTGATTAGGTTTTCTTTTGTGATGAGAGCTGACAACTGATAAAAAAAGGGGGAGACAAGGGAAGTGGAGATAGGAAGGAGGGTACATTGAGAAAGAAGGAAGAGAGGGAGAGATTGGAGGCTTACTACCGTACAAGGAGATAGAAAAGAAGGTGGAGGGGATTGGATCGAGATTGAGAGAGATAGAAGAGTAGGCTAGGGAGAAAGGTGAAGCTAGCCTATAGGAAAGGACGAAGAGAGGATTGATTGGCAAGGAAAGGACGTGAGAGGAGAAGAGAGAGGGAAAAAGTGTAGAAAGAAGAGAGAGAGCGACAGGGAAAAGGAAGAAAGAGAAGGTATGTTATGTACAGACGGGCAAAGGTTGTCTGGTTGGTGGCGGCTGTTTCTGGTACAGAAAGTGGAAGGGATCAATCTCCAATAACACAGTGAAATCTCTATATCTTTCTCTTAATTTATTTTTAATGGATTTTAAGAAATCCATCTCCATGTCTCACTAATTTTGTAGCTAGCGGTTTATGTTGAAACCACTTAAAAGTTTTAGACCAATTTAATTGAAGTATATGATACAAAATATTATGATTTGAATAAGATTAGTTTCATGATTTTGTTTATTGATTTAATGATTTTTATTAAACAATTGTGATTTCGTTAGATGGTACATGCTTGACCTAGGTTTTTGATGTTCCATGCTTTTGTTATACAATTGTTATTTTGAAAATCTAAATTAGTTGTTGCTTCACCGGTTCTGTACAATACAGTAACCTATGCGCATAATTAATAGGATAGCAAATATATTTGTCCACTTATTTGATATTTCATGTTTGGGTTAAATCCTTAGATGGTGTATGCTTAGAATAGCCAGATATGATTTGTGAACCTATAATTAGTTTCATATAATTTTCTCGTTAACACAATTAGATGGTGTATGCTGAGACTTAGAGTTTTTGATGCGCCATGCTTAGGGTGTCCTAGTGACATTTGCGACGCTAATACATATAATAGGTGATGTCGATAAAACGAACAATAGATAAATATTTTGGAGTTATGTTTCACTTCAATAATTTAATAGAAATGCTGATACTTAGTTGTTTTATTAGTTTAGTTTGTTTTATTATTTCATTTATAATTCTAAAAATCCAAAAATATTATTTCTGATTAGTTTAATTGAGATATTAATTGCAGTATTGTCCCCGCTCCCTGTGGGTTCGACCCGTACTTGTCGTTGTCTGGATTGTAGACACCGTACGATTGCAGTTTATTTATATAGGGTATTCTAAAATCCTATCACTTGGGCATTAAACAGAATCACCGAGTTTTAGAGAAAGAAAATCAGAAAATATTCCCGAGTTATTACGGAGAACTTTTCCCATTAAAAAAATATATTCTATGAAGATTTGGGGAAGTTACTTGATGGATTGATGCTGTAGTATAAATAGTCGAAGATAAGAAGAGTTAAGGGGGGCTGGCAGAGGCCATAGAAGTGGAAATTGTTTTTTCAGAAAAAAATTATGTTCGTGAAGAAGATGAAGAAACCGTTGTCAAAACTGTAAATGTCTGTGGCCGTAGCTGTACATTCCGTTGCCTATTCTTTTGTGTTCATATCTTTTATAACGGCTAGCAACGATTACCAATTCTTCTTTGCAACACATATATCTGTTGCAGTTTCTATGTCAGTTTCTCTTTTCATCTTTGTAAACACTTTTTGAGCTATGAATAAATCTTCTGAGAGTGTTTTCAACATGAGGAGCTAAACCCCATTGTTGAGGTGACGAAGGAAGCTATTTTTCCAATAATTATGTGGTAATATCTATTTAATTAATTTCTGTAATTCTTTTTTATGATTATTGGCATTGAATCAATATCAAAATAATGGTTTTGATTAACTAGTTGTGTTTTCTCTTGATGTTCCATACTTGCGATTAACAACTAATATTTTGAAAATCTACTTGTGGCAATATTCTAGAATCAAATTGAATGTTTGAATTGCATGATAATTATTAATATTGAATCACATAAGAATTGTTAAATAGTGGAATCTTAGCCTCAACATTCTCTAAACTTGATATCATCTTTTTGAATTGAGATTTGCTATTTTTAGTCTTAGAAATTTAAATCTAAAATCGAATCTTCACAAGAACCATGGTCATAGTACGGATAATGTCCGTTTTGAAACTCAATCGGATATTCATTATATTGGCTATCGTAATACCAGTTCGATATTTTTTAATAGTGCACGTGCAAATGCAATTTAGACTAAGATAGGTAAGCTCAAGTTACCTTAGCAAAATATACATACAGTCAAAGACTGGTCAAAGGTACAGGGCTAAGGCTCGTGGATTTTCGACTAATAACGCCCAGAGGGTTCAATGTACTATTCTGCATGTTTTCCTAATAATCGATGCCGGAAGATGCAATTGGTGTGTGCACTTGTGTTTTTTTTATATACAAAATAAAATAAAATCTAAAATAAATATATACAAATAAAATAAAAATTTAATAAAAAATCTAAAAATAATTAAAAAAAAGAAGTATATTACTTACCTTTTTGGTAGGCAATTCCACAGTTAATGTAAAAGATCACCTGCACATCAAAGCTAAGAAAATACCCTAGTAAAATCTAAAAGATAAAATAAAAATAAAATAAAATAAAAAATAATAAAAAAAAAATAAAAAAATAAAAGAAAAATAAATAAAAAAAAATCCTAATAAAAAATAAACCTAAAAAATAATCTAAAACCCTAACCTAAAAGAGTCCGCGTCGTCGATGCCAAAATTTGATGTGGTTGTAATAGTGGTAAGAAAAGTATCATTCACTCGGACTTGTGAAATTCAATTTTAGATTTAAATTTCTAAGACTAAAAATAGCAAAACTCAGTTGAAAAAGATGATATCAAGTTTAGAGAACGTTGAAGCTAAGATTCCACTATTTACCATTATTTATGTGATTCAATATTAATAATTATCATGCAATTCATATATTCAATGTAAAACCCCTTAGCATGCTCTCTAGTATTAGATTTAGGTTAGTTATTCATGATACGGTTTAACACTACGTGGGGGGAGAAAAAGCTCTAGTAGTTTTAGGAAGACTAGTTAAAGTAGTTATATATAGTTAGGGTTTTGTTAGTGTTTGAAGATGTTTCGGAAGAACCTAAAATAGAAAAAAAAAACTGCCACACTAAACCTTTTCTTTTGAAACCTAGACAGAGGCGGAAGAAGAAGAGGACTGATTTTAAAGCGAAGGGTGCCGATAGAGGATTGAGGATTTATTGCTCTAAACCAGGTAGGTTCTCTTTCCTTATTCTCATTATGATTGGTTTGTCAACTATGAATAGGTTTCGAACTCTTACACTTTTAGGGATTGATCTAACAAGTCTATAACCATAATAAGGTGTTGAGTTTTCGACTTAATACAGAAGTATTTAGGGGTATGTATATACAGAGAATTTTTCTTAGGGATGCAGGTATTAAGATTTGACTTTAAGAAAGATGTAGGAAGTACACAGTAGATACACAGTTTGTATTCGTATGCTCCCAGGTCATTCAAACCTTATGGAATTAATAAGATGTTAAATTTAAACTTATGTACATAATGCTATATAATACTATAGAGCTAGAACGTATAGGATGCACTCACATTTGCATTTCCGCTGTTGTGTAGTATAGGATGCACTCACTTTTGCATTTCCGCTGCTGTGTAGAAGCCAATGCAGACCAAATTGATTATCATTGCGACAAGTTCAATACAAACCAGCTTGTTACTTGTTACTGCGCAATAGATATTGTTACCAACAAGGGTCATACTGTATACTATCGTTCCATTAATGGGACTTAGGATAGGTTAGGCTTTTAATGTACTGTTGATAGTTTGATTTCTACAAGGGTCATCCTCTAATGAAACTGTACAGTAGTTAATTAATTTCATTTATGGGTAATGTTTATGAACGTTTTAAAATGTGCAGTAGCTCAAGAATTAGAAACGTACTGTACATGTACTGTGTATTACATTGTTGTAATGTTTATCAATGTTAGGCTTTTGTTTTTTAGTTTTTGCTTTGCACAACTAACGGTGGTACATGGGATGATATGCTCTTGTTTGATTGTCATTGTGTTTAGATGTCTAATGGGATATGTGCATGATTGTTGGCAAAAGTCAACCTGTGATGTTGGCAGTCGTAATATAACCACTTTGTGTGAATCAATGGTGTGGTTATTTGTTAGATTTTCGTCTGTAGTTGGTTCGACTCCCAGAAGTTGTTGGGAGATGACCGAGGGGTCACCTAGAAGATATGGTTCTATTATCTTGAATGGGGTCGATAACACTTATTTTTCTACGCACTTTACGAAATTAAGTGGACTACATAAGGGTCGATATGTGTCGTCGTACAGTTAGAGAATGAAACTATAGAGAGGGGAAGTCGATTAGTTTCATGGGTGGAAAAATTGTCTTTGTTTCTTGTATATACAACTATTTTTGTGTGCCCTTGTGTTATCCTGGTTTCTATAAATTTCTATATTTTGTTTAGATCGTCGACCTTACTACTTTCAAAGAGATATTTTCATAAAATATTTTTATCTGACGTAGTCATTTCATGAACCTTGTTTTGATAAATTATTCGTAAAGGGCATAAGGGTGCGAGAATCCACTTTAAGTTTGGCTCTGGCGCATCTTACTATTTTTTTCAGGATACAGTAGTCGCGGAACAACCTGATCAGTAGTGCGACTTTTTGTTTCGGAGGACCGCCGCATCTACGTCTTCAAGGTGCCTAGACAACCGAATTTAATTTACCTCTTAGTCTAGATTCTTTTAAAACTCTTATCATCTATTTTAAATAACCGACCTGCGTGTCGAGGATAGACCTTTTCTTTTAAAGATGTTATTTTTACTGGATTCATTTATAACTCACATTTATAAATGCATTTTTTCTTCTTCTTAAAACTTATTATTCTTCAAAAACTCCACACGATAGCCGGATTGACATTTGTTGGTTTGAAGGCTTGAGTGTGTTTTATTGTCCCATGAGTAGTGCCACACTTATATTTTAGGGCGGCCGACCTAGAATGATGAGGTGGGGCGTTACATTCAATTTGATTCTTGAACTAAATTCTCGGCGATACTTAACTCAAAACTCACTGTTCTTGAATAACCTGCATAACCAATCTTCTAAACCTTCTCAAACATTCACGATAACCATGGCAACTATGTCCTCTTTCTTGTTTCAAGACCCTTGTTCTCCATCTTTTCTTCCTCAACAAACACTGGCAGCAACAACCTCTTAGTTTAATAGAAGTTGGCGAGCTGTGTGGTTCATCCTTTATGTCGAACACTTGATAAGCACAACCTGATGGTGCTTTTGTGCATCAAGAATCATCTTCTTTACCTCTCCAAATCCCTGCAACCAATTTAGACACAAACCCGTTCATCGTAATCATTCATTCAAAGCAATCAATCGTAAAATCTATCACCAATAACATCAAAGCATGGCTCCTTCTCGCTGTTTCTACTTCTCTCGACCACTGTCAATCTCTTCTCTGGTCACTACAAATTACTAGAAGAGAACTCTTATTCACAACCATTTCAACCAATTTATTCTGCAATCAGTTCACGGCAATCAACACCACTAGCGACCTCCACTTCCAATTTCTTTCCTTCTCAAAGATTCAGGTTCATTCCCGATCACTACTTAGCAACCCATCTTCAATTTCTCACTGCCATACAACCATTTCCTTTTCATTTCAGTTCACTCGGAAACACACTCGAACTTAGAATCTTTTCGCCGTCACAACCCTCAACACCAAATCCTTCCTTCAATCGATGCCCTTTTCTTCACTAAGCTTGCCGGCACGATGGTAGTCACTGGATGAAGATAACGGACTCACGTCCTAAAGAGAAAATGATGAAATAGGTGTGACATAATTTTTATGTTAAATCATGTATTAGTTTTAGGCACCCAGGATTAGATAGGGGATGCCCTGAATATAACTCCCTATATCACATCTTAATAGAACAATTGGTTTCACCCTAGTAATTTATGTTTTACACACAATTGAGATTTGTGTTCTTTAATTCTTCGAGTTTGCCAACACCCAATGCCTCCAAGCAATGCCTTGAGCTCCTACTTCACTGCTTTTGCTTCTCATGACTCCAATGAACGCATAATCAATTGATAATAATTAAGGTGTTTTAGACACTTATCACAAACAAAAACAATTTTCCACTGCTCCCTGGCAGCAACGCCAAAATTTGATGCATGTCATATGTGCAACAAATTAATTCAGATGTTTCCCACTAATACTAATAAGTATTATAGCGGTAGTAAGGATCGTTCCCACGAGGAGCTATGTAATTGTTATTTGTTTTCAAGTTCTTATGTAACCAAGGGGGATTGTAATGAGTTAAGCTAAAGTAAACTAATGAAAATAAAAACAAAGTAAATAAAGAATATAAGAGGAGAAAAAATACTGCTTAGAAGTTTCATCTTCCATCACCAAACAAGCTCGTCAATCGATTCGGGTTAACATTCAATCCTTCTTATATAAATAACCCTAGAGCATCCTATCACAGGTCTACTCCGGCAAAACTCCATGTATCATCAAAGGCGCAAGAGCCACTATTTGAATCCTTTCCAATGAATAGCTTGGCGCAAAAGCCACTCAAGTTTAACCCAATGAAAGCAATGGTCCTCATGAGTTGAGTTTATTCTTATCAATCCGGCGCAAGATCCACACGGATTTAACCTAGGTTAAGCTTCTACACATAATCGCGTGGCAACATCCCGTTGTTAACAACTATATTATGCTACTTGTGATATAGTTCTTCGACAATTACAGATCTTAAATACAAGCCTAACTTTAGATATGAATAGATGCCCATTTAATTTGTAACTTAAACGAACAAGTCTTCAATCATACGTGACGATATTAACAGTAGAACATAAGCGATAAAAGAAATCATTAACATTAAAACTAACCATCCAGATTGATTTACATGTCTAGGACTTCCAACTACATCCTCAACCAATAAAATAAAATTAGATACTCATGGATTTCTCAAAACCTATGGAATATATACACGAGAAGAGGGAGAAGAAGAAGAAGGTGTCACGGTTATTACCCAAAAGGGGAAAACCCTAATTTGCTCCAAAACTCATTTTTCTTTTTTTTTGTAGATGATATATGATGATCAAAATAAGTTCTAGGAAGTCTTCTTATTTAGGAAACCAAGTGTAGGAGTGCCCGTGCTCATATCCCGATTATACTAGGTTTTGGAAACTCAAAAATATCATAAAAACCCGTCAAAAATATCTAGTTCTCGTATCTGCCTCGGCCACCTGACCCTCTGATATTTTTGTCTTTCTCGATGGCTTGACCCTAAGAGATTTATGTCATTATGGATGGCTTCACCCCCTGAAAAAATAATTTATTCTTGAGTTTTCCTTCAATGGCTTGACCCTCCGAAATTACTGTCTTTTTCGATGGCCTGACCCTCTGAGGCGATTCTGAACTTGTTTTTCTCATAACTTCTTCATATGACATCGGAATGACCTCATTCTTTCGCCGTTGGCTTAGTTTCTTCATTTTCTATGTGATAACAACAAGAAATCCTGTATTTGAACGATTTTCACTTGGTCTTTGTCTGTTCTTCCTTTGTAGCACTCCATTTGCACTTCTTTTAAAGATGTAACCTAACAAAAAGACATAATATACAAACGTAATAATAATACAAGGTAATTAACACAAAACCTAGAAAATAGGTGTAAGAAAATAATACTCAGAATATATAAATTATGCACTTATCAGTGGTAAATAAGCCTATTTTTTGTAATGACTGCCAATTTGCCAGAAGTCATAAGCAGCCTTTTTCTATTTATTGTTTAGTTTCTACTTATCATTTGTAGATATTGCATATGGATGTTTGGGGTCATGGTCCTGTTAATTATGTAACAGACTACAAATATCATGTTAACATAGTTGTTGATTTTTCAAGATTTTGTTGTATTTATCCACTTAAATGCAAAAGTAATTTCAAGATTATCTTTAAGTATTTTAAGTCTTTTGATGAAAATATTATATTCACACATATCTAAACTATTAGAAAAGATGGTGGAGGTGAATTTTTCAACAATGAATAAACTGATTTTATTTCTCCTGCTGATATTTGGACATGAGCTAACTTTCCCGCACACCCATGAAAAAAATGGGGTGGATGAATAAAAAAAACATTTACTACAAGTTACTAGAGATTTTTCATATTATTATTGGGTTGACGCTCTACAGACTGCCAACTATGTAATCAACAGATTACCTACAAAATTACTTTAATATGTTTTTCCTTATCAAGTATTGTTTCAAAAATTGCATGATTATCACTTCTTAAAATGCTTTGGTTATTTGTGTTTCCCTTGTCTAAGGATTTAGAACACCAACAAACTATAACCAAGACGTATTTCTATATTTTTTTGGGATATAGTGCAAACCCAAAAAGGAACAAATGTTTGGATTATACAACTGTTAGAATCTACATATCAAGACATGTAGTGTTCAATCAACAATGTTATCCACTCCCTCAATATTCTCACCATCAATCTTGTTTGCATGCTCTAATTGATACTCTTGTGATTATTTTACCAGTCAATGTTATTTCAAATTCTGAAAACATAAGTACTTCGGGTACTTCTATATCTGACAACATTGTTGCTTCTACTACTTATGCTTATGACAGTACCACTACTTCTAATACCTCTAGTACTTGTACATCTGACAACACTATTAATTCTAATACTTCAAATGATTCTCATACAACATATATTTCTGCTCCAACAACAAGTGATTTTACTCATTCTATCATTACAAGAGGTTAAAATAATATTTTAAACTTAAAACTTTCTTTGCTACAAAATATGTTATACCTGCAGTTTTTCTTAATGATACTTCCCCACTAGTTCCAACATACTTTACACAAGAAAATAAAAGTCCAAAATAGAGAAACTCTATGGTAGTGGAGTATACTGCTTTACAAGATACTGGTACTTGGACCATTGTACCACCACATCCTTCACAAAATATTTTTGGTTGCAAATGGGTCTTCAAAATCAAGTACAATCCTAAAGTACCATTGATAGGTATAAAACCATACTTGTGGATAAAGGATTTGATCAAATGGAGGTGTTAGACTATATTGAAACTTTCATTCCAGTTATAAATCCTACAACAATTAGAAGTATGATTTTTTTGGAAGTGAACTGCAATTGGAACATAAAGAAACTAGATGTAAGCAATGCCTTCTTGCATGGTGATTTTCACAAAGAGGTCTACATGGTACAACCCCTAGGATTTCAAGAAAAAAAAAACATCAGAATTATGTCTACAAGTTACAAAAATCACTTTATGGGATAAAACAAACTCTTAGGGCATGGTATGAAAAATTGCTTGATGTGCTTGTAGAACTTTATTTTTAACCATCTTTAGCTGATTCATCTCTATTTTTTCAGAAAAATGGTTCAATACCCACTATTGTCTTGGTATATGTAAAAATATTATTGTTACATGAACGTCTACTTCTTATTATATTTTGTCATATCTTATTTCAACAAGTATTTCCCAATCAACTATTTAGGATTTTTAAACTACTTCTTAGGGATGGAGGTTAAGATAAACAACTCGGGTATCTTTATGCATCAAACTAAGTACTTTTTGGATCTTCTTCAAAGATGCAACATGGTTGGGTCTAAACCTTGCATCTCTCCCTGTCCACCTGGAGCCAAACTAAATGCAAAAGATGGTGAACAATTTTCAAATTATCCTACAGATTACAAATCTCTAGTTAGAACTCTATAATATCTCACTTGGTCCAGACCTAAAATCACTTATGCTTTAAATGAGGTTTGTTAGTTGATGCACTCTCCTACAACTGCTCACTTAACAACTTCCAAAATGATTCTAAGGTACATAAAATGTACTCTTGGTCATGGTATTTTTTTTGAAAAGTTTTAAAAGGGGCTTACAACTATTTCTGGTTTTACTTATGATTATTGGGGGGTGACCTAGATACTAGAAGGTCAACTAGTGGCCTATGTTTGTTTTTTTGGTAACAATCCAATATCTTGGTCTACCAAAAAACAACCAACTATCTCCATAATCTCAACTAAAGCCGAATAGAAATGCTTGGCCTCTACAACTGCTGAATTTCTGTGGATTTCTCAAATACTAAAGGACTTGCATATCATTATTTCTTCTCCTCCTCAACTGCTATGTGATAACAAAAGTTTAACATCTCTTTCTTCCAATCCTGTCATGCACAGTCGCGTAAAGCATCTTCTTATTGATTATAATTTCACTATAGAGTTAGTTCAAGCTAATTCTTTATTTACATATCTACAATTTAACAAGTTGCAGATATCTTTACAAAAGACCTTGTTGGAACCAGATTTGCCTTCTTGAAGAACAAGATGAAAGCGATTTCTCCATTCCTGTTTGAGGAAGGGTAGCAAAGAAGAAAATTGTATTTTCTTGCTCTTACACTCTGTGTACTAATAATAGTCTTTGTTTTTCAGTTTCAGTTTCTATTACAACGTACCAATAACGTGTTCTATTATCATTGGTCTTTTATTTTGTTACAGATTGATCAATCTTTTGTGAGTTGTCATCCTATTTCTCTTCTATTTGTTTTAGATTATATATAAGAAACTCTGTAATGATTTCATGTCTTTAATGAGTGTGTTTTTTTCTCAAATATACAAGATAAAACCCTTACATCCTTACTTCCCGAAGACCATTTAAAGAGAATAATTGAGATTCATGTCCCATAATTTTATCGCCACATTGTCTGTCAATCCTAGCATTTTAGTGTAGGACTCCGCCTAAAAAAATGCTTGAAACTTTATATTACCTAATTAGGGATGTACAAACTCTCCCTCACCCGTCAATAGCAGTTCGTACCCGCCCACACTCGCCAAATAACATGTCATTTGCGGATAAATATTGCTATCACATTCCATGGTTGGGTCGGATAATGGGTGGAAGCCAAAATAACCCTACCCGCTCACCCGCCCAAAAAAATCTGATTTTTTTGGAGTCGTTGATCCCTCTTTACCATTTATCTCAACCGTCGAATTATTCTAATATAACCACGCAATGACAAAGATAATCGTCTTTTCTATAACGCGATTCACCCAGTTCAAATAGTGAACTATAGACTCGCAAGATACTGCTTCTTCCGTAACTGAGCATTCCAATCAACATTCAACAATTAGCATTTAAGTTATGATTAAGTCCCCGGTGAAAATTTAAAATTTTATTATAGCCTAATTTCACAATAAACGACATCTTACATAAGTTTTTAATTACTCTCAAGTTCTACGGTTCTGCACGGTTATGTAGTCAATGTTTGTATCTACAAATTGTTTGTACTTTTTGGTATTATATGGTGATGAAATGCGTGACATAGTTTGAAAATATAAAATGAAGTAACTTACTAAGCTATATGGGAAATTTATTATTTGGTCCTAGGCCCAAATAAGTAGTTTTAGTAGGGTCTAACAAGATTTTTTTATTTATTCTCAGGTCCAAAATTGTTTAAAATATGAAAATGACTTATAGAGCCCTGATGTCAAACATGCGAAGAAACACAATACACGGTCTCAACTAACAACCTAAAGCCACAACATATTATTAGGGCAAACAAAAATTGAGAACGGAGTTAAAACAAAAAAAAAAACAAATCAAAACCCTTTAACATCTCTATTACTATAACCTCTCTGAAATCGTCCTCTTTCAATCTTGATTTTAACATATCTATTGTCTCTCGATCTTGATTTTAATATTTTGACCTTTATTTCTATATTGAATCAATATCCAAATCAAATTTTCAAACAAAAATCGAAAAACATTAATCTAAATCTATATTGAAGAAAATCTTTGGATGAATGATGGTGAGAACAAGGTTGAACAGTAAAGAGAATATACAAGAAAGTAAGACAATAGAAGAAGAGATCGCACATAAGAACTAGATGAAAAAATAAATACTTTAGCAGTTTGGTCCAACAGTACATATATGACGTACTGGAATAAAAAGGTTTGATTTTGTTATATTTATTGATTCATCACTTATTTTGACATGCAATTGATTTTTACAGTATGAATCAACAATACGTATACGATGTACCGAAGAAAACCTAGTTTATTTTGACCAATATGGTCCATCGGTGCAAATATGATAATTTCTTTCGCTTTTGAGAGTATGAATCAGCAATATATATATATGTTGTACTGAAAAAGACCTAGTTTATTTTGGCTAGTATGATCCATATGTGCATTTATGATAGTTTCTTTTGCTTTAGCTAGTATGAATTAGCAGTATATATTTGTTGTACTGAAAAACCTAATTTATTTTTGCTAATATGATCCATCGGTGTTTATATGATAGTTTCTTTTGCTTTTGACAGTATACATCAGCAGTACATATATGTTGTACTTAAAAAAAAACTTAGTTTATTTTGACTAATATAATCATCAGTGCTTCAATGATAGTTTCTTTTGCTTCTGACAATATGAATTAGCAGTACATATATGTTGTACTTAAAAGAACATAGTTTATTTTGGCTAATATGATCCATCAGTGCATATATGATAGTTTGTTTTGCTTTTGAAGGTATGATTTATCAGTAC
Source organism: Papaver californicum (assembly GCA_023531435.1). Lineage (NCBI taxonomy): Eukaryota > Viridiplantae > Streptophyta > Magnoliopsida > Ranunculales > Papaveraceae > Papaver > Papaver californicum. The sequence goes on along the minus strand of JAJJMC010021150.1, from coordinate 457,692 downwards.
ATATATGTTGTACTAGAAAAAAAAAAAACGTAGTCTATTTTGACTAAATGATCCATCAGTGCATATATGATTGTTTTGCTTTTGATAGTATGATTTATCAATACATATACATTGTCCTGAAGAAGAAAAAATACGTAGTTTATATTGACTAATATGGTCCATCAGTGCATATATGATAGTTTGTTTTGCTTTTAACGGTACAATTCATCAGTACATATATGTTGCGCTGAAACAAAACTTAAATTTTTGACTTGCAGTGGAGGTGGTGGTGCTGGAGAAGCTATGTATTGGTTTTGAATTCGGTGGAAGTGGGGTTGTTGTGGTGGTGACGGTAAATCAATAATTCAGTCGAAGAAGAAAAAAAGATTTGATTAGAGCATTTTTGGTTTTGTAAAACCAGAACCAACAAATAGGTAAAAGTTGAGATGAAACAAGAATGAAGATGATCAAAATCCATATAATAATTAAGAAAGGCTCAGTGATCATACTAGAACTTATGTAATATTCTTAACCTTATTTATGAAAATCTTCAAAGAGAAAATGATATTCGTAAACATTAAAATCGATTCTGACAACTGTATATTGTTTTTCTTTAACACACCATTTATGCACCTTGGTTTTTCTAGAGTATATAGTTTATGGACCGTGGTAGTTCTGAATTACATATTTAATAGAAAGCATACACCATTGTATGTACTTTAATTTAATGTCTTAAACAAATATATTTCATATAAAATGTCTTGTAATAAGAAAGTGAAAATTTACAACATGTTTAGTCTGAATTGTAACTTTCAAAACATGTTATTACACTAATATTAAGTAAGAATAGATTCGAGTTAAGAGAAAAAAACATATTGGAACAACAAAATGTTACACAAAACAATAAAGCTTCCGTTAAGGAGTTCTAAAGAGAAAATGCAGGGCCATTTGGTGAACCCAAATACTTTGAATACAATTTCTATATCAAAAAAATTATTGTATTCCATGTGATGTGTAGACTTTTAGCTGTTTCATTTCCTTTTTGCATTGCAGGTACAAGAGCGACGTATTTTTCCCGTAGCACTGTTATTCCAGTTAAAAACCCATCAGAATTTTAGCATAACACTCATAAGTCATAACCCAAATAGATAGATATTTTTATTGTTCTTAAGAACGTTATTTTGACTTCCGTAAGTACTTAGAAACAACTGTGTCAATTTTCTTATCTATTGAACTAAGAATGATAAGTATTCCTACTCAATTTATCATCACTAACCTGCTCCAACAAACAAACCTGGCCCTGAGAAGAGATTTCCTATTCACAACCATGTATTCATCCCTACACCAACTGACTTTAACTTTTTGAATTCCAACAACATCAAACCATCATAATAAGTTTCTGAATATGTTTCAGTACATATACGTTGTACTGCTTCAATTTTTCTTGCAATATCATGAATAACCTCTATTACTAGAGAATAATATAACTAAAGCATAATATAAATAGATAACAACGGTTTCAGTATATAATGTTTCATTACATATCTGTTGTACTTGGAATGAGAATGATATTTCAGTACATTATATATGTTTCAATACATATCTTTTGTACATATATTTCAGTATATATCTGCAAGTATAACATTAATACTGCCTAGCTTATGGTGAGAAACAAAAAATAAATTACAGAAAAGTACAAAAACAAATAGATGCCACCTTTTCTCAATGGGTATCCCTTGCTTATGTAAAAATGGTTCCATTTAACATGGAAACTGCTCTAAAGGACCTTCTTGAAGCTCCACCTGAAACAAAAGAAAACATATATCTCACTCAAGTATTAAAATTAGTTGGTGACTGACACATATATAATTAACCACCATTATAAGTTTCTGAATATGTTTCAGTACGTATCTGTTGTACTGCTTCAACTTCGCTTGAAATGTCATGAATAACCTCTATAACTAGAGCATAATATAACTAGATTCACAATCAACTAGATAACAACAAATTATAATTGTTTTAGTACATTTCTTAAGTACTTGTATTTCAGTACGTAATGCATCAATGTTCTTTAAGGTGGATAGTGGTTGCAATATTCTAGTTCACACACATCTAGATATTAACAAAAAAACAAGATCAACTTATTAGAAATAAAGGATTAAAGAAGGCTACACAATAACATTCAGACAACCAATTTTCACACCGAATTGTGTCATAGACCAAACATAATCGATATATCTTACTCCCATTGAAGCAATAAGCTGTTCGTGACTCTCTTTGAGATTTTTTTTGAGTTGTAACAGATATTCCATTCGAAAAGATAACTAATTCCATCTAAAACTTATGTGTAATGCTAAGAAGGTTGGATACACTCATATTTCGGTATATGAATAATGCACTCCCATCAAATATACAGAAGTTGATGATAACATAAATGGAAAACATGATACCCACTATCTAAAAATGAACACATACAAATGATGCACAACAAAAAACAAAAATAGAACACAATACAAGTAATATACACAGACACTTGTGAAAACAATTGAACATCAAAAAATATTGTGATTCAAAGGTAATCTAAGAATTTTTTCATATTGTTGAACTCATAATAAACAATTGTTAGTACATAAAAATTGCTCTTAGGTAAAGCAAATGTACCTCTGTGGTACTTTCTTTAGAATCAGAAATTAAAATTGTACAGGATAAGCCTAAAGAAAGTGGTCGTTCCGTCCTGCTTCGGTCACAAGGAGATAAGATGTGTTGATCTTAGGGGAGGGAAGCAGAGAAACTGGAGGAAATCAGTTGTGATGAATTGTGAGTAAAGGTGTTGAACTATGGAGAATAACAGAGCTTGTGAGAATGATAAACTTATTTTGTCCTTCTGAATAGGCTAAGTGCCTATTTATAATAGTTGGGAATACACAGTTCTTTCTTCGTAAGTAGTGGAGGTAATGGAGGGATGGAGAGATGGAGATTGTAGATGTAATGGTATAACCACACCTGTTATGTTTGGGAAGTTTCTGGAAACTTCTAGACCATTACTCCATCATCTTTTCAACCACTATAACCGTCACCAATACTTGTAACTTTCTCATCATGGGGTGTTGCCACGCCGCATGTTGCTATAAACCACCAGACGAATACCCATGAAAAATCCCCCAGTGTAATATGTTTTGATTTCTCGTAGGAGTTAGTGGAGTCATGGACTTAAAACACGTGAGTAATTTGGGAGTTTGTCGTAAGGTAATGCTACCAATATATAAGTTTTATGCAAAATCAGCATGTCAATGGCATATTTTTGGCCTGTTTGCAACATGCAATTTGTGTTAGCAACAATGGCGAATGTGAGTGTTATAGGCACGATTGAGGTGTTGCTAGCACATTCTAGTGTCGTGGCTATGGCAAAGGCGATGGCGCGAGCAAAGAAGGATGACGCTTGAACGAGTAGGCAAGGAATGACGCTGATACGAGCAGACGAGGATGCGTACAAGGGAAAGGTAAGAGGAGGGGAGGGGGTTGCTAGGAGGGGAGGGGGTTGCTGATACGTTGGCGCTAGTGCTAGCGCTGTTGCTAGCAACGCTGGCAACTTGACGCTGGTGCTAGTGCATTGGAAGCATAGCTAGGGCTTGCTAGGGATCACAATTGCTAGTGTTGTGGCCATTCCCTATGCGCTGCTAGCGTTGGCATTTGATAATGCTGTGGCCATAGTGATAGAGACATTTTTATATCTAATTTGTTCCTAATTCTTTGTATTATTAGTGCTCGATTTTATACTTATTGTGTGATTTATGTGGTTATATATATTTTTGAGAAATAAAAATTTATGAAAAATTGGCTTGAAAAGTGATAAAGGCACCCAAGGGAATTACTAAAGGCACCCAACAGCTTGCTAGGCACCCACCAGGTTGATAAGGGCATCCTCCTTTTGAATTCAAATTTCATAAAAATGCAGGAATTATTACTTCACGTGTGAGAGTATTCTGTTGTGTTTGGGAGCGAGTTTTAAGGGATTTGGAGGTGGTTTTGAGTTATCAAATTGACGAAACAATAAAAAGAAGATCACAACACGTCATAGAGAGTTGTTCATGCCGGAAAAAATGAGTGAAAGTTGAGTTGTATCCGGAAAAGAGAATTCTTCTCTGATTTGGATTAACAAGAGTTTTAGTTTGTTTTGGATAGATTTTCGAGTCCTTATCAGTTAAGGAAAGTCCATTAGGTTTTCTGAAACCTATAAATATCAAACAAATCGAAGAAATCAGGGGGTGGAGAGTTTCGGCCGAAAACAAGAGGAAGGAATTCTCTTGGAGATTCCTTGCTCGTATGATGTAGAAAAAGGTTGTATCAAGTCCAGAAAAGATTGAGAGATGTTGGTTCAGGCTCAGGAAGCTAACCAGAAGAAGAAAAATCACCCCAGGAAAGTTCTGTGTTGCTACAGCTGAAGAAGACATGAAAAACAGAGAAAAGGCAACAGTTTCTTCAACCGTTTTGCAATGTTTATCTTCAGATTTAAAACGTTTATCTTTACCTGCAACATTTTCTTCAATGTTTATCTTCAGCTACAACGGTTTCTTCAACCCATCTGCAACGAATATCTTAGCATCTGCAACGTTTATCTTCAGCTGAAAATACTTTTCTTATGTAACAGTGAGAACAGTGGTTTGCAACACCATTACACCGTTGCGAACCATTTGTGTTATTATTTTTTCTTCTTTTTACACACTTTTGAGCCATGTTTCTATCTTTTGAGAGTGTGTACATCATGAGGAGCTAATCCCAACCACTGGGACGATGGAGGAAGCCATATTTCATGAATGAATGGTAACTATTTTGATTCTTAATGACTTTTGCAATGATTTTTAATTGATTTATGATTTTTCTTAATTAGTTGTGATTTTGTTTGATGGTGTATGTTGGGACTTAAGATCTTTTGATGCGCCATGCTTGTGATTTACAACTAATGTTTCATAAATCTTCTTTTGGTAAAGAAACATAGTCAATAAAAAAGCTATAATTGTTAAAGAATTATTGTAGAAATCAATTACAAGTGATTTTGGTAGAATACTGAGTTCCATTTTGTCCCAATTTTGTTTCAAACTTTTACTTTTTTCTATTTTTAGTTAGTTTTTAAAATTCTAAAACGAATTTTCACAAGTCTCAGCGAACGAACACATTTTTACCACTTTTCTGAAACGATCAAGTTTTTGGCGCCGCTGCCGGGGACTTGTTTTTAGATTTGTTTTTAGTTTTTTTTTTTGGATAGTTAGTTTAATTAGATTTTTTTTTTTTTTTTTTTTGTTCTAGTTTACGTTTTTGGGTATTTTTCTTTGTATTACAGGTTTTGGATCAAAAAATTAATTGTAGCCAAAGATTATATTGATTGATTAAAGACTTTGACTCAAAGATAAATCGAAAAGAACGTAAAAAGAAGACAAGAATTTTTCTTTAGTTATTTTTTTAGGATTTTATTTATTTTTATTTTAGAAAATTGTATTAGAAAATCTTTTATTATTTTTGTGATTTTTTTTTGGACTTTGGACTTTATTATTTTTTTGACTTTTGGACATTATTATTTTTTAATCCCTACAGAGGGGTAATTAAATATAAACTGCACAGGGAAGGACGACAATTACGATATTGTCTCTGCCCCTCGGGTTCGTACAATGACATAGGAGTCGGTGGCCTGAGTCGACTTCAACGGTTCATCGCCCGTATGGAATGAGAGGTAAGACTCTAACCACCCAGGAATCCCCTGTCAGTGGGTTTTCTGGACTCCTTCGTGTGCATATATGCTGAGGACCTGAATACGGATTTACTTTTCTAGTAAAGGGCAAGAACTGTCCATACAAGATAAGTACTCGGATTTCATCACCGTTTCCTTCTTGCCCGCTTTAGGAACATGTTACCAAACGCGAAACTAAGACTTAAAATTTGAGTAGAAAGAGACTGATAGGGTAACGAGCTTATTGGAAAGTCATTCAAAAGGACTGTATTGGTTATTCTGTTAGCCTAACTCAAAGTTTAGGAAGACTATTTTAACTAGATTCGAGCCGCTTTGTAACCCAAGGAAAAGTTGCCAAAGAGACAGGGTTATCAAATCTCCTTACAGATTATCATGTTTCTATTCGACTTAATCTAATTCGGATCTTTCTAAGAGGTTTGCTAAAACTGTAACTAGTTGCCTTTTGAAAGAATAGAACCTGGTCTAGAAACAATCTAAGTGAAGTCATCATGCTTTTTGTTTGCTAGATTCAGTAGGTTTGATTTGGTTGAGTCAGCCTTGTTTGTGTATGTTTAGAACCCCTTTCCTGTTAGGCTTTATTTTCTTTAATTTTTTGAAAATATTTTAGGAAGTTTTTTTCAGAAAATGTCGAACTGGTATTATGAGGACCAATACAATGAATATCCGACTGAATTTCAAAATAGACATTATCCGTACTATCAACATGGTGTGGATAGTAGTCAAGACCACCACCAAACTTTTGGAGGTTATTGCTCATACCAGGATGATCCCAATTACTATTCATATACTCACCCATCTTATGAACATGAAAATGAGCAAAATTCTAGTTCTTTGTCTTGGAGGGATTCCGTAAAGCAGATGCAATCTAGTACTCCTTATGATCCATTTGTTTCTCTAGAGAATTCCCTCAAGGAGTTGACTAAGAATATAAAAAGGTTTGGATTAAGCGTGAGAGGAACAAATAGTAGTCCAACTCTTTCTGTAGAAGAATCACATGAGCAATTGCGATCTAGTACTCCTTATGATCCATTTTTTTTTCTAGAAGAATCCCTCAAGGAGTTGACTGAGAATACAAAAAGTTTCGAATTAAGTGTGAGTGAAAGTTTTGCAAAGAATAATATTGCTCAAAATGATCTTAATTGTCAATATAGTGCTACCCTTGATAATTATTCACCTAGTCAAGAGGACGAGGAAACAATTGGTAACACTACTTATTTAAACGAGGTTCAAACATCTTCATATTATTATTATGATGATGATAGTATTGGTGAAGAACTTGAAATATACAGGCAGAGTGATCAGGAAATTGTCACTCCAATTGTGCTTCATGATGATAGTGTTATTTCTGGTTCAAATCCAAATAATTTTAATGATAATTCACCTATTCAAAAGGAAGAGGATTTTACTAGAGATATCACTATTTTAGACGATGTAGAACTTTCTTGTTTTGAAGTTGATAATGGTTTAGAGGAGCGAGTTTATCCTGAGAATACTGTTTTAGATTCCAGCAATTTAGAAACAATAGTCTTAGGTAATAAAGATAGAAGCGTAGAGATTTTAAATATGAGTGAGGATGCACCTATAACCTAGAAGAAGCAATTGACCATTTTCAAGAATCTGACGATCTATAAATTAGGAAAATTGTGACTAGTCTATCTAAAGAGAGTGGAAACTCTAAGTTTGGGGGTGACTATCATTCTCCCTGTGCTTTACCTTTGACTCTTAGAAAGGTCCCTAATTTGGGACTTAATATTTACAACTCTACCATTTTACAAGATCTTCTTCAAACTAGATTCCCTGAGCCTGGTGATGTCCAGAAAGAAGTTTAGTTGTTAGAAACCCGTCTCGGGTCAATGTGGTTTACCTAGGAAATAATACCAAGATTGACTTTGTTTTCCCACCAAAATATTTTCTTCCATATGTGGGAACGTTTGAATTTTAAATGTGTCATCTATTAAGTTTTGAGACTAAGCCTAATTACTTTAGGAAATTAGAATTGACACATTTTCTTAAGAATGACCACCATTTTCATAGTAGTCAACCGTGTGAGTCAAATCTGATTGACTTTGAAGATCCATAATTATTCAGGTTATTATTATGTGCTTCTAATTTATTAGTTGTGTTTTTTAAGACTTTACAACCTAATCCTGTTAATCCTGCCTATGAGCAAATCCATCCCATGAAAATATTTTATTTAGACCCTTTTATAGAGCCTGAACCTGAACCACAACTACAAGCAGTTGTCTTAAATAGAAAACTAGATAAGGGTGTGCTCGGTTTGTTCATTTTCTTGGTCTGTTACAATTTTCTTTTATTTGTGATAGCACTATTTGATTCACATGACCCTCAATTGTCCCGACTATTGCTATATGATTTTATGAGGTGACTAATTATTTTTTAGTCTGGATGAAGACTTTAAACTTATCACTTCTTGGGAGGTAACCCATGCTCATGCGACACAGTAATATCTTTCCTTCGATTGGTAGCAGTTTCTCCTTGTTCATGCATTTAATAATTCATCTTTAAAACATTTAGGACAATGTTAGATTTAAGTTTGGGGGTAAGGGAGAAATTTTTAAGTTGAAATATGAAGCTCCAAGATTTAGAAACTTATGAACAATTCAGGATGACACTAACCATTCTAGGTAGATGGAAACTTAACTATTTTTCTATAGGAATTGGTGCGCCCATTTAAATGGTCTATTCATAAAAGGACAGAGTTCAAGTGTTAGAAATAACATGATATTCGTCACCATATCTCGGATTCTATCTCGACCATATCACCTTCTGTTTTTATTTTTATAATTTTTGTATTTCTCTAAGTGATTTGGTGGGGCACTGATAGACACATTTTTGTGTCTAAATTGTGCTCGATTACCTATTTTACTAGTGTTCGATTTTGTAATTTTTATGGTTTTTTTGTGTTTTTGTAGGTATTCTTGAGAAATAAACATTTGCGGAAAAATCGGCTTGAAAAGTGTTAAAGGCACCCAGCAAAAGTGATTAAGGCACCCACAATTTGGATTGGGGGGCACCCCACTTTAATCTCAAATACTTGAAAATGGCGGGAAGAAGAGAAACCATCGGGAAAAGCTTCTGTTCACTTCTGTGTACGTAATTTTAGTGATTTAGGGTGAATTTAATTCACCCAAAGTGAATTAGATAGCTAGAATATCAACAACACACGTCAAAAACGTGTTTTAGCCGAAAGAATTGGATACGAAAGTGAATTTGGCCGGGAAAATGGAGTCCGGGTAAGTTTCGGATAACAAAGAATTTGAGATTGAGTTGGACACGTTTTAAGAGTTCTAATCGACTTAGAAGACTCTCTAGGGTTTGCTTACCCTATATATACCGAAGAGAAGTGAAGAAATCGCTATCTGGAGGAAGCACAGATCACCGCAAAAAATTCAGGAAGAAACGAGTTCTGCTGCTGTGAGAGAGAAGAAGAAGAACATAAGGAGGGAAGAAACTGTAATTATTACTGTCCCTGATACGGTCGTGTATTAAGCTTCTGAAGCACTTCAAGTCCGTCTTTCTTTCCTGTTCTCTTTTATTTCTTCTGTAACACATACTACACTTCTCTGTAACGTTTATAAGCGTATCAAAACTCCTGTGTTACTTCTCTTTCACCATTGTAAGCACTTTTTGAGCAGTGAAAACCTATTTTGAGTGCATTCCCATTACAATGAGCTAATCACCAACACTGGGGCGACAGAAGAAGTCGTTCATCCAATAATTGTGGTAACTTCTATTTTAATTATATTTATTCTATAATTCTTTTATTATTAATTGCTTGAATTAAAATTGAAAAAAATGGTTTTTCTCAAATAATTATGTTTTCTTCTGATGGGTCATACTTTGTTTTTAAACTCTTGATGTCTCATGCTCTTGATTAACAATTATTCTTTTAGAAACCTATCTTTGGCATATTTAGATTGAATTGAAAATAAGAATTGTTATATGTTATCACTGAAGTATTGGTGAATGGTGGAATCTTAAGTCCTAGTTTTTCTTCATCCATTTTAAAATCAAATTGTTTTAATGCTCTTTATTTTCTGTTATTAAAAATTAGGCCTAGAAATTAAATCTTCACAAATCCGAGAATCGAACCTATTTTACCACCATTAAAAATCACATCAATTTTTGGCACCGCCGACGGACTTGTTTTTAGGTTTAGAGTTTTAGATTTATTTTTAGGTTTTTATTTTTGTTTTTAGTATTATTTTTACTTTGTTCCATTTTACGTTTCTTTGGATATTTCTCTTTTTGCTACAGGTTGGATCTTGGATTGAAAGGAAATAAAGCCAAAACTTTGGTGATTAAAGACTTGAAGTTAAAATTAAGGACTTGGAGTTAAAAGTTAAAGCTTAAAGAACGGAGAAAAGACAAAGACTTTTATTTTTAATTAGATTTATTTTCTTTAGATTTTATTTGTGTAGAAAATTGTATTAGGATTTCTTATTATTTCTATAATTTTTATTTTATTTTTGGACACTTTTTGGACATTATTTTTGGGACTTTTGACATTTTATTATTTTTAAACCCTACAGAAGGGTAATTTAAATATAAACTGTTACAGGGAAGGACGACAATTACGATATTGTCTCGGACCCTTGGGTTTGTACACTGACACATGAGTTGATGGCCCGAGTCGACTACAACCGATTCATCCCCCGTCTGGTACGGGAGGTAAGACTCGATCAACCCATGAATCCCCGCAAGTGGGTTTACTGTATTCCTTCGTACGCATATATGTTGAGGAACTGAAAACGGATTTAATTTTCTAGTAAAGGGCAAGAACTAGCATATAAGATAAGGACTCGGATTTCATCACCGTTTCCTTCTTGCCCGCTTTAGGAACACGTTACCAAACGCGAACCTAAACCTTAAAAAATTGACTAGAAAGAGACCGATAGGGTAACGAGCTTATAGGAAATTCGTTCAAAAGGACTCTACTGGTTACTTTATTAGCCTAACTCGAAGTTCAGGAAGATTATTTTAAGTTGATTAGAGCCGCCTTGTAACCTAGGGAAAAGTGCCAAAGAGACATGGTTATCAAAGCTACTTAGAGCTTATCCTGTTTCTCTTCGACTTAATCTAATTCGGATCTTCTAAGAAGTTTGCTAAAATTGTAACTAGTTTCCTTTTGAAAGAACTGAAGCTGGTCTAGAAACAATCTAAGTGGATCCATCATGCTTTTTGTTTGCTAGATTTAATAGGTTTGATTTGGTTGAGTCAGCCTTGCTTGTGATTGTTTAGAATTTCCTTCCGTTTATGATTTATTTTTTTAGTTTTTATTTAGTGTATGCCAAGACCGCTCTCTAAGTGGACTTGGAAAAGAGACGCTCTAGGTCGCTTAATTAGTGACAACCCTATTAGTTCTGTCCCTGGAAACGAGAACCTCGAAGACTCTTCTTTTGAGGGCCTTGTTTTTGATTTTGAAAACTTGACTTTGTGTGAAGAAGTTGCTCCTTTGATACTGCAAGCGATGGCAACTTTAAAAGCTTTGTTGAACCCGACTAGGACTTCTCGCCCATCATGTATCAAGTTAGCTGAAACTCAAGCAAACTATGAGTTGAAACCTGGGACCATACAGATGATGTCATTCTTCTTAGGGAAAGAAAATGAAAACCCTTACTTTCGCATTAGGGATTTTGAAGAAATATGTAGTACCCTAAGAATTCACAACATGTCATATGAAGCTTTGAAACTTAGGTTATTTCCTTTTTCCCTGAGAGACAAGGCCAAATCTTGGTTATATAGTTTGACATCTGAATCCATCGAGACATATGAAGAACTTACCGCTGCCTTTTTATCTAAATTTTTCCCTAGGAACAAAATATCATCTCTTAGGCAGCAAATTTCCATATTTGGGCAACAAAAAGGGGAATCTTTGTATAGGTACTTGGGAAGGTTCAACGAATTAGTAACACAATGTTCCCAACACGGTTTATAAGATCAAAGACTAGTCCAGATCCTTTACGAAGGGCTAGATTATCCAACAACGATCATGGTTGATTCATTGTGTTCAGGGAATTTAGAGAGTAAAACTATAATGAGGCAATGATATTTTTGCATGAAATTGCCGAAAAGACCCATCAATGGGAATATAGTAAGAAACCCCAGAGAAAAATTCTACCGAGCAGAGGTAATGTCAATCGGGTAGATGGAATTCTTGAATCAGATGCCAAATTTGCAGCTATAGCAAAAAGGTTATGAGCCTTAGAATTAAGTCAATCTAGTCGTGGAATAGAACCCAAGTCATATTGGGAAGGACAGACTGTTGAAGAGCAAGCCCATGCTCTTTATAATAACACTAGATATGATAACCGTCAGAAGTTTGATCCATATTCAGAAACCTATAACCCTGGTTGGAGAAACCATCCAAATTTTTCTTGGTCTAAGGGCCAAAATCAAGGTCAGTCTGGTAACCCTCAGGTTCCACCAGGTTTTGGTTATACTAAGAATTCTTCTGGTCCGGCACAATTTCAGAGCCCTTCAGATAATAAAGTTATGAGTTTAGAAGAGTCTCTCACCTTTTTATCTCATAACACTGTTGAGTTTCAGAAATCGGTTAAACAAAGTTTTGAAGACAATAAAAAGATGGTCCAGGCTAACTCTCAGGATATTTACGATTTACAAACCCAGTATAGTCAGTTGAGTGAGTCTTTGAGAGAAAAAGGCAAGTTCCCTAGTCAACCACAAACCAACCCTAGAGGAGTTCATGAGTTATCTTCTGACCATGTGAATTCAATTAAAACCCTTAGGAGTGGTAGAGTAGTAGACAATAAGGTAACCTTGCCCGATAGTGAACATGCTGTAGTTCACCCTTCTGAGCCTATAGTTGAAGAGACTGATAAAGTTTCTAAAAAGTCCAATGCGGTTCCCGCTGAACCCGATTTTATGCCCAAAGCACCATTCCCACAACTTCTAATACCAACTAGGAAGGAATCCAACTTTAATGATATATGAAGGGTTTTAAGCAAGTCACGATCAACCTTCCATTATTAGATGCAATTAGGCAGATTCCTGCTTATTCCAAGTTTCTTAAGGATATTTGTACGCGAAATCGAAAGCTTAGTGTACCAAAGAAAGCCTTTTTAGCTAGTCATGTGAGTTCAATTATCCAGAACAATACAACTCCTAAGTACAAAGACCCAGGTTCCCCAACCATTTCTTGCACAATAGGTAACTACCGTGTTGAGAAAGCGTTACTTGACTTAGGAGCCAGTGTGAACTTACTTCCGTACCATGTATACCTCCAACTAGGACTTGATGATTTGAAACCTACTCAGATAACACTGCAATTAGCTGATAGGTATGTGAAAATTCCTCTTGGTATCATAGAGGATGTTATTATTGAGGTCGATAAGTTTATTTATCCAATAGATTTTGTTGTCCTTGATACCCAACCCGTCCGTGACCCAGAGAATCAGATACCTGTGATATTAGGTCGCCCATTTTTAGCTACATCTAATGCGATCATTAACTGTCGGAATGGTATTATGAACTTATCTTTTGGTAATATGACTATTGAGATGAATATTTTCAATATTAGTAACCAACCACCTGAGCTAGATGACACGTGCATTGAAGAGGTGAACATGATAGGAACATTAGTTCAGAAGTCATTACCAAACACTTTGTTAGAAGATACATTAGAGAACTGTCTAGCCCACTTTAGATTTGATGTTGATAACGATATTGTTATTAATGAGGTGAATACTTTATTAGATTCTGCACCATCTGATCATAATTTAGAAGAAGCAATTGACCCTTTTCGGGAATCTGACGATCTAGAAATTAGGGAAATTATGATTAGTCTATCTAGAAACACTAAAAACTTTAAGTTTGGGGGTGACTATCATTCTCCATGTGCTTTACCTTTATCTCTTACAAAGGTCCCTAACTTGGGACTTAATATATGCACCTCTACCATTTTACAAGATCATCTTCGAGCTAGATTCCCTGATCCTCTTAATGTCCAGAAAGAAGTTCAGTTGTCAGAAACCCATCCTCTGATCGATGTGGTTTACCTAGGCGATAATACCAAGATTGACTTTGTTTTTCCACCAAAATATTTTCTTCCATACGTGGGAATGTATGAATTTCAAATATGTCATTTATTAATTTTTAAGACTAAGCCTAATTACTTTAGGGAATTAGAATCGACACATTTGCTTAAGAATGACCACCTTCATTATAGTCAATTGTGTGAGTCAAATATGATTGACTTTGAGGATCCACAATTATTCAGGTTATTATTATGTGCTTCTAAGTTCTTAGTTGAGTTATTCCAGACTTTACAACCTGATCTTGTTGATCCTTCCTACCAAGAAATCAAGCATATGAAAATATTTTATCTAGATCCTTATATAGAACCTGAACCGCAGATAGAAGTAGTTGTCTTAAACAGAAAACTAGATAAGGGTGTGCTCGGTTTGTTCATTTTCTTGGCCTGTTGCAGTTTTCTTTTATTTTGGGATAACCCTATTTGATTCATATGACCCAACGTTGTTCCGATTATTGCTATATGATTTTATGAGGTGACTAATTCTTTCTTAGTCTGGCTGAAGACTTTAAACTTAGCACTTCTTGGGAGGTAACCCATGCTCCTGAAACACGGTAATATCTTTCCTTAACCCTTTTCCTTTGATTGGTAAAAATTTCTTCTTGTTCATGCTTTTAATCATTCATCTTTAGAAACATTGAGGACACTGTTTGATTTGAGTTTGGGGGTAAGGGAGAAACTTTTTAGTTAAATAATAAAGCTCTAGAATTTAGAAGCTTGTGAACACTTCAAGGTGAAAAGCTTGGGTAGTATAAATAGAGGATGCTAGACAGTCCAGTGGGGGAAAAAAAAAGATTTGGGGAAGCAAGAATCAAGAACACAGCCAAAGGAAAAAGTCCACAGACGAAATTTTTTCTGCTGGTGATACGAAGAAGGAAGAACAAAATACCTTCAGCAACAGTCGCTTACCGCAACAGAATTCTGTTTCTGTTACGTATTCTTTTGAACTGTTTTCTGTTACGGGCTGAAGTGTTCACAGCAACACCTATAACCGTATCAGACTGTCTGTGAGCATTTCTATTCTTATTGTAAGCAATTTTTGATTTATAAAAATGATTTTTGAGGATTTTGCCATTACAATGAGGAGCTAAACTTCATCTTTGAGGCTATGGAGGAAGCTAATTTTCCAACAATTATGTGGTAAGTATTTAATTAATTTATGCAATTTATTTATGATTAATTGCCTTGGTTAAAAATTGATTTAAAAGATTTTTGTTAAGCAATTGTGATTCCGTTAGATGGTGTATGCCTCGGCTTAGGCCCTAGATGCTCCATGCTTCTGTTATACAGTTGTTGTTTTGAAAAATCTATTTTTGCAATGATTTAGAATCAAATTAAAATGTTAGAATTGCATGATTAAAATTATTATCAATTTGAAATTGGAAAATAGTGGGATCCTAGCCTCAGTTTTCTCCCATCTTTATAAAAAATATTTGAGTTTTCATACTTTTAGTTTTAGAAATTAAATTTAAAATCAATGTTCACAAGTCTGAGTAAAGAATCTTTATTTACCACTTTTAAACTACATCAATTTTTGGCGCCGCCGACGCGGACTTGTTTTTAGAATTTTTTTTAGATTTTTTTTTTTACTTTATTCTATTTTACGTTTATTTTGGTATTTCTCTTTTTGCTGCAGGTTTTGGATTTTGAATCGAAAGGAAAGTGAGCCAAAGTTTTGGAATTAAAACTAAAGACTTGGAGTTAAAAGCTAAAGCTTAAAAGAACGAAAAAGAAGACGAATATTTTTTTTTCTTAAATTAGATTTTAGTTAGATTTTTTTTTTTAGAAAACTGTATTAGGATTTCAATTGTTTCTGTATTTGTTTTTATTTTTGGACACTTCTCTTTGGACTTTGGACTTTTTGGACTTTGTTATTATTTTTAACCCTACGGAAGGGTAGTATTAAATATAAATTGCACAGGGAAGGACAACAATTATGATATTGTCTCGGCCCCTCGGGTTCGCACACTGACACGGAGTTGGTGGCCCGAGTCGACTTCAACATAAAATACCAATATGTGTGTGTTCTCCCTGTCTCTGTCGCCTAAGCAAGCGTGGAACGCAAGATCCATGGAAACTATCACGTAAGATGCTGATAAGAATCATGCGCTTGGATTCAATTTGATGCAATCATGTTGTCAATATATTTATCGTTTTATTTTCAATAAATCGATCGCTGGGACCCTTGTATATACCAGTTGAGTCGATATTAGCATTAGGTTTAAGACCATGTATCTCAATCCATTAGGATTCATCCTGGCACTGACCTTCAGACAGATATGGGAAACACCATTCACCTTAGTCAACATGCGCAAACTTCATATTTTCCACATCCATCTTCTAAATCTTTTCATGTGATTGAACTTTGATAGATTCTGAGTCTTGTGGTTGAACGATTATCTGAGTAGAGCTCTGCTGTCTTATATATGAATTTTAGTATGCTTGAGTAAACACTCATGTACAACAAGTGGACTCATATAGGGTAATGATTCCCATAGCCGAAGAATTGAGTAAGCCAACTAAATAGCTTGTGTAGTGTCTATCCTCAATCGTTCACGAGTCGCTAGAATTTGGAGTAAAGGTTTTGTGGGTATACCTCTTGTAAACCCTCACAGACAAAACTCGTCCACTAGGGACACCTAGGGGTTAAACGGCTTATTACATAGTAAGGATTACCTATTTGCTCGAGGACTAGCAAATAGTAAGTTTGTGGTATTTGATAGACACATTTTTGTGTCTAAATTGCTATCTATTACCTATTTTACTAGTGTTCGATTTTGTAAATTTTATGGTTTTTTTGTGTTTTTGTAGGTATTCTTGAGAAATAAACATTTGCGGAAAAATCGGCTCGAAAAAGTGTTAAAGTCACCCAGCAAAAGTGATTAAGGCACCCACAATTTGGATTGGGGGCACCCCCCTTTAATCTCAAATACTTAAAAATGGAGGGAAGAAGAGAAACCATCGGGAGAAGCTTCTGTTCACTTCTGTGTACGTAATTTTAGTGATTTGGGGTGAATCTAATTCACCCAAAGTGAATTAGATAGCTAGAATATCAACAACACACGTCAAAAACGTGTTTTAGCTGAAAGCATTGGACACGAAAGTGAATTTGGACGAAAAATGGAGTCCGGGTAAGTTTCCGATAACAAAGAATTTGAGATTGAGTTGGACGTGTTTTACGAGTTCTAATCGACTTAGAAGACTCTCTAGGGTTTTCTTACCCTATATATACCGAAGAGAAGTGAAGAAATCGCTATCTGGAGGCAGCACCGCAAAAAAATTCAGGAAGAAACGAGTTTTGCTGCTGTGAGAGAGAAGAAGAAGAACATAAGGCGCGAAGAAACTGTAATTATTACTGTCGCTGATGCAGTCGTGTAATAAGCTTCTGAAGCACTTCAAGTCCGTCTTTCTTTACTGTTTTCTTTTCTTTCTTCTGTAACACATACTACACTTCTCTGTAACGTTTATAAGCCTATCAAAACTCCTGTGTTACTTCTTTTTCACCAATGTAAGCACTTTTTGAGCAATGAAAACCTATTTTGAGTGCGTTTCCGTTACAATGAGCTAATCACCATCACTGGGGCGACGGAGGAAGACGTTCATCCAATAATTGTGGTAACTTCTATTTTAATTATATTTGTTCTACAATTCTTTTATTATTAATTGCTTGAATTAAAATTGAAAAAAATGGTTTTTCTCAAATAATTGTGTTTTCTTCTGATGGGTCATACTTGGTTTTTAAACTCTTGATGTCTCATGCTCTTGATTAACAATTATTCTTTAGAAACCTATCTTTGGCATATTTAGATTAAATTGAAAATAAGAATTGTTAGATGTTATCACTGAAGTATTGGTGAATGGTGGAATCTTAAGTCCTAGTTTTTCTTCATCCATTTTAAAATCAAATTGTTTTAGTTCTCTTTATTTTCTGTTATTAAAAATTAGGTCTAGAAATTAAATCTTCACAAGTCCAAGAATCGAACCTATTTTAACACTATTAAAAATCTCATTAGGCACCAATATCGAATTGTTATCGCCTCCAGGATAGAGTAGAGTGTTTGAGATTATTTAGACTATTTTTGATTCGAAAAAATAAATAAATCGAGTATTCCTGTCTCCTTCGCCTAAGAAAGCATGAAACGAAGGATCCATGAGAACTATCATGTAAGATACTGATAAGGAGCATGTGCTTGGATTCATTTGATCCAATCATGTTGTCAGTATATTTAAATAATAAATAATTGTTTTATTTTCAATAAATCGGTCGCTGAGACCCTTGTATATACCAGTTGAGTCGATATTAGTATAAGGAGTAAGACCAGTGGGAGCATATCTCAATCCATTAGGATTCATCCTGGCACTGACCTTCAGACAGATATGGGAAACACCGTTCACCTTAGTCAACATGCGCAAACTTCATCATCTCCATATCCATCTTCTAAATCTTTCCATGTGATTGAACTTTAATAAATTCTGAGTATCGTGGTCCATTGTACAACTATCTAAGTAGAGTTTTGAATTCTTGTATGAATTTTAGTATGCTGAGTGCAAACTCCTGTACAACAATTGGACTCATATAGGGTAATGATTCCCATAGTCGAAGAATTTAGTATGCCAACTAAATAGCTTGTTTAATGTTTACCCTCAATCGTTTACAGGTAGCTAGGGTTTGGAGTAAAGGTTTTGTGGGTATACCACTTGTAAACCCTCACGAGAAAAAACTCGTCCATTAGGGACACCTAGGGGTTTAAAGGATTTTTACATATGCTAAATGTAGTCGCGATTCCTGCGAAGTGAGTTAGGAATTTTATTTTATTTTTAGATTATATTTTCTCGAGGACTAGCAAATAATAAGTTTGGGGGTATTTGATAAACACATTTTTGTGTCTAATTTGTTCCTAATTCTCTGTATTATTAGTGCTCGATTTTATACTTATTGTGTGATTTTATGTGGTTGTAGGTATTTTTGAGAAATAAACATTTTTGGAAAAATTGGTTTGAAAAGTGATAAAGGCACCCCAAGGGAATTACTAAATGCACCCAACAACTTTCTAAAGGCACCCACCTGGTTGATAAGGGCACCCTCCTTTTGAATTCAAATTTCATAAAAATGCGGGAATTATTACTTCATGCATGAGAATATTCTGTTGTGATTGAGAGCGAGTTTTAAGGGATTTGGAGGTGGTAGTTACCAAATTGAGGAAATAATAAAAAGAAGATCACAACACGTCATAGAGAGTTGTTCACGCTGGAAAAAATGGGTGAAAGTTGAGTTGTAGCCGGAAAAGAGAATTCTTCTCTGATTCAGATTAAAAAGAGTTTTAGTTTGTTTTTGAAAGATTTTCGAGTCCTTATCAGTTAAGGAAAGTCCATTATGTTTTCCGAGAACTATAAATATCAAACAAATCGAAGAAATTAGGGGAGTGGATAGTTTCGTCCGAAAACAAGATGAAAGAATTCTCTTGGAGATTCCTTGCTCCTGTGGTGTAGAAAAAGGTTGTATCAAGTCCAGAAAAGATTGAGAGAGGTTTGGTCAAGCTCAGGAAGCTAAACAGAAGAAGAAAAATCACTCCAGGAAAGTTCTGTGTTGCTGCTGCTGAAGAAGACATAAAGAACAGAGATAAGGCAACGGTTTCTTCAACCGTTTTACAACGTTTATCTTTAGCTACAATGGTTTCCTTAACCCATCTACAACAAATATCTTAGCATCTGCAACGTTTATCTTCAGATGCAACGGTTTCTTCAACCCATCTGTGACGAATATCTTAGCATCTACAACGTTTATCTTCAGCTGAAAATATTTTTCTTCTGTAACAAAGAGAACAGTGGTTTGCAACACCATTACACCGTTGCGAACAATCTGTGTTATTATTTTTTCTTCTTTTTACACACTTTTGAGCCATGTTTATATCTTTTGAGAGTGTGTACATCATGAAGAGCTAAGCCCAACCACTGGGACAATGGAGGAAGCCATATTTCATGAATGAATGGTACCTATTTTGATTCTTAATGACTTTTGCGATGATTTTTAATTGATTTATGATTTTTCTTAATTAGTTGTGACTTTGCTTGATGGTGTATGCTGGGACTTAAGATCTTTTGATGCGCCATGCTTGTGATTTACAACTAATGTTTTATAAATCTACTTTTGGTAAAAAAACAGAGTTAATGAAAAAGCAATAATAGTTAAGGAATTATTGTAGAAATCAACCAGAAGTGATTTTGGTAGAATCCTAAGTTCTAGTTTCTCCCAATTTTGTTACAAATTTTTACTTTTTTCTATTTTTAGTTAGTTTTTAAAATTGTAAAACGAATCTTCACAAGTCTCAGTGAACGAACATACAACTTTTCTGAAACGATCACATAGCCATGGCCTGCTGAGGGCTTCTTAGTCGTATGAGATTTAACTTTAGCATTATGCTTGGCTTTTATGCAGTGCATACATTAACATATTCAAGGAATTCAGCTGTGGAAGTTTGCGACTTGAGATGATGTTCGATGTGACTCTGTATTTAGATTGTATGCATCTAATTAGCATTTTTTATTCAGAAAATAGTATAACATCCATTCCGAATGTTCACAATTTTGTATAATCTGCGTGTTCTGATTAATACAGATAGTTTGCATGGATACACATGAAATAACGAGGGTTTAGCCGGGTAAAGCCCTGAAATTTTGGGTGCGCATACATATATAAAAGATTTATAGGATTAATGTAGCCATGAGTTGGATACGGATTCTCAATTCTCTTGCGGAATATAAGACAGAAGTATGTACCCATAATTCTGACGCCGGGTCAGAGATTCGTTTATATTTTTACAACCAGGTAGGGTAATTTTTCAATTCATGCCCTTGTCAAAAACCCATCATCTATATTAAGTCCCCTATTTAGCACGGAACGAGTAATGTTGCATGGTAAGCACTAGATGGTGGTCTGCCAGATAAAATAAAATATGACTTTTATTGTTTAATGGTTAGCTATTACTAGAAGAGTAGCAGTTGGATGAGTAAGTTTTGCTCTTTCTACGATTGTACTCTTAGGTATTTGAGGCAATTCTGCCATCATAATACTAAGATGAGTTGAGACAGTGGTGTCGTCATAATACTAATATGAGCGTTGAGGAAGTGGTGTCGTCGGAACACTAAGATGAGTATTGAGGCAGTAGTTTTCGTCGGAACACTAAGATAAATGTTGAGGCAGTGGTTCCGTCACAATACTAAGATAAATGTTGAGGCAGTGGTGTCGTCACAATACTAAGATAAGTGTTGAGGCAGTCGTCACAACACTAAGATAAGCGTTGAGGAAGTGGTTCCCTTATAACAATAAGATAAATGTTGAGGCAGTAGTGTCGTTACTAAGATAAGTGTTGAGGCATTGGTGCGGTCACAACACTAAGATAAGCGTTGAGGCAGTGGTGCTTTCACAATAGTAAGATAAGTGTTGAGGCAGTGGTGTCTTCACAACAGTAAGATAAGCGTTAAGGAAATGGTGCCGTCACAACACTAAGACGTAAACTCGTATGTAACTTCTATATAAAGATATATAGATATTTTAGTGATTCAATATTGTTCAATCGAGCATAAATATCTGCAGAATTCTGAGGTTTAATATTGACGAATAATAAAACAACAAGGCTTAGTTATTAGATATTACCAGAGATATTGCAGTAGGCTTGAACTCTGAATATCGTCACGTTGATGGATCTGCAAGTCCGGGATTATTGAAAGAGACGCATAGAGGCACAATATCCTCATCAGAGATGCAACATCAGTAGTTCAGGTTTGCAAGTACAAGTACACAAGTTCACATTGTCGTCCAAGCAAAAGAGGAAGCCATGGCTGGGCGGACAAGCGAAGGGTCTTAACTTGGGAGGACAAGTAAGAGGTTGTGTATGGAAGGAAAAGCGAGAGACCATATCCTTCTCAAACTTATTAATTCCATATAATAGTTGCTAATATTTTTCTTTTCTTTTCTGGCGCCATATGATCCTGAGAGGATGAATTTGGCTTCGTTGTTTGTTTCCAATTGGCAGTCTAGTGTTGTTGAATCATACATAAACAATGGCATATTCCCACTCTTTTCAAGATGATGCATGTGGGAGGTTTTGTTGTTACTACCGTTGTTGATCAAATACTCTGGTCGAATGAGGTGACTGCGTTAAATCTCTAAATTGAAGAAGCCTTCAGTCCACAGGTGTAACTACTTTGGCTTGCTTCTAGGGTCTGACTAGGCAAAGGAAACCAGGAAGGTTTATATCTCTTATTGTCGTTGTTTTTGTCGTGCCAAGGCTGGAGCAGGAACTTGAATTGAAGTTGGATCCTTCGTTGGTGCCTGTGATGTTGAGTCGCAACTGGGACACTTTCGTAAGCATCTAATGAATAAAATTATATCTTATCCTGACCCTTCGACTTCTAAACTTATTTTACCCTTCTGGATGTGATGATGGTATGCTTGGAACGCTCACTTGGGAGAAGTTCTCTAGAGACGTCGAGAGTAAAGAGGATGAGATAAAAGCTATCATGCTTCCGCCGTGGTGCTATAGGTGTCTTCAGACTATGTTCCTGGAGGCGTCTTTTTGAGTTATTTTATGAATCTTTCATTTTCATAGGGGATGAGATGCGGTGAGCAATCCCTTCTCTTTGGTTACTGAAACCGTATTTTCTGGAATAGACTTGGGATGCGTCTCATCCTTGTCATAGGTTGCAAGCGCTCACCAGATATGACGACATAGTCGTGGTGGGGTGAAAATATAGTGCCTTTGGAGAGTTGAGGAATTTTTCAGGGTTATGACTCTTTGGTTGACCGTCTCTTTTGTGTTGGAGAGGTTATTGATAATAAGGGGAGTTCGTGTAAACCTTAAGTCCCCAAGTGTGGTTCATGTGATTCTTGAGATGCAGCTGCTGAAGATGATGCTCCGAGTGGTGTCGTTGCGTATGATGCCAATATGATGAAAACTGCATCAATAGAGTATCTGAATGCTGGAGTTGATTTTGACTTTAAATTTGAGAAGATCCGAATTTTGGAGGAAGCTGAGACGGCTAAGATTGTTGTTGGATGGCTTTCTCGTCATATGTGATCCATTAAGAATAACTTGAAGGAAGTAGGCGCGTCTTTGGCTTAGAACGATTACGAAGGCTAGAGATGATTCTGAAAGACTATCTTTGATATTTGAGGCTTGCAACTGAACCCCTTGCACATATGGAGAAAGCATATGATAATGGTGTTGAACCTGTCTTCAGAGATCTTTTTAAATAGTAAGTTTTGAGGGTTTTTATGTGTTTCTATGATACCCAAATTTTCTGTGGTTTTATTTTGGGGATTTTGAGTAGGTAGATTTTGAATGGTTGCAAAGGGTTTTCTAGAGAGAGAAATAATACTTTGAAATCCTAAGTATGAATGCAAGATATTGCAAACACTTTGGAGGAATTACAAACATTGCGTGAAAAAAAAGAAGGAAATATTGCTAGGGGTGGCGAGGTGTTTAAGCCTTGATAGCTTTAAGCCGCTTGTCATGTACGAATACCCTTGTTGGCCTATCAGTATTGACGAGTTTGTAGCATCCACCTAACATATCTTTCATAATCAGATATAGCTTTTCTCTGGGATGTTCGCAATTTTGTATAATCAGCATGTTCTGATTAATACAGATAGTTTGCATGGACTTACATGAAATGATGAAGGTTTAGCCGGGTAAAGCCCTGAAATTTTGGATGCACATACATATATAAAAGATCTATAGGATTAATGAGTCATGAGATGGATACGCATTCTCAATTCTCTTGCGGAATATAAGACAAAAGTACGTATCCATAATTCTGACGCCGGGTTAGAGATTCGTTTATGTTTTTGCAGCTAGGTAGGGTAATTTTACAATTCATGTCCTTGTCAAAAACCCACCATCTACAATGGTACAATACATATACATTGTTAGATCATTCATAAGAATGAATGAGAAAAATTAAAATAAAAATAAAAACACCTAATTAACCTGAAAATATGGTAATCACCTCAAAATGAATAAGAATGGAACAACAATCCAAACACAATAAACAACAACTAACCTGCAAAAACCAACAAAATACCAAATTAATAATGATTTTCACAAAAAATAAAATATCTATATACAAATATGGATATTACGAATCTTCTACATACACAATAAATATATTATCTTCAGTGACACATATATACACTGTTGGATCATATTAAAAATCAAAACCAAAATGCTCAGATTAAATATCAAAATACAAACTAGTTAGTTTTCTGAAAAAAGTAATGGGTAATGCATATTTAGGATCACTGATTGCAAATTTGAAATTACATTTTTTGGTCGATATTAAGATTGAGAGATAAATCAATATTCGATCACAAACCCTAGAAAAAAAATTCGCAAAAGGTTTTCAAAACTTTTAGATCAAATCATTTAGAATAAAAAGAATATTATAAATTTATATATCATTACGAATTAATTTTAATAATTCGAAGCGAATTCGAAGTTATTAGATTTTTGAAAAAATTAATCGAATTAAAAGGATAATACGATATGAAAACTTATCTTGTTTGTCGATTTTGCTTATGAATCATTTAATAATACTTGATGGTAATGCTTTTTTATTAGCAGATTTGATTACAAAAGAATTTTCTTCAATACTTCATCTGCAGAGCTCCAAATGCAGAGAAGAGAAGGTGAAACTAATGATTTAGAAAGGAGATCTATTATATATATATATAGCTAGGGTAGTTTTGATATTTTAAAAAATGTATCCAGAATCCCGTACGTACGACGGACCCTAGATTAACTATTCGGGTCCAATTTTTTTTTTCTTTTAAAAAAGGACCTCAAGTTAATAATTTCTTAATGGGTGGACCTGCCATTAACAAGGCCCACAAAAATAGTACCTATAAGTAATTACTACAAGCTATATATCTTCCCCCATTAAAAAAAGAAAGAAAAAGAATACACGAAGCCTAGAAAAAGAAAAGTTCTTATAAAATGAAGCATATGACTGTAAAGTAACCATTTAATTGTTGAGCTTCTTAATTTGATGTATGGTCGGTTGTCATCCAAGAAAAATTATTTGAAGTTCTTTTCACTCACAATTATAAACAAGAATATAGCAATAAGAAAGAATTCGACCCACACAGAGATATGGGTTGTTAATTGTATTTGAAAATTGTTGTAATCAGGGTGGTTTTTGTTATACAAAAGTACTTTAAACTAAAACTTAAGACGAAAGTATTTAAAAAAATATTATAAGAGAAAGCTGGTTAAGTAATTCACCGCCCATCATTAACATGTTACACAATCAAACATCAATAACGTCATTCACTCTCTCATGTTACCAATAACCCTAAAGTATCCCAAATCGGTGTCAACACTTCGTTACGTCTCCACAAATCAACAAATATTGCAATCGCTAATATATGAATTCTTTTCCACCAAATAACCTAATGCTTTATCTCTAAGAGATCCAACTTGAAGAAAGCTTTAAATTCTATGAGATGGGTTACTCATAGACAATGCAAACACAATCGTGGCATATTCAACCTAGGCCAAGTTTTACGTGTGACTTCCATCACGATTCACACTGCTAGTGATCAAAAATTACTACTAGTTATTAGGGTTATTGATAAAATTACCTAAGAATCCTAATTAGCTATAGAGAAGTTATTAAGATATTTAATTCGCGACTCAAATATGCGAAATAACCAATCATATTATATGAACACAATCAAATAATTGTTATACTTAGTAAAAATTGAACGATATACAAGAGAGTGAATAAAGGAACTAATGCATTAATTGAATAACATGTTCATGACTTTAGGCTACATCCTTAATCAATAAGAAAGGTTTAGCTCATCATGGATTTCTCAACATCCATGAAAAATATATAAGATAGCAAGTAAAGCAAACCCTAGAAATCATGATGATCAATCGCAACTCCAATCCCTAGATCCTTGTTCTCCTTTTCCGTGTGTAAAAGATAGTGTAAAGATGTTTTCTTAATGTCTTGGGAGTCTCCTTATATATTACTCATGATATCTTGGGATTATAATCCTTCCGAGACCAGGTTTTTTCTTTTTAAAAGTCAAATTTTGCACAAAAAACCTTTGGTTATGATTGGGAACTCTCCCACGACCTAGCCGTAACTAAATATGACTTTTAGGGTGATTTATAGGGTCACTTACGGCTGGGTCGTGCTAAGCATTCCTGGCAGTAGCTGAGCCTGAGTTTCACTTTTCTTCCTTCACCGTTTTTACCATAACTCTTTCATTCGATATCTGATTGACCTTATTCTTTTTGCATTGGATTCGTATCTTCGTCCTCAACAAGATGGTTTCTTAAAAATGTTCATATTTATCCATCATATTTTATGGCTAGCTTAGGAATGATTTTCTAACCGTATGTGAGCCTGGAACTCTTGTTTTACTTCTCCATCTTGTCTACGGCTAGGTTGGAATGGTTTCCTAGACGTAAATATGACATAACTCTCCAGCTTTCCAGTTCTACGGATAGGTCGAGGAACTATCCTATTCGTAAGCACTTCTGGATTTGGGTCCTTTTCTTCTACTTGTTTTACGTCTGGGTCGAGAGACTTTCCTAACCGTAAATGCTTATGGATTTTCACTCCAAAAGTTTCAGCTCTAACTTTTCTGTTGTGCCGGGATAAACTCCTTTCTTCTTCTTTGGTTTATTAGTCTTCAAACACCTAAAAAACTCAAAAACAAACAAAATCAAAGCATAATGAAATGAAAACTAACAAGAAAATAATGAATTAGAGTATCAAACTAATACAAATAATGAAACTATCAAATTCCCCTACACTTTCCTTTTTCTAGTCCTCGAGCAAACTACAAATCTAAATTAACCTAAACTATAACAACTCCATTTTGTTGAGGATACGGTTACACTTAGCATGTGCAACAAGCCTTTAAACCCCTAGATGTCCCTAGTAGACGAGTTATAGTCTCGTGAGGGTTTACGAGAGTTATACCCACAAAACCTAAATTCCAACTTTCAAAAATCCCAGAGCACATGCATCCAAAGAGCTACGAATACATAAAGTTTATGCACACTAACAATAAGAAGTCAGAAGTATAAAGAACGTTATTCTCATGCTTAACCCTTGAGTTAGGAGAAAAACACTATATGAAAGAAACCAGGTTCGAGAGCGATCAAATATTTCGACCTCTGCCTCACCAATAGGGTTTTATGAATTTACACACAAAAGACGCACTTTATGGTTCTCATGTGTTCAGGAAGGAATGAAGATAGAAATCCTACACACGTTGAATGGTGGGAAGCAAAAGTAACCTTCTGAATTATATGAAGATGTTATCCCATAGAAACGTGAGACGAAAAAAAACCGTTTTTTCTTTTCTTTTCTGATGATCTCTAAGAAAGGAAATCAACCATTATGCAAGGATGGGAACGCTTCCCACCCAATTTACAATCAGCACCACTCTCACAACATCCAATAGAAACGTCCGGTCTTCGGTCTTCAACTATTGATGATGAATTCTTGAACTTCGTAGAACCTTGACAATTATAACTCTTTTCCTCAATTCATTTTTGTTTGAAACTTCTTTATAAATTTCTTCGTTCCCACGTCCTTAATGAATAATACAAAAAAAATATACACTAAAACAATGAAAACAATTAATATTTTTGAATAAATTATGATATTAAAGAAAAACAGAATACAAACTACAAAATAAAGTGACAATGAAAAAACTATGGATGTGGGATAAGGACTTTACCACTTGATTCTTCATAACTTGTGTTTTCTCGATATCATAGACTTGACTAACTCTCATCTTTTAATTTCTTTCACTCTTGTACATAAGTCGTCAACATGTATATTTAATTCTGCTCATTATATTGTTTCTTTACTTGAATATGAAATTTGCTCTTTCTTGTAATTTTGCCTATAAACCTTGAATGTCTTCAACTTTCCTTCAAATATTTGATGTTCCGTTTGTGGATGATAATGGTGTTTCTATGAACCTGTTTTTTTCTAGAGAATGGTGCCAACTGCAAACAAGACAACAAGATAGAGTTATCAATTCTAATGAAACCCTCATGATTGATTGGAAAAGCACTCAAAAGATCAAACAGTAGTGCTGAAATTAGTGTGAAGTTGGGTAGCTCATCATTCTACCCGGAGTTTGCGTAGATGAAACACTTTAAGCGGACAATTAAGACAGGTACAAAGAATTGAAGGTTTGGTGCCTCACTCATGGGTATTGAATGATCATCTTCTCTAATATTGTATTCTCTACCGACGGTTTAAGTCCCTTTTTGTCAGCTCTAGCCTCTCAACAACTAAGCAACCCAAATGTCGTTCTCTATTACTTCTAAGTTCAATTATGTAAGAACTCCGTATCTAAACTTATCTAGAATTATACTAAATGAATTTAAAATCTCTAAAAGTTGGAATTTTCCATGCAAACATGTAAAAAAAGTTTAAAAATTCTGCATACAAAAACAAATATTAAGAATCTTTATGCTTAAACACTCCTTCACACTTAAACTTTACATTGTCCTCAAGGTGTGAAATTCTTACTAATGATATGAAATGATAAGAAAAATAAAACTAAAAAGATAAAAATAGAAATACAAAACCAATGGGTTACCTCCTATTCAGCGCTTGGTTTAACATCGTCATCCCGACTGTAGACTTCTTGATACTCCTTAGCCTGCGTCCAACACATTATGAAAACCCGATTGAGCATTACTTGGGAATCATAGTGCCTCAAAGATACTGAAACTTATGGCATTTCCATCAAAATCCATAGTCAAGGTGCCTTTGTGGACATCAATGTTTGTTCTAGAAGTGCTCAAAAATGTTCTACCCAACAATAAAGGTGTAGACGAGGATGAATTATCATCTCTCATATCTAAAACATAGAAGTCCACTGGAAATATTAGTCTATTTACCTACACCAAAACGTCTTCAACAACCCCTTTCGGGTAAACATTATATCTATTGGCAAGTTGAATAACCATACCGGGCTCTTTGAGAGGGCCAAGATGTAAAGCATTATGAATTGAAGCAGACATAACATTAATAGATGCTCCTAAATCTAGCAAAGCTTTTATAAACCTGGTTTTACCAATTATGCATGGAATTGTAAAGCTACCGGGATCTTTCAATTTAGGTGGAAGTTTCTTTTGAAGAAACGCCAAAGCATTCTCCCCTACACTGATTACTTCGTTACCGATTAACTTATGCTTAATAGTTCACAACTCCTTTAAGAACTTCGCGCAACGAGGAACTTGCTTGATTGCTTCAATGAGGGGAATGTTCACTTGGACTTTCATGAAAATTTCCAAAATCAATTTATCTTGTTCCACCTTCTTATTAGCTTTAGTGAACCTTCCAGGAAAAATTTGAGGAGGAAATTAAGTAGAAACATGATATTGAGGCTTTTCATTTGATACCTGACTGTTTTTCGGAAGAGTTGTGAGCTTTTCCTCTTTAGCCGGCTCCTTTAGAGACTTTTCAGTACCCTTAATAGTGATTTATGGTTACAAAATTTGTGTACCACTTCTGAATGTAGAAGTATTAACAATCTCTCTTGTTTTAACAAGAATATGACAAGGGAATCTTCCACTATCTTGTGCCTTTAACTGATTAATCTCACTTTCCATAACAACCATATGCACGCGGCTCATTAATGATATTATCAGTTTTCTGTTGATTTAGATCTACTAAATTTTGATTCTGTTGTACCATGGAGATTAAAGTCTTCATCAAAGTAAGCATCTCTGATGATTCTGAGTTTGAGCCATATATGGTTGGTGTACTTGTTATTGGAACTCATTAGAACAATTATGAACATGATCTGCAACTGTAGCTTCCTTGATATCATAACTAGAGTGTGTCCGATCTCTACATCCTTGATCATAGTGTTGAAGTAAGGATCACATTATTGTGTTTGTTGGCATGAGAAGAGAGCATTGACGTGCTCCACATGCTCGTAAGCTTAACGCGATGGTTGTACCACCACAACTGAAATTTGTTATACCATTGCTGTCAGGTTGCCTACCTGTCAACGTAGCTTAGTCATCTCGTCAACTTGATTAACTCTCTTGATAAATGGCTCTGATAAACAACTTGAGAATTGTTGAGAATTTGCTGCCATGTTCTCGATCAATTCTTTAGCTTGTGATACTGTTTTGTTCATTAAAGCACCACCACTTGCAGCATCAAAGAGATTTCTGTCACCTGGTAGTTAACCATTATAAAAATACTGGATAGTCAATGAGTCACCAAATTGATGATGCAGGCAGCTGGCTACCAATCTCTTATAACGTTCCCAGCATTCATACAATGTTTTTTCTGCCATTTATTTAATCCCACAAATCTCTTTCCAAATTTGAGTTGCCTTAGATGCTGGAAAATACCTCTCTAAAAAGAGTTTCTTCAAACCATTCCAAGTTTTGACAATTCCAGAAGGTAAATAGTATAACCATTCCTTAGCAATGTCCATCAAGGAGAATTGAAAAGCTCGAAACATGACTCCATCAACATCAGTCCCTGCTGGTAGCATGGCCATGACTATGTTATGGAAATCCATTAAATGCTTATTTGGATCTTCATTAGCCATTCCATGGAATTTTTGGAGTTCTCGGATCAACCCTGGCTTGATATCAAATGTGGATGTTGTTTGGATACACCATTGTGTGTGTCCAATTTGTGAGAAGATAAGTCCTTGAGTGTACATTTTGCATCACCCATTGTTTCTAGTTCTTCCTCTATGTCTGAATCTGCGAATTCATTTGACGATGTAATAGGTGGAAGTGGAGTATTCATTGCTCGAACGAAATATCTCAGTAAAGTGCGTGATCGAAGACGTATACCAATGGGACTTGGTTTTCCCTCTAAGCATTCACAAAAGAAATTGCACCTGAAAGACATTTCTCAAAACTAAAAACTAAAATAAGAAATCAAATGCAAAATAACAATCCGTTATGTCTCCCCGGCAGCGGCGCCAAAATTTGGTCCGTTGTCAGCTAAGCAAAATAATTTTAAGTTCTTTTCACTCACAATTATAAATAAGATTATAGCAATAAGAACGAATTCGATCCACATAGAGATATGGGTTGTTAATTGTATTTGAAAACTATTGTAATCAGGGGGGGTTTTGATGTTCAAAAGTACTTTAAACTAAAACTTAAGTTGAAAGTGTTTAAGAAACTATTATAAGAGAAATCTAGTTAAGGAATTCATCGTCCATCATTACACATGTTACACAATCAAACATCAATAACGTCATTCACTCTCTCATGTTACTAATAACCCTAAAGTATCCCCAATCGGTGCCAACACTTCGCTACGTCTCCACAAATCAATAAATATTGCAATCGCTAATATATGAATTCTTTTCCACCAAATAACCTAATGCTTTATCACTAAGAGATTCAACTTGAAGAAAGCTTTAAATTTTGTGAGACGGGTTACTCATAAGAAACACAAACACAATCGTGGCATATTCAACCTAAGCAAAGTTTTACTTGTGACTTCCTTTGCGATTCACACCACTAGTGATCACAAATTACTACTAGTTATTAGGGTTATTGATAAAATTACCTAAGACTCCTAATTATCTATAGAGAAGTTATTAAGATATTTGATTCGCGACTCAAATATGCGAAATAACCAATCATATTATATGAACATAATCAAATAATTGTTATACTTAGTAAAACTTGAACGATATACAAGAGAGTGAATAAAGGAACTAATGCATTAATTGAATAACATGTTCATGACTTTATGCTACATCCTTAACCAATAAGAAAGGTTTAGCTCATCATAGATTTCTCAACATCCATGAAAAATATATAAGATAGCAAGTAAACCAAAGCCTATAAATCGTGATGATCAATTGCAACTCCAATCCCTAGCTCCTTGTTCTCCTTTTCCGTGTGTAAAAGATAGTGTAAAGATGTTTTCTTAATGTCTTGGGAGTCTCCTTATATAGTACTCATGATATCTTGGGCTTATAATCCTTCCGGGACCGGGTTTTTTCTTTTTAAAAGTCCAATTTTGCACAAAATACCTTTGGTTATGATTGGGACTCTCCCACGACCTAGCCGTAACTAAATATGACTTTTAGGGTGATTTTTTAGGGTCACTTACGGCTGGGTCGTGCTAATCATTCCTGACTGTAACTGAGCCTGAGTTTCACTTTTCTTCTTTCACTGTTTTGGTCATAACTCCTTCATTCGATATCCGATTGACCTCATTCTTTTTGCGTTGGCTTTGTATCTTCATCCTATACAAGATGGTGTCTTTATAATATTCATATTTCTCCATCATATTTTACGACTAGCTTAGGAATGATTTACTAACTGTATGTGAGCCTTGAACTCTTGTTTTACTTCTTCATCTTGTCTACGGCTAGGTTCGAATGGTTTCCTAGCCGTAAATATGACATAAATATTCATATTTCCAGTTCTACAACTAGGTCAAAGAATTTTCCTAGATGTAAGCACTTCTAGATTTGGGTCCTTTTCTTCGACTTGTTTTACGGCTGGGTCGAGAGACTTTCCTAACCATAAATGCTTTTTGATTTTCACTCCAAAAGCATCCTTTCGGCTCTAACTTTTCCATTGTGCTATAATGAACTCCTTTCTTCTTCTTTGATTGATTAGTCTTCAAAACATCTAAAGAACTCAAAAACAAACAAAATCAAAGCATGATGAAATGAAAATTGACAAGAAAGCAATGAATTAAAGTATCAAACAAATGCAAATAATTCACCTATCAATGTATTATTCCACTCTAAAAATTAGAGCTTACTATAAAAATGTGCTAGAAATTGAAGAAGTTAAAATGGTGGAGGCTCAAATAAATAGGTTGGTCATACCAACATTTTAGTTAGAAAATAAAAGGTGGTTAAACCCATACCCTTCCGACCCGACCTGCTCAAATAAAAGATCGGATAAAAACCGACCCGTTGTTAAGACAGGTCGACTGTGAATAAGAAGTTTTCATACCCGTCTTGAACGGGTTGGGTGACGAAATTGGCCAAACCCGATCCTCCAGATCCGTTGTGCAGGCCTACTACTAATCATATTGTTTATTTTTTTATATATATTATTGAATCCTTATTCATTAAAATTAATCATGTTGCATGGAGGATATATATGTACATCATCAATTAACAGAAATAATAAACTAGTATTAGTACAAAAGCTAGTGTTCCAACAAGAGAAAGAGTCGGTACATCGGAAAAATGACTAAATGCAAGCATGAAAATAAACAATATATCAGGGAAGAATGGATTTTAGGATCATAGTCCAACTACTTTCGTAATTGTCTTCTAGAGAAAGATAATCTCCGTCGAAAGACGAGTATTTTTTCCAAAGTCTTGATACATGGGAAGAATCCCATGGAAAGGGACATATCACCAATGTATTAGAAACTTTTGTAAACCAAACAAGAATTGCACTTAAAGCCATAGAAAAATATCATAAAGACGCAGATAAAATCACCATTAAGCGCACAAAACATACCAAGAAATATGGAGGATACAATATCCTAAAACAGTTTGAAATTTTAAAGACTCTAACTAAAAATTTCTATAATTAAACTAAAGATGAACGAAATAACTAACTAATACTAATAGTGTTTAGATTTTCCTAGTACCTAATGAAAAGGAGAGGGTACCTGGTACACCACCAACTTTTTCATTCATGAACCATATGAAAAATTTCTCGGACGATCTCAAAATTTCAATATCCAAGAACAACTTAGAATGGTCTCTTTCATGGTCTAAATTCCAACAAGAGCAAATATTGTTTAATCTATTTCAAGAACCGAATTCTACAAGGTTGATTATCGTATTTATTTGTTTTCACTTTAATTATAATACAGATATAAAAGTAAATCAAACACACTAAGATTTTATTTACGAGGAAACTACAATCTTGTTAAAAACCCTGAGACCTAGTCCAGACTGAACACACAATGATTTAAGTTGTTACACTTCTTGCCTACTATTAGACTCCGGACTAGATGTAATAGAAACAAGATATACCTTCAAAGGTGGTCTGCTTCAGTTGTATTGAAGCACCTGTAAAACTCCTAGCAGAATACCAATTCTCTTTGGAAGTTGTCCTTGTAAATCTCTACCAGAACGCCAGTTCTCTTTAAAAGATACTTCATAGTTCATCGTGAAGGTTAGTGATATCCTGCCTCCAACTAGACACATATATGATTTCCTTCAGAAATTCTAATTAAGGTAATGGATATCTTTACTTCAAGGGAACTCCAAACGAAAAAAGTTATCGAAGCAATTTTGAACAATTAGGGTTTACACGTTACGAAACCTAATTGATTTTACCTCACAATATACAAGATTAGATCGTAATCTTGTGGAACTACAAAGTCAGAGGCGAATAACTCCTAATAGTTTTTATCAATCTTATTCCTCGATAGTTAGTTCTTGAATGGTCGTATAGCAGAAGAGATAAATCTTTAGAATAGTCAATAAATACGATGCTAAAGATAAGATTCCGGATATCAAGGATCTATCAGCTAAAACATAGTCTGACCAGGCTTCACAAAACCTTTAGTCAAGACTTTAAAAGTCGTAACATAATTATGTTTCACGAAAAAACCTAGGTCTTTACAAGATGACTCTAGCCGCCACTATGACGCAGCGTGCAAGGATTGAGATTCTATGTTGCATAGAGTCCTCTATTTATAATAATACATTAGGCTAGATTGCTTAAAGTTCAAACAATTGTTTCTTTAAGAACGACAAGTTCGTGAACTAGTTTCCTTATTTACGAATTACTTTCATCCCAAGTAAACTTAACTTCTCAAAATAGATTGATTCAAATGATAAAATCCATGTAAGCATGTGAGAATTTTTTCTTTTAATACAAAAAAGAATATGGACCCGCGTATTTGTCGATTAAAGACCCATGCATATAAAAGTTAGATCATTTATGGACCAAGTAAGGTCGTGAACCATCAAGCAATATAAGTATTTAGTAACACCCAAAAACAAGCTAGTTCAAAAACTCATAAAATCAGTTAGTAAATAAAATATTTTTGAAGTGTCTAGGAAACATGCTCAAAATGCACAGTTCGAGAACTCAGTTTGTCAACCAGAGTAATTTCAAAGTGTACACGAAGGTACTCAAAATTGCATAGTTCGCGATCTCAAAGAATCAGTTCAAGAACATGAGCAATTTCCAAAAAGTTCCAGGAGCATATCCAAAATAACATAGTCCGCTAACTTAAAAAATAAGTTCGTGAACAAGTGCAATTCAAAAAAGTTCCAGGAGTATACCTGATAGGCACATTTTTGTGTCTATATTGCGCCCGAATATCTGCTTCCATAGTACTCGATTTTACACTTATTACGTCTTTTTATGTCTTTGTAGGTATATTTGAGAAATATACATTTGCGGAAAAATTGGCTCGAAAAGTGTTAAAGGCACCCGGGAAAATGGATTAAGGCACCCACACTTTGGATTGGGGGCACCCCTTCTTTGAATTTTGAAACCGAAAATGGCGGGAAATTTTGCTTCACGAAGAGAAGATTGCTGTGAACATGTTTTACGTGATTCTTCGGATTTTTGGACTTTTAATTTGACCCAAAAGCAAGTAGAGATGAAAACAAGATTAAACAGTGAAGAAACAGAGATTAAAGCCGGAAAAACTGCTTCAAATCCGAGTTGTAGCCGGAAAATGATATTTACGCTGTGGAGATTTAGAATAGGATTTGGATAAGTGTTAAAGATTTCTATTGGGATTAGAAGACTTCCTAGGGTTCCTACACCCTATAAATACCAAGAGAAGTGAAGAGAAGCGAGGGGGGAAGCCGAGAGAACCACCGGAAAAAGTATACAGACAACACCATTTTTATGCTGTTGCTCACGTGAAGAAGAAGGTGAAGAACAAACAGCTCCAGCGAACTGTCGTGCATTATTGCTGGAACTGTCGCTGCTTCAGCTGTTTAAACAGTTGTTCATCTGCTACACATATTATCTGTCCTTCTTTTCTGTACCTTGTTATGCTCCTGTAACACGCTGAACCACCTCACTGTAACGCTTATAAGCGTATCAAATCGGCTGTATTACTTCTTTTAAGCCATTGTAAACACTTTTTGAGCAATGAAAGATTGTTTTGAGCATATTTTCTCTACAATGAGCTAATCACCATCACTGGAATGACGGAGGAAGCTTTTTCTCTAATAATTAAGTGGTATGTATTTAATTAATTTATTTAATTAATTTATTTATGCAATTTATTTATGATTAATTGCCTTGATTGAAAATTGATTTAAAAGATTTTTATTAAGCAATTGTGATTCCGTTAGATGGTGCATGCCTCGGATTAGGTCCCTAGATGCTCCATGCTTGGGTTATACAGTTGTTGTTTTGAAATTCTAGTTTTGGCAATGCTTTAGAATCAAATTAAAATGTTTTAATTGCATGATTAAAATTACTATCACTTGATTTATTGGTTAAAAGTGGAATCCTGAATCCTAGTTCTTCCCCATATTTTTAAGTCATCTTGATTTTATTCTGTTTTTTTTTCTTTAATTAAAATTAAGTCTATAATTAAACCTTCACAAGTCTGAGAATCGAACCTCTTTTTACCACTATATTTTATCACATCAATTTTTGGCGCCGCCGACGCGGACTTGTTTTTAGGTTTAGGGTTTTAGATTTATTTTTAGGTTTTATTTTTAGTTTTATTATTTTACTTTGTTCTATTTTACGTTTCTTTTGGTATTTTTGTTTTTGCTACAGGTTGAATTTTGGATCAAAAAGGGAGTAAGACAAAGTTTTGGAATTAAAGCTAAAGACTTGGAGTTAAAGGGAAAAGCTTAAAGAACGAAAAAGAAGATCGAAGATTTTATTTTTCTTAATTAGATTTTTAGTTTATTTTAATTAGTTTTAATTCGTTTAGAAAATTGTATTAGGGTTTTATTATTTCTGTAATTTTTCTTTTATTTTCGGACACTTTTTGGACTTTCTTTTGGACATTTGGACACTTTATTTATTTTTAAACCCTACGGAAAGGTATTATTAAATATAAACTGCTACAGGGAAGGACGACAATTACGATATTGTCTCGGCCCCTTGGGTTCGCACACTGACACAGGAGTCGCTGGCCCGAGTCGACTACAACTGAATCATCCCCCGTCTGGTACGGGAGGTAAGACTCGATCAACCCACGAATCCCCTGCAAGTGGGTTTACTGTATTCCTTCGTATGCATATATGTTGAGGAACTGAAAACGGATTTAGTTTTCTAGTAAAGGGCAAGAACTGGCCATACAAGATAAGGACTCGGATTTCATCACCGTTTCCTTCTTGCCCGCTTTAGGAACACGTTACCAAACGCGAACCTAAAACCTTAAAATTTTGACTAGAAAGAGACCTATAGGGTATCGAGCTTATTGGAAAATCGTTCAAAAGGACTGTACTGGTTACTTTATTAG
Organism: Papaver californicum; assembly: GCA_023531435.1. Lineage (NCBI taxonomy): Eukaryota > Viridiplantae > Streptophyta > Magnoliopsida > Ranunculales > Papaveraceae > Papaver > Papaver californicum. The sequence continues at coordinate 420,415 of JAJJMC010021150.1, read as the reverse complement.
CCTAACTCGAAGTTCAGGAAGATTATTTTAAGTTGATTAGAGCCGCCTTGTAACCCAGGGAAAAGTGCCAAAGAGACAGGGTTATAAAAGCTCCTTAGAGCTTATCCTGTTTCTCTTCGACTTAATCTAATTCGGATCGTTCTAAGAGGTTTGCTAAAATTGTAATCATTTGTCTTTTGAAAGAATAGAAGCTGGTCTAGAAACAATCTAAGTGGAGCCATCATGCTTTTTTTTTGCTAGATTCAATAGGTTTGATTTGGTTGAGTCGGCCTTGTTTGTGAATGTTTAGAAACCCCTTCGGCATTTATTTTCTTAGATTTTTTTCAATTATGAATTTTTATTTTTTAGAAAATGTCGAACTGGTATTATGAGGAATACAATGAATATCCGACTGAATTTTAAAATAGACATTATCCATACTATCAACATTGTGTGGATATTAATCGGGATCACCACCAACCTTTTGGAAGCTATTACTCATACCAAGGTGATCCCAATTACTATTCATACATACACCCGTCTTATGAACATGAACACGAGCAGTTGCGACCTAGAAATCTTGATGATCTAGTCGTTTCTCTAAAAGAATCCGTCAAGGAGTTGGATGAGAGTACAAAAAGGTTTGGATTGAGTTGACATGAACAAATAGTAGTCCAAATCCTTCTCTAGAAGAATCACACGAGCAGTTGCAATCTAGTACTCCCCATGATGATTTGAGTTCTTTGTCTTGGAGGAATGCCCTAGAGAAATTTCAACCCATCACTCATCATGAACCCATTACACCTCTAGAAGAATCACTCAAGAAGTTATCTGAGGCAACACATGAGCTTAAATTAAGTATGGGGGTGACAATTAGTAGCCCAACTCGTACTCTAGAAGACACCCTCAAGCTGATAGATGAAAATAACAAGCAGATGATTGAGGATAAAAATAGGTTCGTATTAAGTATGAATGAAATTTCTGCAAGGAAAAATATTGCTCAATATAATCTTAATTTCCAATATAGTGCTACCCTTGATAGTTATTCAACTCCTCAAGAGGACGAGGATAGAATTGGTAACACTACTTATTTAGACGAGGTTAAAACATCTTCATATTTTTATGATGATGAGGATAGTATTGGTGAAGAACTTGAAATATACAGGCAGAGTGATCAAGAAATTGTCACTCCAGTTGTGCTTCACGATGATAGTGTTATTTCTAGTTCAAATTCAAATAATTTTAATGATTATTCACCTATTCAAAAGGAAGAGGATTTGACCAGAGATACCACTGTTTTGGACGATGTAGAACTCTCTTGTTTTGAAACCAATAATGGTTTAGAGGAACGAGTTTATCCTGAGCCCAACGATTTAGAAACAATAGTCGTAGATAACCGAGATAGACCCGTAGAGATTTTAAATATGAGTGAGGATGCACCACTTGATTATAACTTAGAAGAAGAAATTTACAATATTCGATAATCTGATGATCTGGAAATTAAGGAAATTGTGACTAGTCTATCTAGAGACACCAAAAATTCTAAGTTTGGGGGTGATTATCATTCTCCCTGTGCTTTACCTTTGACTCTTTTAGAAGTCCCTCACTTGGGACTTGATATTTGTGCCTCTACCATATTAAGAGATTATCTTCAAGAACTATTTCCTGAACCTAATCATGTCCATAAAGAAGTTCAGTTGTTAGAAACCTATCCTCTGGTCGATGTGGTTTACCTAGGCGATAATACCCAGATTGACTTTGTTTTCCCACTAAAATATTTTCTTCCATATGTGGGAACGTTAGAATTTCAAATGTGTCACTTATTAAGTTTTAAGACTAAGCCTAATTACTTTAGGAAATTAGAATCGACACATTTGCTTAAGAATGACCACCTTCATAGTAGTCAACTGTGTGGATCAAATCTGATTGACTTTGAGGATCCACAATTATTCAGGTTATTATTATGTGCTTCTAAGTTCTTAGTTGAGTTTTTCCAGACTTTACAACCTGATCCTGTTGATCCTTCCTATGAGGAAATCCAACCCATGAAAATATTTTATCTAGACCCTTTTATAGAGCCTGAACCTGAACCACAACTAGAAATAGTTGTTGTAAACAGAAAACTAGATAAGGGTGTGCTCGGTTTGTTCATTTTCTTGGCCTGTTGTTGTTTCCTCTTATTTGTGATATCACTATTTGATTCAGACGACCCACAGTTGTTCCGATTATTGCTATATGATTTAATGAGGTGACTAATTCTTTCTTAGTCTGGCTGAAGACTTTAAACTTAGCACTTCTTGGGAGGTAACCCATGCTCATGAAACACGGTAATATCTTTCCTTAACTCCTTTTCCTGAAGCGGTAACAATTTCTCCTTGTTCATATTTTTAATCATTCATCTTTAGAAACATTGAGGACACTGTTTGATTTAAGTTTGGGGGTAAAGAAGAAACTTTTTTTGTTAAATAATAAAGCTCTAGAATTTAGAAGCTTGTGAACACTTCAGGGTGACACTAACCATTCTAGGTAGATAGAAACTTAGCTCTTTTTCTATAGGAATTGGTGTGCCCAGTTAAATGGTCTATTCATAAAAGGACAGAGTTCAGGTGTTAGAAAAAGCATGATATTCGTCACCACATCTTGGAGTCTATCTCGACCATATCACTTTCTGTTTTTATTTTTGCAATTTTGTGTTTCTCTAAGTGATTTGGTGGGGCCCAGTATCAAATTGTTATCGCCGCTAGGATGAAATAGAGTGTTTGAGATCAAGCCCGATTCTTTTATTCAAAAAAAAAAAAAATCGAAAAAAGAAGAGAAAGAAAAAAAAAATGAGAAAAAGAAAAAAAAATATTATTATTTAGTACTTCAATAAAAATATGTGGGTTCTCCCTGTCTCCGTCGCCTAAGCAAGCGTGGAATGCAGGATCCATGGGAACTTGTGTATATTCTAGTTTAGTTAGTAGTAGTAGATTGAAAATAAGTGGGGAGTATCTCAATATATTAGGTTTCATCTTGGCACTGACCTTCAGACAGATATGGGAAACACCGTTCACCTTAGTCAACATGTGCAACCTTCATATTTCTATGTCCATTTTCTAAAATTTTCATGTGATTAATTGGGATAGATTCTGAGTCTTGTGGTTGAACAATTATCTGAGTAGAACTCTGTTGTCTTATATATGAATTTTAGTATGCTTGAGTAAACACTCGTGTACAACAATTGGACTAATATAGGGTAATGATTCCCATAGCCGATGAGTTGAGTAAACCAACTAAGTAGCTTGTTTAGTGTCTATCCTTAATCGTTCACGAGTTGCTAAAATCTAGAGTAAAGGTTTTGTGGGTATACCTCTTGTAAACCCTCACGAGACAAAACTCGTCCACTAGGGACACCTAGGGGTTTAACGGCTTACTGCATATGCTAAATGTAGTCGCGATTCCTGCGAAAGTGAGTTAGGATTTTATTTTATTAGTTTGCTCGAGGACTAGCAAAATAGTAAGTTTGGGGGTATTTGATAGGCACATTTTTGTGTCTATATTGCTCCCGAATATCTGCTTCGATAGTACTCGATTTTACACTTATTACGTCTTTTTATGTCTTTGTAGGTATATTTGAGAAATATACATTTGCGGAAAAATTGGCTCGAAAAGTGTTAAAGGCACCCGGGAAAATGGATTAAGGCACCCACACTTTGGATATGGGGCACCACTTCTTTGAATTTTGAAAACGAAAATGGCGGGAAATTTTGCTTCACGAAGAGAAAATTGCTGTGAACATGTTTTACGTGATTCTTGGGATTTTTGGACTTTTAATTTGACCCAAAAGCAAATAGAGATGAAAACAAGATTAAACACGTGAAGAAACAGAGATTAAAGCCGGAAAAACTGCTTCAAATCCGAGTTGTAGCCGGAAAATGATATTCACGCTGTGGAGATTTAGAATAGGATTTGGATAAGTTTTAAAGATTTCTATTGGGATTAGAAGACTTCCTAGGGTTCCTACACCCTATAAATACCAAGAGAAGTGAAGAGAAGCGAGGGGGGAAGCCGAGAGAACCACCGGAAAAAGTATACATACAATACCATTTTTCTGCTGCTGCTCACGTGAAGAAGAAGGTGAAGAACAAACAGCTCCAGCGAACTATCGTGCATTATCGCTGGAACTGTCGCTGCTTCAGCTGCTTAAACAGTTGTTCATCTGCTACACATATTATCTGTCCTTCTTTTCTGTACCTTGTTCTGCTCATGTAACACGCTGAACCACCTCACTATAACGCTTATAAGCGTATCAAATCGGCTGTGTTACTTCTTCTAAGCCATTGTAAACACTTTTTGAGCAATGAAAGATTGTTTTGAGCATATTTTCTCTATAATAAGCTAATCACCATCACTGGGATGACGGAAGAAGCTTTTTCTCTAATAATTAAGTGGTATGTATTTAATTAATTTATTTATGCAATTTCTTTATGATTAATTGCCTTGATTGAAAATTGATTTAAAAGATTTTTATTAAGCAATTGTGATTCCGTTAGATGGTGCATGCCTCGGATTAGGTCCCTAGATGCTCCATGCTTGTGTTATACAGTTGTTGTTTTGAAAATCTATTTTTGGCAATGCTTTAGAATCAAATTAAAATGTTTTAATTGCATGATTAAAATTACTATCACTTGATTTATTGGTTAAAAGTGGAATCCTGAATCCTAGTTCTTCCCCATATTTTTAAGTCATCTTGATTTTATTCTGTTTTATTTTCTTTAATTAAAATTAAGTCTATAATTAAACCTTCACAAGTCTGAGAATCGAACCTCTTTTTACCACTATATTTTATCACATCAATACCCAAAAGTGCATAGTTTGCGAACTCAAAAACCCAATTCGTGAACCTGAATACAACTTGGTATTTTAGGATCTTCTTTAGCAAACAATTTGCGAACAATAAAAATTGTTCTAACCTTTAATGTGAAAAGTCCTATGAACACCCAATGCTTAAATACATGTTTCCAGATTAGCCAAGAACAAGTTTGAACTCCAAACTTTTTTTTTTACAATTCATCAATTATGCTAAACCCATACGTCATTGTCTCAATGGATAGAATGATAGAAATAATGAGTAAATAGGATAGTCAATCTACAAATACCTTTGTTGATGAAGTCCTCGCAAATATCTTTGTTGTTCTTCATCCTTCAATCTACAAGGGTTATTCGTTGAATTCTGATACTTTCTCTAATTCTAGTCCGAGACTGACTTTAGTATACTATATCAAGATATAGTTTTGTTCATCAATCATTGACAACAAGCCTAACATACCAAAACTTGTGATTTTGACCAAACAATGCTTTAGTATATAGATCCGTGAAAATCTAAGAAGATCTAAGTAGTTTTTCGCTTGCTGAAAAAATTCTTTATCTGGTCTGAAATCGTTCAAGAGAAGAAGAAAAATAAAGAGAGAGAAAATTTATAACATTTATTTTCTCTTCTAATCATATTTGCCAAAGATTTTTACATTCTTTACTCTCCAAATGCACCATCTCATATTACAAACAGCAAATTGATCAGTATGTGGTTAAGACACTTATCATTCTAATCATGACTCCAAAACTTTATAGTTATAGCGATATTAGCATTCCGGTTCCAATGAAAACTGTGTCTTTCGACAAAATATGTCGAAATTTTGTTTGTTCTCCAAATAATTGTTTTTGATTGTGGGTCATGCCAAACAGCAACTCCAATTCGTTGTTATTAATTAATCTATCGTTTTTCTTCACATCCCCATGGTCGATTGCCTTGTTAAATGATCAGCTTTCTTGGTACGTTGCCGATGGCACTTTTGTGTCACCTATTGGTTGAAAATAAATTCCCTTGTCAATTATAAAATCTAACATCTAAATAAACTACTAAACTAAATCTAAATTAAAGTAAGTCGATGGTAACAAAAACCTTTAGCAAATCGCACAAACATCCTAGTGTCATATTACGTGATCGATGCAGAACACTCGCTGTTATCTCCATAAGAGTGTGGTTGAGAATGGTGCATACAAGTTTTTGAGCGCCGAAATCTCGATGGAACGTGGCTACACGACTATTTAATTAACCAGCAACATCATGACTGTTTTCATGGACAATGACTAGTAGTATCCGTTTGGTCGGTGATCTATTAAAAGAGAAACATAAAATTGATTCATTTTCATGGTTGCTGAAAAAATCTGCCGACACTGTAATAACAATTGTAAAAAAGAATGTATGAGTTGGAGAGCACCCAAATAAATAAAAAATTTACCATACCAATTAACACCTGATTGGATGACCTTCTCTTCTCTGATTTTGAAATCATCTTTGCAACAGCAAATAGCAAACTATTTAACTACCTTTGTTTAACAATTTTTATTTTTTTTCTGGCCAATTAGTGATAAGAATAATAATTAAATTGGTGCATTCGTAGGATTTTTATTTTTTTTAGTTCTCTCGTTAGCGGTGTAATAAGTATCTCATGACTCACTCCTTGGGATGCATAGGGGACATGTGACGGCTGTTTGCAAAAAAACACTTTTTTTTATAGTCCTAGTCCTAGTTGTAATTGTTGTTATTTTTCTAAGCTTAGTTGTAAACTTGTAATTGTTGTTATACGTAGAAAATCGTTTGTTATTTATCAGAGCAACCACAGTCGTTGGACTAAATGACGGATTAAATCTAAATTTGATCTTTGGTCCGTCCAAATTGAAAATTAGTTAGACGAGCAAATTAAGTCTTTGGTCCACTTTCGGCACTGTTCAGGACCAAATATAGTTCGATTCCTGGACCAAACTAGGTTATAGTCGAGCGTGCAGCTAGGTCTCCGTCTCGTGCTAGGCGTTGTGCTAGTTATCCGTCTCATGGAAGGCGTAACTCTAGACTTACGTATCATTTATCGGGCGTGAACCAAAATTACGTCTGATGAAGCGTTCACCCAACGTTGCATCCAGCGGAGTGTTACGGTAGGAGCACACCCAATGAGAGGCGTTAACCAAATCAACGTCCAAATCAAGCGTCTGTCTACGTCTTCGCCTAAGTGTGGACGTCTGTCTATACCTCTGCCTACTTCAAGCGTGCGTCTAGGGGTGCGCCTGGTTCTAAGCATCTTCTAAGCGTGCTTCTATGGCTACGCCTGTTTGGGGGGCGTTACTCTGGGCTAGCGCCTATCCAGGTAGCTGTTGAGATTTTTTACCGTTGATTTGTTACCGTTGTAACGGTTATATTTTGACATACCTATAAATGGATGGATTGGTTGATTGAGTATATTACTATTACTCCATTTTCATACTACTAAACCCATTGTTATTTAATTTATATACGAGAATAATTTAGTTCTTTTTCATATACTTATCTTCCAAATCGGTTAGAATTATGACACCAAAACCACGAGGTCCAAATTTTACTACATTTGAAGATGTAACGATGTGTAAAATTCATTTGTCAATATCTCAAGATTATAGTATTGGTTCCGATGAATCAGAAGAAAGATTATGATCTCGCATATTAAATGGGATGAAAGAAGTCATACCTTCAATGCCGAGGCACACTTGGACCTCCATTCAGAAACGATTTCAGGGAATAAGTAAAGATGTGGCACTTTACTCTGCAAAAGAGGCGGAAGCGGAACGTGAACACCATACTGGATGGGGCCCCGAAACAAAGCTAAGTACCCGTTTAATTTTGACGCTTACATTATTGTTTTGAATTGTATATCCTCCATTAAAATTTATAAAAAAAAAAAAACAGATTGAAGAAGTATGGAAGTTTTTCAAGGAAGCTAATGGTGGCAAAATATTTAAGCATGAAGAGTGCTACACAATTATGTTAGAAAATATAAAATATTCACAACGATCGACAACTGTTTTCGATTCATCACAGGCTGAGGAAGATTCTGAAAGCGGCGAGGAAAACTGGGAAAGACAGGAAACAAGCCAAGACAATTCCAGTGGCGATCAAGAAATAGGAGATATACCTAACACATATAACTGTCATATGGGAAAAAAAGAGGCGAAACGACATAAGAAAACATGGAGAGCAAAATCGAGTGGCCAACAGGAAATGATGAAAATTATTATTAAAGAGCAACAAAACTTCAACACCAAATACGCAAAACAAATAATGGCGCATAGAGAATCCGAGCTTACAACAAAACTAGCTGAGTCTTCGGCAAAGTTTAAAGCAAAACAATTTAGGAAAGAAAAACTTGACGTAAAGAAAGAAGCAGACAACGAGTTTCGTATAATGATGATGGATATCTTCGAGTTGGATGCCGTAACAAGAGAGTACATCGAACTTAGGAAGGCAGACATTTTGCAGAGAAGGAGAAGCCAACCTCAAAGGATTTTCTTCGAATACCTGAAACCTAAAAATTTGTATTCTTATTAACATTGCCATTTTTCAGTTTCAACTTTTATGAACTAATAGTGTTATTTTCAGTTTATTTTTAACCGATATACTGTTATCTTAAATGTTAATAAACTTCTTTTTAAATTTCGAGTAATTAACTAATTTAGATAAAATTTTTTTTACCAAGCACTCATTTTTTCGCCTATCTACTCTTCTCCTAAATAAAAAATAAAAACAAAATACAAGCAACTCATTCAAGCTAAATTAAGAGATTCATATTCGTAATAAAAGTACTAATAAGGTTCAACACCATAACCAACAACGCTACAATGATGGTGTTAAAATATAAAAATATCTAGGTAGAACAAAATCCGTAATTCATTCAGGTGGGACGACCAACATTCTCTTCAGAATAAAGATTTGCTATCTCCTTAAGCACTTGTAGAGTTTCTCTTTGTTTTTCAACACTCATCAACTCCCCAACGTCAATCGAACGGGACAATATCCTGACCAACAAATTTGCTCGATTCCTTATAACATACATTTCGTTATCAATCACTGGTGATTCAACTTCTTCATTCATCAAATCAACAATGAAATGAGGATCAAAAACTACACCACTTCCAGATTCAGTTAATGCTGGATTCAAGTTCCCAATTCGTCCCGATCTTGTAACTCTATTCTTGTTCATCTTCAGAATTTGCGTGAAGTTTTATGAGAATCAACAAATAAGAACATTCGATGAAGAGAGAAAAGATGGAGTTAAGGTTTACGCCTAAATGAGAAGAAAAAAAGGGAGTTTGATTTGATTTTTTTGGTATCTATCTCTAAATTCTTAAACAATAAACCTTTATGATCTTTTCATACACAAGTTCATAAGTTTGCAAAAAAACATAATTAAGTTCTCAAATTTCATAAACAATGATATCAATCAATTAATCATAAAATTATCCACAACCCAACTCATATTAACCAACTACTTAATCAATTTTAACTTCAATTCAACAAATTCTCATATATTTTTTATACCCAATTTACATGTAAACCCTAGAATTATACCGAATTCCAAAATTACAATTTCTAAAACCTAATTTATCTATTTCATAATTATATGATTAATCTCTAAACATATATATACAAAATTAATAAACAAAACAATACAATTTAAACCTTTTAAATCCATTAAAAATTATAGTAAAGTTTGAGGTTATTATCTTCCTTTGAAATAATCGTAACTTGAAATAGTTGGTATCAAATCAACCCAGCCTTTGCAATCTTGATGAGGGGTTAATCTTTATTTTGGAGAATTCTTTTCAAAAATTGGTATGGTGGGCGGAGTTCTTTTAGTGATCTAGTGAGTGTTCAGGAGAAAAATGGCTTGGAAGTGTAAAGAAGACGAATATATTGGTCCGCCACAGACAGGAGCTCACCCAGCCTTCCGCCTGGGGAGACGTGCGTTCGGCTAGGGAAGAGCCTGATAAACCAGGTGGATGGATAAGCATGCGCCCGTCTCAGCATTCCCACGTACCAACTGCACGTGTTGGAAAAATTACGGGCGTTTGGCTATGGTTCCGCCCCATCAGGCGTTCGGCCAAGAGAGCGCTCGTCTCTGGGGCGTGCATCTAGGGGTGCGTCTATCATCAGCCGTTCTTTTAGGTTACGCCTGGCATCGAGCGTTCACCAAATGTCCGCCCCATCCTAACGTATTAATAGGCGTACCCCCGTCTATTGAAATGTTTACCTAGTCGTGCGCCCAACTCCAGGCGTTATCTTAGAAAACCGTTCGATCAAATTTACTCCTGAACCTGTTACGTTTAAAGCGAACCAAAGAGTAAAAATTTTACTCTTTGATCGTTTAGTATGCTCTCATGACTGTGGTTGCTCTCAGTTGTCTTAATTAGTGAATCTCAAATAAAAGTACCGTCGATGTAAGTAACCATGTAAAATGTCGACCCGACTAGAGGTGGAATAAATGGGGAGATGATGTGGTGCCTTTTCATGGGTTTTGATGAAATCCTACTGTGATTACCAAAAATCTTGCGTCTTTGGATCACAACTAATAAAAATTGAAACATACTAAATTTTGATATCTTATAATAAAATCAAATCATATTAACACTTAGAATATGGTAATCGATCAGAAAAAGAAAAGAATTGACTCAAACATATAACGTGTTTCGACAATTAAATTGTCTACATCCACGGGTGATAAAGATTTGTATCATTTTTATTATCCATCATCATAAGTTACAGAAAAATGATATGCTATAAAATTGTAATCATGTTAATCAAAGAAAAATTGAACTAAAAATTTACACAAGTCTCATACCTAAACTCTTTACTCTGATTCTATGCCTTATGTCCAATTTTTCTCCAGATTTTTCCAGTCTCTCCTCCTGTTTATGGGTTTGGTATTTATATCCAATTTGATGGGTCCCCCAAATTTACTTTTCCACCTATTTGTTCTTATCCGTCCTCTGAAATGAAGTGTAATCCCACAAGACTTAGCATGCGGGATGCTCATTTCCCTTAGTTTCTCACTTGACGTCCCGCAACTCTTCTGCGGACTTATATTCAAGTTGTTATTTTTGGATTTGGATGAACGTTGCGATCTTATTAGAATCATAGCATGTATGACACGTGGCCCTTGAAAGTGACTTTTCATGCTTTAGTTCTTTTTGTTTCGCAACCTATAAAGTTGATACATGTCAGGCTTTCCCACAACTTGGGTGTCAGTTAGGCAGCAAGGCTATCTGTTTCGAGCAGTATGTCATGCATTCCCGCAACCCACGTGTCGATCATGCAACGATGTTGTCAGTTTCAAATCTTACCGAATTTTCAGATGTTTCTTTCAGTACTTCCCAAAGGGTTTTGTTTCAGTATTTCTCGTCTCATCATAATTCGTTACTTCTCCAATAGTATTTGTACACGTGTAGTTGGAATTTTCTCCCTCACAATTTGCCCCGTTTTTTCTTTTGAATTTTGACACATGGAAAAAATTTAGAAAAAGAAAAATAATTATTGTCCTTCCGATTTTTACGCCAGCAGTTACTCCTTTCTCCACGTTTCTGATAAAGTTTCTCTCTCTTTCAGTTTTCGACGGTTCGTCAATTTCAGCTTTCTCTTATTTAATGTTAGTCATATCCCTCATTCCATTCTTTATTTCCTTTGTCTTTTTCTTCTTAAAGTTTTTGTTCTTTTCATTATTCTGAGATTTTCAAAGATTCTTCAGTGTCTTTTAATTCTCTTAACTTTTGTGATCAAGAACTTTTGCATTGGGATCAAATTTTCTGTTCATTCAATCATCAGATTTTCTTCTGTCTTTTGCTTAATTATAGGTAATCTTATTAACTTTTTCCTTAACGTATTTGTTCATCTTTTTAATTGAATTTTTTTTGTTAGAGTAAGCAGTGATGATGATAAGGTTGATGAAGTTCTTATTTTTCGATTTATTGTTTGTTGGAGTGAATGGTAATATTGATGATGATAATGATGCTATTGTTCATCTGTTTATTGAATGTTGATAATGATGATATTTTAGTTTTGATGTGTGATTATTCTATCATGATCTTTTCTTTCCCTTTATCAGAAAACTGTTGGATGGTTCGTATTTTCATTTAGTGAACATCTTGTTATTCTTCAGCTTTGTGATTTTCCTGTTTTGTTTTTGCTTTTGATCATGGTATGCTTATTTTTTCTTGTTTTCCTGTGTAGATAAAAATTTATCATGGATGGGAAGAATGATGGTAGAGTTACTGGTGATGCTTCTCATCAGGATGATCATTCTTTAACTAGGAAGTCATCCCGCTATACTGTATCGAAGAAGAAAGGAGTGGATGAATCTGGTAGTTCAAGAAGTCATCCTTCTAACTTAACAAAGTACGCAAACGTTCCTGTTGTGGATAGCAATCCAGCTTCTAAGAATAAGCGGTCACACGAAAGCTTGAGCTTTAGGTCGGTGAACCTTGAAGAATGTAAAAGGAAGCACAATCTTTAGCGATTCAAGGTTTCCTTCTATGATCATGAAGAAGATGAAATTTTCATTGGAGATGATAGAAGGGTTTAAGTATAGCAACAAGAAGATGTTAATTCCTGCGAGAGCATTGGATGGGGGCTTACAGCTTCCTTTGTACCAGAGTGAGACTCCTTTTTAATTTGAGGTTCTCGCAAGCCGCAACAAATCCCTGCATGGTTTATCCCGAGCCATATTCAATATAACGGGAATTGGTGGCGTGTGTTGGATGAATGCAGCATGCGAAGCCAAGGAAAAACTAACTTCACTTGTTACGTTCCAGATCTTGCGGAACGTAAACATTACACAGTAGAAAACTTTTATGCTACATATGCGGAAAACATAGCTGCGAAGAATTACAAGAGATGGAGTGTTGGTCCGGGCCGCAAAGGTGGTGAAGGATTCCGTTTGCTATCGGAGATTGATAACTCCAAGCTGAAATTTATTCCTGGGACGCAGGTTCCTTTAAAGGAAAAAATCCGTTAAGATCATGATTTTAAATGGTACCGCACTCCTCTGGTCATTGAAGGTCTGTGGATCTTCTGGTTTGTCCAAGATAGCATGGTTTACAGTCTTCTATCACGTTTTGATAATTACTGCGCTTGGCAAATGAATTTTACTGGTTTTAATTTTCCTCTTTTCACTGTGATACATAAAATTCTCTTTATCATGTTATATCATGCTTTAAGCATTTTTTTTTAAATTAATTTTAATTTAATTTTTTTCTTTCTATTGCCGCAAGTTGATGAAGGCGCAAAAGGTGACGTGGGAGTCAAGCGCAAAGCCGCAACTCCCGCAGAAAAGGTATTATTTTAACCTAATGACTTCTAATAATCCTTATGAATTCTATTTAATGAATTCTCGCGGTATATTGACAGGGTCAGAAGAAAGCTAATAGTACTCCCCGCTCTTCTACTGACAGGGAGGAAGGAGAAATTCGAGACTCTCTCCCTCATCGACCAATTTTGAGAGGTAAGGGCAGCTCCGCTCCGGGAAGACATGGAGAGGATCAGAACATACTACTTCAATTAACAAATTTTGAGTCTGCGTATCAAACTGTTGCCGTGGCGGAAACTACAGATGTTGCGGTCAATTTTTTGCATCAAACCGTTGTTCCCGATTCTTCTTTTCTTTCTCAACTCTCTCCCATATTTTTTGATGAGCCACTTGAAGCTGCGACAAGTGAATATGATTCAACTGATAAAGAGGATTGTCTCATTCAAGGTGGTCCTGAAAATGCTTCGGTAGAAGAGGATGTGTGTGCTTCGGTAGCAGATGAGTCTGCGGATATTAGAGCAGCGGGTGGTGTGCCCGTAAACACTATGGTAGAAACTAGTCCTACCATAGTTAACGTCACAAGTGTGGCTGTTGCTGATGCAGTACAGTCAAATAAAGAGATACCGCAAAAGAATAAAGGAAAAGGAATCGCGGGAGATTCAAATCTCTTGGCTAAAGAAGAAGAAGCCTTTCGTTGGTTCATTTCAAAGTATCTTCTATCGGTCCCAAGTGATTCCTTACCGGTGGAAGCGGATAGTCCTAGGGTCTCACATTTGCGGGAGTGCATGCAGTCTGCACCGTATGACATGACGCCTGTCTAAGGGTCCAAGGTCAACCTGTCGATCCCACCTTCTTCATAAGTCAACCTTCTTCTCTTGCGGAGACAATTGCGCTCGCGGATGGAGAAGTATATTCTTTCCCGCAACAGGCTCTTCTGCAGGTATTCTTATTGTCCTTATATCCTTTGATTTCTCCTTATTTAACTTTTATTTATAACTTTAATTTTGTAAATTGCAGCTTGCGCGGGGTCAAAACGCCGCACATACAACGTATAAATTCTTCAAGACACGGTCCACGATGATGGAGTCTCAATTTAGGACTGTAGAAGATGAAGCTATGAGTTTGAAGCGGGAAAATGATGCGCTTCGTCAGCAACTGCTTAATCTTCAAAATCAAGGTTTTATACTTTTCCTCTCGTTATTTTTTCTTATTTTATTTTACTTGTTTTTGAATTACTTTATGGGATCAGCGGGGGATTCAGAACTTTTATCTAGGATGCGGCGTATAAATACGCAGTTGAGAGATCATGTAGCGAGAGTTAACAATGAGAATGTGGAGATCAAGACAAGATTTAACGACCTTGTCGATAGTCATGATTTGGTCACACTGAAGTAAGATGAATTAGAATCGAAGCATCGGCTTTTATTTGGGGAGAAAATCCGCAAGAAAGTGGAGTTTGATGCTACTTTATCATGGACTAAATATTGTGTTCTTGAGGCACGGGAATGATTTGATAGATTGGAAGAAGAGAACCGCAAACTTTGTGTAGAACGTCAGAATATCCTTGCGGGATTCTCTCGTTCCGGATCGTATCATAATTCTTTTCTTCGTACATAGCTCAGCTCATTAAAGACAGAGATAACTCAGCTTCAGAAGCTCATGCTAAAGGAAAACCCCTTGCGGATGCTCAAGTTAAAATCCGTAATTTATCTGATTCCGTACTTCATCGTGAGAGCGAAATTTTCCGTTTGCATAAAGAAGTAAAAAGGTGTACGTCTAAATTGAATCAATATCGGAATAATGAAGAAGAGTTAAATCAGTGTATCCAAAATCTTCAACAGCTCACTGCTAATTATAATAAGCTTTCGGGAGAATATGATTTTCTTGATGTTACAAAAGATGCAATGACTCTCGAATTAGCGGAGTTTGAATCCCTCGCAAGAGGTATCCTATTTTACCTTATATTTGAAGTTTAATATTATTCCCGCATTGATTAACCTGTTGCTTTTTGTTTCAGGTTTTGAAGAAAAATTTAAAAATGCAGCCGCAAGAGCTGTCAAGGCTGAAGGGGAACTTGGTGTTGCAAATACTAGGATGGAAGAACTCAACAAGCAACTTAGCCATCTTCTATCAAGGCTAATGAAGCGCAAACTCAGCTAGAGCTTGCCTCTATCAAAGCTAATGAAGCGCACACTGAGCTAGAGCTTTTATCATCTAAAGTTAAAGAAGCTGAGGACAAGTTGATGCATGAAGCTTTGAAGAATGAAAGCCTTGTTCAAGACTTATCTTCAGAGAGAGGGAAGATAACTTTTTGGAAAAGCTTATATTTCTTGGTTAAGAGCCGAAACTCGAGTTTTAATTCCAAAGGCAATCAACAATACTCTTGATAAAGTACAAGCCGATGGTTTCTCCAAGATCTACAAGCGCAAAGATGTCCCTGATAATCCTTCTTTTGAAGCAGATCTTCCCGCACCTTAGTTTTCTTTGATGGTGTTTTATTCTTTTTTGCTTCCAAATTGTATTTACACTCTCATTTTGCTTTGTATTTTTATCTATGTAAAACAATTTATGAATATATATATATATATATATATATTGATTGTTAGTGCATTGAATGAGTGTGAATTGATTAACCGCAAGGAAATTTGTACCTTGAGTTACTTTGAGGGTTGTAGCGCATATCTAACTTCTCTCCGGCCAGGAGGAAATTAGGATGCGGTCCCTAGAGTATCTCCTGAAATGGAGAGTACCTGATACAATAATTAATGTCATGTTATCCATCTCTGTAGCGAAAGATCCAATAGTCATACACTCATAAACATTTACATAGACTTCTTAGAGAGATTACATTCTGCTGCTTTACCTAGTATGAAGGAAAATTATTGTATAATTGCATTGCTGGTTTGAGCACTTCCTAAAGTGGAGAGTACCTGATACAATAATTAATGTCATGTTAGGCATCTCTATGGCGAAAAATCCAATAGTCATATACATTCATATGGACTTTCTAGAGAGATTGCATTTGATCTGCTTTACCTATTATGAGAGCAAATTATTGTACGATTGCGTTGCTGGGTCATGGGTAATATGGTTTGAGATATTGCGTGTTCCAAGGATGTCGTAAGATTTCTCCATTCATATTTCACAAATGGTATGATCCTTTCCCGCAATATCTTGTATAATGTAAGGTCCTTCCCATGTAGGTGCAAAATTTCCTGCTTTTTTATCCATTTGGTATTCCGGGATTTGCCGTAGAATGTATTGTCCTTCCACAAAGTTCCGCAACTTCACTTTTTTATTGTATTCTCTTGCCAATCTTCTTTGATAATTTTCCATTTTTTGAAGTGTAACTTCTCTTCTTTCTTCTAAGTCATCCAACTTTTCAAGCATTAGGTATGGGTTCAAGTTTTTCTCCCATGCTTTTCTTCTTGTTCTGGGTAAAATGACTTCCGTTGGAATAACTGCTTCTGCTCCATAAGTAAGAAGAAATTGTGACTCTCCAGTGGACTCTCTTCTCGTTGTGCGATATGCCCATAATGTATTATGAAGCTGTTCACACCATCGTTTATGATGGTCACAAGATTTTTCTTCAGATTCATGGTAATTATCTTATTTGTTGCTTCGGCTTGTCCATTTGCTTTGTGGATAGAGCGGAGTGGACTAGTTCTTTTGGATATTGAATGTTTCGAAAAGCATATCGATATTTTTCCCTTGTAATTGCTGTCCATTATCCGAAACTATGGCTACCGGAATTCCAAAACTACAAATTATATTCTCAAATAAAAATTTGAAAACATCCATATCTCTGATATGTGCAAGAGCCTTGGCCTCAACCCATTTAGTGAAATAGTCTATGGCTACAATCAAATATTTTCTTTTTTGAGCACCTTCCACTAATGGTCCAACAATGTCTATCCCCCATTTTGCAAATGGCCAGGGGATGAGTACGAAATTAAGTTCTGTTGCGGGAGCTTTGATTCTTTTCGCATAGCGCTGACATTTTTCACATCTTTTTACCATATTTTCTGCATCTTTATGCATAAATGGCCAGTAATATCCTTGCGTTTTTGCTTTTAATGCAAGTGATCGTCTTCCACTATGATTTCTCGTATCCCCATAATGTATATCTTTGAAAATTCGGTGTCCTTCTTCTTGTGATAAACATCGAAGTAAGGGTCCCAAAAAGGATCTGCGGTACAGAATTTTATCCCGAAACTGATAATTCACAGATTTTGATCGCACCTTTCTTGCCTCTTTAGTGTTTGTGGGAAAAATCCTATCTTGCAAGTATTGATGTATTGAAATCCTCCAATCTTCTCCGGATAATTCATTTTTTGTTTTTTTTGGAAAATTTGTATCATCTTTAACAGCTGCATCTTCAATATCTTCCCCAACTTCTTCCATGTTTTCAACTGCCCATAACTTAATTGACGGCTCATAAATGCGCCCAATTTTGACTGTTGATGTATTCTGATCTTTTATCATTAAAGAAATAAATGTTAATGCATCGGCATGGTGATTCTTATCTCTGGATAAATGTCGAAAGATTATATTTGGAATTTGAGACGCCAACTTTGCACCAGATTCTTGTATTCTATCAAATCTTCATCAAGCGCTTGATATTTTAATTCAACCTGCCGAATTATTAATTGTGAGTCAGTTGTGAGTCGCACATCGCTTATCCCCAATTCAATGATGAGTCGAAGACCATGAACCACATCCTCATACTCCACTATGTTATTTGTATGTTCACCGAACTCAAGTCGAAATACATGTACCATTCGGTCTCCTGTAGGAGTTGTAATCACAATTCCAATTCCCGAACCTTCTTTATTTCATGACCCATCAACAAATACTTCCCATCTGCGGGAATTTACAGAACTTAGAATATCTTGGGAATCATCATCTTCTACTCCGGGCAAACCTTGGATTTCAACATCATCATCTGATGGTAAATCCGCAAGGAAATCTGCCAGGATTTGCGACTTTTGTGCAGTTTGTATTTCAAATAAGATGTGGAATTGTTCCAGTTGTGCATTCCATTTTCCTATTCTCCCTACTTTTCCCACATTTTTCAGTACAGACTCTAGCAGAGCTTTGCTTGGTACCCGTACATAATGTGTCAGAAAATACGTGCGTAATTTCTGGGTAGCAAAAACCAATGCTAATATTAATTGTTCAATTTTGGTATAATACACTGGTTTTTCTACTTTGTCATTTGTTGGTACCAATACCGCACTTACAACATCTTCTGTTGTGGCTATGTACAAGGCGAGCACTTCTTCAGGTTCTGGATTTTGGAGTGCCGGTAATGTGGCAAGATAAGCTTCAATATTTTGGAAGGCTTGCTCACAATTCTCGTTCAATACAAATTTATTTTTCTTTTTTAAGGTGTGAAAAAAGGGCTTACATTTGTCCGATGATCTAATAATGAATCTGCTGAGTGAGTCCAAACAACCATTTAATTTCTGTACTTCTTTAACATTCCTTGGAGATGGCATATAAACAATTGCCTGAATTTTTTACGGATCAACTTCAATCCCTTTTTTGGTAACCAAATACCCCAAAAAAATTCCTGATGTAACCCCAAAAATGCATTTATCTGGATTGACTTTCATTCTGAATTTCCGTAAGCCTCAAATATTTCTCTCAAGTCTTGTAAATGATCCTTTGAAAGTTTATTCTTTATCAACATGTCATTTACATAGACTTCAAGGGTGCGTCCTATCCATGGTTTAAAAATTGCGTCTACCAACCGTTGATATGTTGCTCCTGCATTTCTTAGCCCAAATGGCATTCTGGTGTAGCAGTACAAACCGTGTGGAGTGAAAAATGCAGTGTGTTCTTGATCTTCTTCATCTAGAGCAATCTGATTATACCCTGAATGCCCGTCCATGAAGGATAAAGCCTCATGTCCTTCAACAACGTCCACCAACTGATCAATGCTGGGAAGCGGATAAATATCCTTTGGGCATGCCTTGTTTAAGTTGGTGAAGTCTATGCAAATTCTTACTCCCCTATTTTTTTTTGGTACAATCACCATGTTTGAAATCCAAGTTGGGTATCGCACCTCTCGAATAAACCCTGCATCCATGAGCTTTTTTAACTCTTTTTCAACTGACAAATGATATTCGGGTGCTACTTTGCGTATGCGTTGCCGAAAAGGTCTAGTACCCGGATGTATATGCAAATCATGTCGAACAATAGTTGGATCGATGCCTGGCATGTCCTCCATCTTCCATGCAAAAATATCCACATAATCTCTAAGTAGAGTGACCAAATCAAATTCCATTTCTGCTTCCATCAGTGTTCCGATCTTAATCATTTTTGGGAAATCTTTTGTTCCTATGTTGATATTCTTAGTTTCTTCAATTGCGTAAAAGTATATTTGGGAGCTCCTAAAAATGTGGGAGTCCCCTTTAATTGCTATGATGGAAGAAGACCCTCATCAACTTTCGGTATGCTTTCCTCCATCGAAGTACTTTTATTTGTCTCTTTTTCTACCTCACTTCCCGCGGTCTTAATCAAATATTGTCTTAGGGCTTCTTCTTTAGCCTTCATCTTTCGTTTTTTTTTTCCTATTTTGTTGTTGTTGTACCCGTTCTTCATTCATGCGGATTTCTGCAAGAATACAAGATGCTACATTTTGATCTCCTTTTATCTCCATCTCCCCTTGCGGCGTCGGGAATCGCAAGTATTGGTGATATGTTGAAGACCCCTTTCAACTGATGAACCAATGTCTACCAATGATGGCGTTATATGGAGATGGAGCCTCCACTACACTGAATTTATTCAAAATACTGATCGGTCCAGCCGTAACATCAAGTAAAATTTTCCCTTTTGGTTTTGAGGCTATCCCATTTAACTCATAGATTGTGTAGCAAGATGGTGTAAGCTGATCATCTTTTAATCCCATTTTCTGAAAGGTGTCATATAAAATAATATATTAAGAGAACTGCCCCCATCCATAAGAATTTTCTTGACATTCCATCTTAATACTGGTAGAGTAAGCACCAACGGATCATTGTGCGTTTCAATCTCCTGATCAACCTCGTCCGCTGAAAAAGTTAGTGGGGAAACCATCCATTCTTCCCATGTTTCAGTAACTCTTCCCGCAACTTTGAAGACTTCATGACTGTGAACCCTTTTATTCAGCTTCTTATCAATAGCTACACGCATAGATGATTTAACCGATTCAGAATAGGAAATCATATTAATAGTTTGATCATTTTGCGGAATATTTACATTTTTTCCCATATTGAGCCTTGGTGGAGGATCTGGCAAATAAATAAATTCTTTCATTTCCCCCATATCAATCAATTTTTGAACTTGCATCTTCAAATTTCTGCATCGTCTTGTGGAGTGGCCCTGATAGCAATGAAATTCACAATAATCCTTTGAATTTTGTGTGTATGAAGGATGCTTTCCTTTTGTCCATGGACAATGAAAATCTTGCCTGTTCTTAATTGCATTTAGAATTTTTGGGTAAGTGGGTGTTGAGTTTAGTGAAAACTTGCTCCTCAAATTGGCGGATAAATCTTCTTCCACCATCTGTCTTACCTCGTTTTGATTCAATGTCAGGATTTTATCCCGCGGCCCTCTTTCCGGAACTTGTTGATGATTCTACAACATTTGCACTGTTGGTATCCCTCTGATGCTGGGATATTATTCTCGGATGCTGCTTTTGAATATCCTGCAATCTTGCACATTTTTTAATAATATCCCTGAGGTCCCCTTCAGTTTTCAGATTTTTATCATGAATATCATCAAAGAGTGGGCTTTCTCGATTGGCTATCCCCATTTGTAGCAGTTAATAGCAATTTCTGGAGTTACATCGCCTACTGCTTGACAGGTCGTCTGCCATCAATCTGTGTAGTCTCGGATGGTCTCCTCTGTCCAAGATGCTAGAGAAAATAACTTGTCCATCCCTGCGTCTGCGGGTTTATTAGACATATATGTCTCTAGGAGCTTGCGGGTCAATTGTGCGTAAGGATGCACTGATCCTTCCGGAAGATTATCATACCATGTTAAAGTTGTCCCTTTCAAGCTTGACGGAAAATACCGACACATAACAACATCATCTCGTTCCCATCGGGCCATGATGCAGTTGTAGTCTTTCAGGTGAGTCGTTGGACCTATGTCCCATCATAACATTCGAAGATGGGAAGATTGCAGTTATGCGGTATTGATGCATACGCAAGGTGTGGTGCCAACGGTGTTCTTCTGGCTTCTTTTATCACTTCTTCAAGTCGTCCTCCTTCTTTATTTTTCAGAATTTTGATTTCTTCTCGCATTTGTTCCATGTCCTCACAATATTTTTGCCATCTGTTGTTTTGCAACTCTGAATCATCAAAATATAATTTATCAGGTTCATACCGCTGACGTGCGGGTTCCACTACCATGACTCTTTGATCTTTATTGACTTTTGTTTTTCTTCTTGTTGTTCTATTGGAGCTTGTTTCTTGCCCCTGTATTCAGGTTATAGATGCTTCCGCATCCTGCTGGGATTTTTGTTTGAGGATTTGGTTTTCTTGGGTCAAAAGTGCAATTTTTTCTGCACAAGTCTGTTGTACCTTGCTCATCTCATTCATTTCTTCCATTAATTGATGAATGGGGTCAACACTATTTTGAGATATTTCTTCAGATGATTGATTAGTTGTCTGATTTACATGATTGTTTACTTGATCATTCATGGGTCGTGGTCCTTGTGATTCTTCCACCATTTCCATTTCTTGAGGAATCTCTATTGCCTGACTCCCTAAATTTCCTATATTAACATCTTGGTCTTGCATGGTTCTATTTGTCACTGTTTGCATTTATGTAATCCCTTTTGAGATATTGTGATTTCTTCTTGGCTCAGTCTTATGTGGTTGTAGAAGTTTCTTTATCAATATTCTAAAAGAGTTCAGATAATAAGTTATGTGTTTCAAAAAATTTTAACATTCGTAATAAGTATATAAAACAATTTAATTGATAGAAATTATTTATCTAAGATTTAACATATCACACATAAAGTAGATAATTTTCTAATTTACCTCAGGTTTTATAAGTTCAAGTGCAGACAATCAATAGCAAGTTCGGAAATTCAATTCAAAACTTATTTCACTGTTTTAATAAGGATCAAAAATTAGTTAAACGTAAAAATCAAAAGCTAGATAACCGTAACACGATTTTTGGTGAAAATTTATGAGCTAAATTTTCAATCCATAATTAAGTTAAAAGAATAACTTAGGTAATTTAACATATATGAGAGGTATAAAATACAGAAATATTGTGCATGAACATAATGACCTAATCTATATAAACATCAACTGCTTAGTTCGGAGTAAAACTATATGTAAAGTTTTTACAATATCACTTTAAATCATTGTATTTTTTAAGGAAAATAGTTTTCTAACATAACAAGATTCAAGATTTTAAAGATGAAAATTTGGACAGGTAGAATAAATTCTTTACTACCTCCCTGTTTCTAGCGCCAAATTGTGATTACCAAAAATCTTGCGTCTTTGGATCACAACCAATAAAAATTGAAACATACTAAATTTTGATATCTTATAATAAAATCAACTCATATTAACACTTAGAATATGATAATCAATCTGAACAAGAAAAGAATTGACTCAAACATTTAACGTGGTTCGACAATTAAATTGTCTACATCCATGAGTGATAAAGATTTGTATCATTTTTATTATCCATCATCATAAGTTACAAAAAATTGATATGCTATAAAATTGTAATCATGTTAATCAAAGAACAATTGAACTAAAAATTTACACAAGTCTCATACCTAAACTCTTTACTCTGATTCTATGCCTTATGTCCAATTTTTCTCCAGATTTTTCCAGTCCCTCCTCCTGTTTATGGGTTTGGTATTTATAGCCAATTTGATGGGTCCCCCCAATTTACTTTTCCACCTATTTGTTCTTATCCGTCCTCTGGAGTGAAGTGTAATCCCGCAAGACTTAGCATGCGGGATGCTCATTTCCCTTAGTTTCTCACTTGACGTCCAGTAACTCTTCTGCGGACTTATATTCAAGTTGTTGTTTTTGGATTTGGATGAATGTTGCGATCTTATTAGAATCATAGCATGTCTGACATGTGGCCCTTGAAAGTGACTTGTCATGCTTTAGTTCTTTTTGTTTCGCAACCTATAAAGTTGATACGTGTCTCTCATGCACCGATGCTCATCATTTTCCTTTATTGTGTCAGGCTTTCCCGCAACTTGGGTGTCAGTTAGGCAACAAGACTATCTGTTTCGAGCAGTGTGTCATGCTTTCCCGCAACCCACGTATCGATCATGCAACGATGCTGACAGTTTCAAATCTTATCGAATTTTCAGATGTCTGTTTCAGTACTTCCCAAAGGGTTTTGTTTCAGTGTTTCTCGTCTCATCATAATTCGTAACTTCTCAAATAGTTTTTGTACACGTGTAGTTTGGAATTTACTCCCTCACACCTATATAGGTGTCATATCATGTTCCGCATATATTCAATCTCTTCGGTGGTTATTTTTCTCCCACTTTTAACATTTTCGGTAAATTGTTGCCCTACAATTTTATAATTGATAGATTTTTATTTATATTTACTTTATAATTTGTGGATCTTATTGTTATATTTGGATTCTGTTTTTGTATAGATTTTTAATTGTCAATATTTATTTATATTTTTTTTTAGTTATTCGTGGACCTTGATCTTATCTCTATGTTCCGTTTTTGTTTAATTTTTTAATTGTAATAGGACGGAGGAGCAAATGTGAGATACTAGGAAAGAAAACATTCATTCTTAATAGGTCGTGTTTCTTGTTGATTTTGGTTCAACTACCATTCAGGTCAAATCCTCATCTTCGGCTTTAGTAGATATTTTTATATATTATTTTTTTTACAATAATAATAATACTGGACTGCAGTTTAGACTTGTACATACACAAGAATATACAGTAGCAATATGGGAATATAGAGCGCAGATCATATATTTTTAGATTAGTGATAAACAATAGAATAATTTTGGGTTTTCATAGTCCATTTGGTACCAGCTACCAAAACCAAAGTCATGTTACCGCCAAAATCTATTAGCAATCAACCTTTTTTTCATATTATTTTAATAGATAAAACATGGATCATAGACCTGAAATTACATAACCAAAATTTTATTTTCTTCTTGCCTAACAAGAGAGGTAAAAATTGAATAAGGGATATAGGGTCACAAATTCCAAGTGGAAGAATTAAGGCATCTGGATGCTAGTATGCAAGTCAAAGAGTTAACATTCCAGGATAAGAGCACGCACATCTGACCTTTTAATGCATAATGTAAAGGTTTTTGTGTTGGTCGAGGCCAAGAGAAAAACGATAAGCTTCCAAGACTTTTATACTATCACTTTCAATTTGAACATTGAGATAATTTAATGACGAAGCCATTAAATTGTTGATGTATGTTGTAGGTATATAAATTAATTTATTTATCTTTTACTTTATTAATGAATAATATAATAGTAAATAAGATTCGTTCCCACGAAGAACAAGGTGTTTAAGTTGTCAAATATCATAAACGAGTTTTATTTTAGAATTTTAGCAAAGTAAATAAGAAAATAATTAAAAGTAAAGTTGTAAGCAATAAAGAGAGATATGATCGAGGAATCCTTCTTCGTTGTAAACATTCATCAAGTTAATATGTTCATATACTCATTGTTAATCAAAAATTATCACCAACCTTAGAATAACAACTAGATCAATGTTATCTCCGAAATTCCTTATATCACTGGATACGGAAGTTCTCTCCTACCAGATTCTATTCGTCCTAACCACTTAATAGTAGATCACCCAGGTGTAATTTGGTCGAATGCTTTATATTTTGTGAATTTATAGGTTAAGTTAGACTCTTAGATCAAGGTCCACTTACTAGTGTTGTTCATACACACAATTGCTCAACAGAATCCCTCTACAAGGTATCGTGTTCTCTACTTGTATACGAGTCAATGGACTATTACTTATATCACTACTCAATACTAGCAATAAATTCAATCAACAAATCAATTCAGTTGGCCACCTAAAAAATCTACCAATCAATAATAAACATTCTTTGTAGTCTAAAAAACGATAATCATATGAAGAACTTAAAATATAATCATACATTTAATCAAATCATATTTAGAACTTAGAATTCATCCTCAATCAATTAAGAAATTAGCTAGACATAGCTAATAGATATGAAATAATTAAATAAAAAAAAAAGAAATAATTAAAATTGCAAATAGAAAGAATCGTCGCAGCCGAAGTCTACTCCCTCCGGTATTGCACTTCCTCCTATTCTCTGTCTCTTGATCTTTTCCTTTTTTTTTTTTCTCTTTGTTCTGTGTATCTCAAAGTGCGGATACCTCTGACCATTTATAGGCTACCAAGTAGATTTTTGCACACGACAAAATTAGGATTTGATAAGATTAACAGTCTGTGAGGAATTTTCAGACTTGAAAACTAAATCTTTCTGATTCAATGTTTTCCGAAGCATCGTAACAAAGTGAATACGGATTTAGATTGGCTAGGATTTTAGTGGGATCCAATGAGTCAATGTGTAAGCTTTCCATACCTGTTGTACATCCAACTTGATGTACCCTGTTACACCAAACACTCACTTGTCATTCTCCGCGTTCACCTGATAAAGACCCCAATTCGATTCATTTGAAACAAGAAATAGGTTCCCTGCTTCTTTCAAACTCTAAACCGCCATCAACTTCTCTCGATTCTGTTTTATTCTCTATTCATCAAAGCTACGAACCAACCCTAATTGCTCTACTCCTTCGACTGCTCACTGCCAGGACCGAGTCCATGTTAACAACAAACCCATTCGAACTCATCTTTTATTTTTCCTTGACTCCTCGAATCAACAGTCTTCTCCATCTCTCGAGATCCTCTTACTTCAGGGACAACCATCATCACCACCATTAATGGACTGACTTCTCCATCTCTCCTGCCAGGCACGAGTTTTTCTCCACCTTAGTCATCAACCTCTCGACCAAAACCAACACCACATCTCCACCATCACCGATCATTATGATCACCATCTTCAACTTAACTGAATCATAACTATCAGGTTCAAACATAAGCTTCCGTTAATCATTGACATAACCCAATCAGTGACATCAACCTTTTTAGCCACCAAACATCCATCACTGCCAATCTCATATTTTAATGGCAACAACCATTACCATCTATTAAACTCCATCTTATAAACAACCCATGTCTTCTATCATCTTCAATAACCCTGTGATGTCCATCAAAGATCGAAGTCATCTCTTCTAAAATCAATCATCATTAAATCATGATTACGATCATCAGCAACATGTGCTAATTTTACTTTCTTAAAATGGAAGAAGATGAAGGAAGCCCTTAGTAGAAAGGTTTAGCGCCTTTAGCACTTTTCAGATACTGGCAGCCCCTAACAGAAATGCAGGCGCCTATATAACTATTTGAACCTCAACTACCCCTTAAGTAAAGACTTGATTGTGTTTAGCACTTCCTTTGAAACTTGTTTGCTCCTTAACATAATGGATGCCCCTTAACGAATAATAGGTTACCAATAACAGTTACCCTGGAAATGACCAATTTACCCTTAGTTCTTGTTTTTCTTTTAACTTTCTCATACGAAGTCGGATTGACTTAATTCTTTCGTCGTTGGAATGGAGCAAGTTAAACTTGGTCTTTGACCTTTCTTCATTTGTAGCACTTTTATCTTACACAATTAAGTGCCATTTCACTTTATTTGGACGATTCCACTTAATAACAAATAAACAAACAAAAATAAACGTAACATACAATAATTCATAAGAACCCTAGCAAATAAGTGGATGAAATTGATACTCTAAATACGTAAAATATACACTTATCAAATTCTCGCACACTTAGCTTTGCTAGTCCTCGAGAAAACTATACTAAACTAATTCTAAAATACAACAACTCCCTTTCGTTGAGGACACGGTTGCACTTAGCATGTGCAACAAGCCTTTAAACCCCTAGATGTCCCTAGTGGACGAGTTATAGTCTCGTGAGAGTTTACAAGAGGTATACCGACAAAACCTACCCCAACTTCAAAGTCACAAGCATCCAAATAGCTACGAAGACATAAAGTTTCTACATATTAATATTAAGAAGTGAAAAATGCCAAAGAACATTATTCTCATGCTTAACTCTTGAGTTAGGAAAAAACCACCATATGAAATAATCCAGCCTCGAGAGCGATTGAATAAGCATTCCGCCTCGACTTCTGCCTCACCAATAGGATTTTATGAAATTGACACTCGAAAGAATGGTTCTCATGTGTGCATGAAGGAGTGAGGATAGAATCCTACACACGTTGAATGGTGGGAAAGAAAGGTAACCTTCCAATTATATGAAGATGTTATCCCTTAGAACGTGGAACAAAAAAGAACCTTTTTTTATTTTTTATTTCTGATGATCTCTAAGAAATAAAATCAATACTATGTGAGGATGAGAACACTAGCTTACATTATTACCTGATTCACAGTCATCACAACTCTCACATCATCCAATAGAAACGTCTTCAGTCTTCAATTGTTGATGATGAACACTTGAACTTTGTAGAACCTTGAAAATTGTAACTCTTTTCCTTAATTCTTGTTGTTTGAAAGTTATTTATAGATTTCTTCTTCTCCACGACCTTATTGAATGAATACAAGAGGAAATATACTCTACAACAATGGCAATCATTATTATTATTTTTTTTTTTTTTCGATTTTTGATTTTTGATTTTTGATTTTTTTTTAAAGAACTCAAAATACAAAGTGAACAATGAAACTACTATGGCCATGGGATATGGGCTTTACCACTTGATTTTTCACAACTTGTATTATCTTGATATTATGAACTTCATTAACTCTCATCTTTTGATTTATTTCACTCTTGTATATTAGTCTTCAACATGTATATATAATTCTGCTCAATGTATTGGTGCTTTACTTGAATATAAAATTTGCTCTTTCTTGTACTGCTTCTTGTAAAACTTGAACGTCTTCAACTTTGCTTCAAATTTTTGATGCTCCACTTGTTGATGATAATGGTGTTTTTATGGACCTGTTGTTATCGAGAGAATGGTGCCAACTGCAAACAAGACTACAAGATAGACTTAGCAATTTTGATGACACCCTCATGATTGATAGAAATAACACTCAAGAGATCAAAAAGTAGTGCTAAAATTGGTGTGAGTTTGGGTAGCTCATCATTCTACTCGGATTTTGGCAGATGAAACACTCTAAATGGACAATTTAGACAGGTACAAAGAATTGAAGGTTTGGTGCCTCACTCATGGGTATTGAATGGTAAGCTTCTCTAATATTGTATTCTCTCTGCACCTAATTTTCCACCGGCGGTTTTAAGTCCCTTTTTGTCAGCTCTAGCCTCTCAACAACTAAGCAACCTGAATATAATTCTCTAATACTACTAAGTTCAGCTGTTTCGGTGAGAAATCCATATGTAAACTTAGCTAAAAGTATACTAAGTGACTCTAAAATGTATAAAAGTTGGAGGTTTTCATGCAAATATGTACAAAAGTTTAAAAATTCTACAAAAGTGAAAACTAAAAATCTAAATGCTTAACCACTCCCCCACACTTAAACTTTATATTGACCTCAATGTAAATTGACTTTTCTAATGTAAAATCAAGATGTGAAATTCCTAATATGATATGCAAAACAAATAAAAATCAAAAGATAAAGATAGAAATACAAAAACAATGGGTTGCCTCCCATTCAGCGCTTAGTTTAAAGTCGTCATCCCGACTCTTACTTTCCCGTATTACTCCTCCAGAGGAAGCAAATCGCTAAACTCAAGCACATCTACATCCACATAAGCGATGTTTTCGTAGTATGGTTTTAATCTATGGCTGTTAATCTTAGAAGTTGTCCCATCTCGGAGACTAGTGATCTCAACTGCACCATGAGGAAAAACATTTAACAACATATGGTCCAATCCAGCGAGACCTTAGCTTTCCAGAAAATAGTTTAAGACGAGCATAAAATAAAAGAACTTTTTTTCCCACAAAAAAATTCTTTCAAGAAATCATTTTATCATTGAAAAGCTTAGTTTTCTCCTTGTAAATTCGAGATCTCTTGTAAGCATCGTTAAGTATCTCCTCTAGCTCGCTAACTTGTAACTTTCTATGTTTCCCCGTATTGTCATAATCCATGTTGCACATCTTTATCGCCCAAAAAAAAGCCTTGTACTCAAGTTCAACCGGAAGTTGACAAGATTTTCTATAACCCAACCGATATGAAGACATACCAATCGGTGTTTTGTACGTCGTTCTATACGCCCATAATGCACCTTTAATCCTAAAACTCCAATCTTTCCGTGTAGTGTTAACAGTTTTCTCCAAGATAGAGTTGACCTTAGAATTTAAAATTTTAACTTGCCAGCTAGTTTGTGGGTGGTAAGGCGTACCAATCTTATGTGTAACGTTTTACTTCTTAAGGAAAGATGGAAGGATTTCTGAAAGTGTGAGCCTCCATCACTGATAACCACACGTGGTTTGCCATGTTTAATAAAAATATTTTCATTCACAAACTCACAAACAACTTGAGAATCATTAGTAGGGGTGGCTTTAGCTTCCACCCATTTCGAAACACAATCCACAAAAACAAGTATATAAAATTTATATTTGAATTGAAAAAAAGTCTCATAAAATCAATGATGTAGTTTATAGATGGTGGTAAGAATGGGTTTCAAACTCTCGAACTTGTGAAGATTGATTCTAGATTTAAAAAAAAAAATTAACTCAAAAATATACACAAAAGATGAAAGTAATATTCACAAATATTGAGGTTATATATTTCACCATTAACAAACTAAAGTGATTCAATCTAATCAATATTCATGTAATTCTTTACATTTAAAGTGATTCTAATAAGTTGCAAAAGTAGATTTTCAAAGTAAAAATTATAAATTGAAAGTATAGAACATCGAAAACCCTAGGTTAAGCTTGCTCTATCAAAAGAAATCACAACTGCTTAATAAAAATCCTTAAATCAATTTTTAATCAAAGTAAATAATCATAAAATAAATTGCAAAAGTCAATTAAAATAGAAATATACCACTTTTTTTAGAACAATGGCTTCCTCCATCGCCTCAGCAAAGGGGTTTAGCTCCTCATATTAATCAGTTGCTCAAAATAATAATTCATGGCTCAAAAGTGTTTACATAAGTGAAAAGAAGAGAAAATAATAAAAGCAGCGAGTTTGCAACGGTGTATTGGCGTTACAAACTTGTTGTTACAAGGTAGGTGTTGCAAAGTGAAGATAAATGTTGCAAAGATTAAAAGCTTTAGCAATAGAATCTTTAACTTTTTAGCCACGGAAGCTTCAACCTTTTAGCAACAATTTATTCATCTTCTTCATCATGATCATGAACAAATTTTCTGATTTTTTTATTTCTTTGATTCTAGCCAGAGCCAGCCCCCCCGATTGATCCCATATCTTCTCCTTTATATACTTCAGCATCAATAGTTCCCAAATCTTCATTAAATATTTTTGATTTCACGGAAATATTCTCTCGACCTGTCGGCAGTTAAATCCAATCTCGATAATACTTTGTTTCTCTTTCAAATAAAATCTCATTGATCTGTTGTGATTTTATTGCACTAATTGTCCAAAATACTCACAAAAATGGAAGGAGTATCATGCTGAGTTAGGAAGGAGTATTGTTACCCGAGATTTTGTTTCCTCCCTGATTTTTTTAATGTGAGAAAATATCTCACACGATTCTGTTTTACGTGATCAAATATTGCATGAGATTCTTCACGTTAATCTTAAGAGTTTAAGATGTGTACAACTCCCTTTTGATAAGGCAAGAGAATGTCCGAGCTTTAAACCAAACAAATCTTTTCCAAAACTCGTCACAATTCTTCACAGACCGAGAAGGATGTTTTTTTCCCTCCAAATTCAATTCAAATTAAAAGAGGTGACTGCCCTTAACCAAGGCTTGGGTTCCTTTAGCCAATCTCATGGGTGCCTTTAACATTTTTAAGGGTGCCTTTATCATTTCTTAAGCCGATTTTTCTTCAATTGTTTATTCTTCCAAAAATACCTACAAACACAATAAAATGACAATATTAATACAAAAATAAGTCCCAACAAATCGAAATAAGGTGGTAAAAATGTAAAAATTATGCGCTTACCAATCAATTCCCCACATATCGAATATTTCTACAGCAAGAATCGGTGTGAGCGGCATTTGATTTCGAGCACCTATATTACCTGTTCGTTGACATCTATCACGCTTGCTTAGGCGACGAAGATAGGGAGAACACACACATATTGTTATCAAAGTGCCAATACTCGATTTTTTTTTATTTCTTTTTAATTTTTTTTTTGAATAGTGGTCTAAAATACAATAATGGGGTTTGATCTCAAACACTTTACTTCATCCTGACGGCGATAACAATTCGATATTGGTGCCCCACCAAATCACTTAGAGAAACACAAAAATTGTAAAAATAAAAACATAAGGTGATATGGTCGAGATAGACTCCGAGATATGGTGACAACTATCATGTTATTTCTAACACCTGAGCTAAGCATTCTTTTATGAATGGACCATTTAGCTGGGTACACCAATTCCTATAGAAAAAGAGCTAAGTTTCCATCTACCTAGAATGGTTAGTGTCATCCTAAATTGTTCACAATTTTCTAGATGTTGGAGTTTCATATTTCACTAAAAGTTTCTATATTACCTCCAAACTTAAATCTAACATTGTCGTCAATGTTCAAAAGATGAATTATCAAAAGAATAAACAAGGAGAAATTGCTACCAATCGAAGGAAAGGAGTTACGGAAAGATATTACCGTGTCGTATGAGCATGGGTTACCTCCCAAGAAGTGCTAGTTTAAAGTCTTCAGCCAGACTCTGGAAAGAACTAATAACCTCATAAAATCATATAGCAATAGTCGAAACAACTGTGGGTCATCTGAATAAAATAATGCTATCCAAAATAGAAGGAAATTGCAGCAGGCCCAGAAAGTGAACAAACCGAGCACACCCTTATCTAGTTTTCTGTTTAAGATACTACATCTAGTTGTGGTTCAGGTTCATCCTCTAAAAAGGTTCTAGATAAAATATTTTCATAGGCTGAATTTCCTCATTGGCAGGATCATGAAAGTCAGGTTGTAGAGTCTGGAAAAACTCAACTAATAAATTTAAGGCACATAATAATAACCTGAATAATTGTGGATCCTCAAAGTCAATCAGATTTGACCCACACAGTTGACTACTATAAAAATGGTGGTCATTCTTAAACAAATGCGTCAATTCTAATATTCTTAAATAATTAGGCTTAGTCTCAAAACTTAATAACTAACACATTTGAAATTCAAATGTTCCCACATATGGAAGAAAATATTTTGGTGAGAAAACAAAGTCAATCTTGGTATTATTTCCTAGGTAAACCACGTCGACCATAGGATGGGTTTCTAACAACTGAACTTCTTTTTGGACATCAACAGGCTCAGTGAATCTAGTTTGAAGATGATCTTGAAAAATGGTAGAGGTGCAAATGTCAATCCCCAAGTGAGGGACTTTAAGCAGGGATACTTGACAATCACAAGAATTATCAGTACCCCAAACTTAAGGTGGATATTATTCTCAGATGGACTAAAAACTTTGGTTGGATTCTAGGGTCCTTAAGGTCAGAACTACACTCAGCTTCATCTATATAAGGAAATAAGGTAGACTTATAAACTGATAGAAATTTAAAATTAGCTTTCCATATATTATAAGTGTCCATCAAAGGTGTAGAATCTAACAAAGTATTCACCTCATTAATAACACTATCATCACCAACATCAAACCCAAAGTGGGCTAGGCATTTCTCTAATGGATATTCTAACAAAGTGTTTGGCAAAGATTTCAGAACTGGAGTACTAGTTATGTTCACTTCTTCTAAATCATAGATCTCACAAGAAGGTTTTCTACTCATACTAAATAGATTCAGTTCAATAGTCATGTTACCAAAAGAAAAATTAATTATTCTATTTCCATAATTGATGAAGACATTATATGTAGCTAAAAAGGGATGACCTAAGATCACTGGTATTTGACCCTCTGGGACCTGAAAAGTTTGGGTGTCTAGGAAAACAAAATTCACCCGGGAAAATATTCTATGAACCTGAATCAAATCATCCTCTATCACATTAAAATTCTTTATGAGTCTACCATCTTTTTCAAAGACTATTGTCTTCAAATCATTAGACTCTAAGACTCGTTCCTCTAAACCATTATCGACTTCAAAATAAGAAAATTCTATATTGTTTAAAACAATGGTATCTCTAGTAAAATCCTCTTCCTTTTGAATAGGTGAATAATCATTAAAATTATTTGATTTGAACTAAAAATAACACTATCATCATGAAACACAATTGGAGTGACAATTTCTTGATCACTCTGCATGTATATTTCAAGTTCTTCATCAATACTATGCTCATCATCATAATAATACGAAGATGTTTGAACCTCGTCTAAATAAGTAGTGTTACCAATTCTATCCCTGTCCTCTTGAATAGGTGAATAATTATCAAGGGTAGCATTATGTTGACAATTAAGATCATTTTGAGCAATATTATTCTTTGCAAGACTTTCATTCACATTTAATGCAAACCTATTTGTATTCTCAGTTAACTCCTAGAGTGAATTCTCTAGAAAAACTAATGGATCATAAGGAGTACTAGATCGCAACTGCTCGTGTGATTCTTTTAGATAAAGAGTTGGACTACTATTTTTTCCTCTCACACTTAATTCAAACCTATGTGTCATCTTAGATAATTTCTTCAGTGATTCTTCTAGAGGCATAATAGGTTCATGATGAGTACTAGATCGCAACTGCTTCAATGATTCTTCTAGAGGCATAATAGGTTCATTATAAGTACTAGATCACACATGCTTTATAGCATCCCTCCAAGACAAAGAACTCGAATTTTGCTCATTTTTATGTTCATATGACGGGTGTATATATGAATAGTAATTGGAATCACCATGGTATGATCAATAACCTCCAAAAGGTTGGTGGTGGTCTCGACTACTATCCACACCATGTTGATAGTACTGATAATGTCTATCTTTAAATTCAGTCGGATATTCATTGTATTGGTCCTCACAATACCAGTTCGACATTTTCTGACAAAAACTTCCTAATATATTTACAAAAAATCTAAGAAAATAAATCCTAACAAGAAAGGGGGTTCTAAACATACACAAACAAGGCCGACTCAATGAAATCAAACCTACTGAATCTAGCAAACAAAAAGCATGATGACTCCACTGAGATTGTTTCTAGACCAGCTTCTATCCTTCCAAAAGGTAACTAGTTACAGTTTTAGCAAATCTATTAGAACGATCTGAATTAGATTAAGTCGAATAAAAACAGGATAAACTCTAAGGAGCTTTGATAACCCTGCCTCTTTGGCAACGTTTCCTTGGGTTACAAGGCGGCTCGAATCTACTTAAAATAATCTTCCTAAAATTTAAGTTAGGCTAACAGAGTAACCAATACAGTTCTTTTGAATGATTTTCCAATAAGCTCGATACCCTATCAGTCTTCTTTCTAGTCAAATTTTATGGATTAGGTTCGAGTTAAGTAACGTGTACCTAATGCGGGCAAGAAGAAAACAATGATGAAATACGAGTCCTTACCTAATATGGCCAGTCCTTGCTCTTTACTAGAAAATAAATCTGTATTCAGTTCCTCAACATATATGCATACGAAGGAATACAATAAACCCACTTGCAGGGGATTCGTGGGTAGTTAGAGTCTTACCTCCCGTATCAGACGGGGGAGGAATCAGTTGTAGTCGACTCGGGCCACCGACACCTGTGTCAATGTACGAACCCGAGGGGACGAAACTATATCGTAATTGTCGTTCGTCCATGTTGCATTTTAAATTACCCTTCTATAGGGTTTAAAAATAATAATAATGTCCAAAAGTTCAAAAGTCCAAAGAACAAAGTCCAAAAAAAAGAAAAAACAAAAAAATACCTAAAATAATTACAAAAATAATAAGAATTTCCGAATACAATTTTCTAAAAAGAAAAATAAAAACCCTAAAAAAAAAAATTAACTAAAAAAAATAAATAAAAATTTGTCTTTTTTTTCCATTCTTTTCAATTTATCTTTGACTCCAAGTCTTTAATAAATCAATATAATCTTTGGCTCCAATTTATTTTTGATCCAAACCTGTAATACAAAGAAAAATACCCAAAAACGTAAAATAGAACAAATAAAAATCTAACAAAACTAACTAACCTAAAAAAAAAATCTAAAACAATTCTAAAAACAAGTCTGCACCGGCGGCGCAAAAAATTGATGTAGATTGTAGATGGTGGTAAGAATGGGTTTCAAACTCTCGAACTTGTGAAGATTGATTTTAGATTTAAAAACTAACTTTTTTAACTAGAAAATATACACAAAAGATGAAAGTAATATTCACAAATACTGAGGTTATGGATCATTAACAAATTAAAGTGATTCAATCTAATCAATATTCATGCATTTCTTTACATTTAAAGTGATTCTAATATGTTATAAAAGTAGATTTCAAAGTAACAATTGTAAATTGAAAGTATAGAACATCGAAAACCCTTGGTTAAGCATGCTCTATCGAAAGAAATCACAACTGCTTAATAAAAATCCTTAAATCAATTTTAATCAAAGCAAATAATCATAAAAGAAATTGCAAAAATCAATTAAAATAGAAATATACCACTTTTCTTAGAACAATGACTTCCTCCATCGCCTCAGCAAAGGGGTTTAGCTCCTCATATTAATCAGTTGCTCAAAATAATGATTCATGGCTCAATAGTGTTTACAAAGGTGAAATGAAGAGAAAATAATAAAAGCAGCGAGTTTGTAACGGTATATTGGCGTTACAGACTCGTTGTTACAAGGTAGGTGTTGCAAATTGAAGATAAATGTTGCAAAGATTAAAAGATTTGGCAACAGAATCTTCAACTTTTGGCCACAGAAGCTTCAACCTTTTAAAAACGATTTCTCCATCTTCTTCATCACGATCATGAACAAATTTTCTGATTTTTTGATTTCTTTGATTCTGGCCAGAGCCAGCGCCCCCCCCACCCCACCCACCCACCCCCCCACCCCCCGATTGATCCCATATCTTCTGTTTTATATACTGCAGCATCAATAGTTCCCAAATATTCATAAA
Source organism: Papaver californicum (assembly GCA_023531435.1). Classification (NCBI taxonomy): domain Eukaryota; kingdom Viridiplantae; phylum Streptophyta; class Magnoliopsida; order Ranunculales; family Papaveraceae; genus Papaver; species Papaver californicum. Next base: position 384,080 of record JAJJMC010021150.1, on the reverse strand, counting down.
ATATTTTTGAATAACGGAAATATTCTCTTGACCTTTCGGCAGTTAAATCCAATCTCGATAATATTGTGTTTCTCTTTCAAAGAGAATCTCGTTGATCTGTTGTGATTTTATTGCACTAATTGTCCTAAATACTCACAAAAATTGAAGGAGTATCATGCTGAGTTAGGAAGGAGTATTATTACCCTGGATTTTGTTTCCTCCCTGATTTTTTTAATGTGAGAAAATATCTCACACGATTCTGTTTTACGTGATCAAATATTTCATGAGATTCTTCACATTAATCTTAAGAGTTTAAGATGTGTGCAACTCCCTCTTGATAAGGAAAGAGAATATTCGAGCTTTAAACCTAACAAATCTTTTCCAAAACTCGTCACAATTCTTCACAGACCAAGAAGGATGTTTTTTTCCCTCCAAATTCAATTCAAATTAAAGGAGGTGAGTGCACTTAACCAAGGCATGTGTGCCTTTAGCCAATATCTTGGGTGCCTTTAACACTTTTAAGGGTGCCTTTATCACTTTTTAAGCCGATTTTTCTTCACTTTTTTATTCTTCTAGAAATACCAACAAACACAATAAATAAATATTAATACAAAAATAAGTCCCAACAAATCGAAATAAGGTGGTAAAAATGTACAAATTATGCAATTATCAATCAATTCCCCACATATCGAATATTTCTACAGCAAGAATCGGTGCGAGCGGCATTTGATTTTGAGCACCTAGATTACCCGTTCGTTGACATCTATCACAAGATTTACAAAAAACATATGCATCTTCAAATAGGGTGGCCAATAAAAGCCACTATCAAGAACTTTAAGAGCACTACGTTTAGAACCAAAATGGCCACCACAAGTATAAGAATGACAAAATGATAGAATAGATTGAAATTAAGAGTTAGATACCCACCTGCGTTTAATCTGATCAGCACCGTATTTCCACAAGTAGAGTTCATCCCACACATACTGCTTGGCTATCTTTTAATGCTTTAGATTCTGAAAAATAGATATTGTACTAGGTACTTTCTTCGTAACCAAGTAGTTCACTATATCAGCATACCAAGGTGTTGAATCTTCTATTAAAAAAAGTTGTTCGTCTGGGAAACGATCGTTGAAAGGAAGTTCTTTCTTGGAAACAACAAGTCTACTAAGATGATCTACAAAAGTATTCCCAACACCTTTCTTTTCTCTAATTTCTATGTCAAATTCTTGCAATAACAGTATCCACCGTATAAGCTTTGGCTTAGTTTCTTTCTTTTTGAGTAAGTACCTAAGGGTTGCGTGGTCAGAATAAACAACAACCTTGGTACCCACCAAATAAGACCTGAATTTTTCTAGTACACAAACTATAGCCAACAACTCTTTCTCCATGGTAGAATAGTTGATTTTTGCATCGTTTAGGGTCCTAGATGCATAGTAAATCACGTGTGACCGCTTGTTCACTTTCACTTGCATATCCAAAAAAACTCCTACTGCATAATCACTTGCATCACACATCAACTCGAACTGGAAATTCCAGTCAGGTGACTTAATAATTGGTGCAGTAGTTCACAACTATTTTAGTATGTCAAAGGCATCCTTACACTCCTAGTTAAAATTAAAGGTAGCCTCCTTTTGTGTTAATTTACACATTGGCATTGAGATTTTCGAGAAATCTTTGATAAATCGCCTGAAAAAACCTGCATGACCTAGAAACGAGCGAATCTACCTCACTGAAGTAGGTATTGTAAGTTTCTTATTAAGTCAATCTTTCATTTGTCTACTTCGAGCCCCCTAGAGGACACAATGTGACCGAGCATTATACCATGGTTGACCATAAAGTGATATTTATCCCAATAAGAACAAGATTAGTGTTTACGCATCTTTTTAAAACAAGTTCAAGATTTTGTCAACAAATATCAAATGAGTCACCATAAACACTAAAATTATCCATAAATACCTCAACGATGCGCTCTACGTAATCAGAAAATATACTAACCATACATCTCTGAAAAGTGGCAGGCGCATTGCAAAGACCAAACGACATCCTTCTATATGCAAACATACCAAAGGGACAAGTAAAATTAGTCTTTTCCTTATCCTCCGGAGCAATAACAATCTGATTGTAACTCGAATAACCGTCCAAAAAGAAATGAGTGAATGTCCCGACAACCTCTCTAACATCTGATCAATGAAAGGCAAAGGAAAGTGATCCTTTCGAGCAGCAGATTTAAGCTTTCTGTAGTCTATGCATACTCTCCATTCTGTTTGAACTCGTGTAGGAACAAGTTCGTCATCTTTATTTCTGACAACGGTAACTCATGAATTCTTAGGTACCACCTGTACCGGACTAACCCACTTACTGTATAAATTGGGTAAATCACCCCTACACTTAGCAACTTGAGGATATTTTTCTCCACGACCTCCATCATTGGGGGGTTAAGCCTACGATGAGCATCACATACCGAATTGACATCATCTTTTATTAAGATGCTATGCATGCACATTGATGGACTAATACCTTTGATATCAGCAATTGTCCACCCAATGACCGTTTTATGCTCTTTCAGAACCATAATTAGGCATTCTTCCTGTACAACATTGATAATGTTCGTAATAATTATTAGAATTTCTTCCTCGTCACCTAAGTAAACATACTTTAGATGGTCAGAAAGAGGCTTCAGTTCTAATTTAGGGGCATGCACAATAGAAGGTAAAGGAACCTCATCAGTTACGGGTAAGAAAATATATGAGATATTACCCGTTTGAGCTTAATTTAATTCCGTCAAGGCACCACACATCTCCATAAACTCTTTGGATAAGTCAACGTCTAATTTCGGTTGCATATAAACGTCCAATTCAATGTTATTACGCAACATAAGTCAAAGTTCATCTTCACTGTTTAAATCAAACATTTGTTGTGCTAGCGAACCAATAACATCGATAGAGAAAACAGAGTGAACATCACTAGGATAACGTATGGCTTCAAGTATTTTGAAAAGAATAATCTCCTTATAGAATTTCATATTGAGTGTACCACTATCTACATCAATCTTCGTCTTAGCAGTCTTCATAAACGGTCTTCCAAGAAGTAATGAAGTAGACGAACAATTATCTCCATTATGCATATCCATAATATATAAATCAACTGGAAAGATTAACTCATTCACTTAGACTAACACGTCCTCCACGAGTCCATTAGGATATATATTGGACTTGTTTTCTAATTGAATGGTAATCCATGTCTCCTTAAAGGTCCAAGATTCAACGAATCATAAATATCGGCTGACATAAAGATTATCAAAGATCCTAAATCAAGTAAGGCACGTTCAAATCGTCGATCATCAATGGTAATAGGAACTGTGAAACCACCAGGATCTTTACACTTTGTAGGAATCTTTTCAGTAACATAGCTGATGCACTTTCTCCTACATGAGTAATCTTATTAGCAATAAACCTATCCTTCTTTGTATATAAATCCTTTAGAACCTTGGCGTATTTAGGTATCGTTCTGATGGCTTCAATGAATGGATTGTTGATTTGTATCTTGCTGAAGATATCCATGATTTCGTTATCTTGAGCTTGCTTCTTTGACTTGGTAAAACGACTAGGAAAAGGTGGTGGAGTAGTAAAATTAGGCACCGTGTCCTTAGGTTGGGAAGTTGAGGTTGGATTTTCCTTTTTGGCACGGTTTCTTCCTTTACTTCCTTTTCTAAGTGTTTGTACCTATAAATTGATTCTAGGAAAAACAATATATTGTTCAAGTACTTTTTGTAGGTTCGAGGGTCAAAGTCGTACAAAAGAAATCTAAAAAAATTGGATGTTTGTATTTGTTCTGCTTTAGTTACAAAGAGAAGAGATGGGTTGATCTTAAGGGAGGGAAGAAAAGAAAGTTGAAGGAATTATGTGTTGTGGTAGAAAAATAGCAAAGCTTGAGATTGATTTTCTATCTCTTCCCCATCTATGGCCTGTTTTCTGTTGTTGTGTTGTCCTTTTAAAATTAGATAAGAAGCCTATTTATAATGTTTGGTACCACACACTTTCCTTGTAAAGTAGTGGTAGTTGTGGGGATATGGAGAAGTGGAGGTTGTGGGAATAACCGTTCACTTTATCTCTAGGAAGTTTATGGAAACTTCTAGACCATGACTCCAGTATATCTTCAACCGCTTCAACCTACCACTGACTTTGTAACATCCTTGTTATGGGGTAGTGATACACCCATGTCGCTGTAAACTGTTGTTAGTACCTAAAAATTGATTATAGGAAAAACAATATACTGTAGAAGTACTTTATTTAGATTTGGAAACCAAGATCGTACAGAACAAGCCTAAACCACGATAGTAGCCGTTCCGCTCTGCTTTGGTCACAATGAAAGGAAACGGGTTGATCTTAGGGGAGGGGGGTAAAGAAAGTTGAAGGAAACGAGTATGTTGAATTGTGTGTAGAGTTGTAGAACTATTGAGAAAAGTAACAAAGCTTGGAGGATTCGTAAGCTTGTCCTGTTTTTCAAATGGACTAAGGAGCCTATTTATAATAGTAAAGAGCTCACATGTTTCCTTATAAAATTGTAGAGATAGTGAAGAGGTGGAGAAGTGAAATTCGTAGGGTTAAAGACTTAACATCCTTGAAATCTTTGAGAAACCAGTACTCCACTACTCAATTTAGTGCTTCAGTCCTCCCACTAATTTATAACATTCTGATCATGGGATGTCGTTATTCCCATGTTTCAATAACCGCCAGACCAAAACCCCATGTTTTATCCTCACATTATGTTTTGATTTCTCGTAGAGTTAGTGGAGTCGTAGACTCAAAACACACATGAGTTTGTTGTACTAGACTGACACTAGCGTAGGTGCATGAGTGAAGGCTAGTGTCACTGCTGGGAGCGCTAAGTGGTTAACGCATGTGCTAGCACAGATTAGTGTTGTTAGCAGCGCTAAGCACTTAGCGGTTGTGCTAGCACGAACGCTAGTTCTACTGGTAGCGCTAAGTGCTTAGTGCCTATGCTAGCACAGGCGTTAGCGCCAATGCTAGTGCTACCAACAGCACACCTAGTGCTTGTTTGGCCCTCTAATAGTTTTTTTTGACTTTTTGACTTTTGGCTTTTTTTGGCCTTTTGGCACATGTGCATATGCTATTTATTTGTGTTGGGACTGTGGCTAAGGTTCACAAAGGCTAGCACTTGCTAGTTCCATGGTTATTGCATGTGCACCACTAGCTTTGACATTTGTTAATGTCGTGTCCATGTTTATGGCCTATTTTGAGTTTCTCAGTCGCATGAGATTTTAATATAAACATTATGATTAACTTTTATGCAATGCATACAAAGCATATTCAAGTGAATCAGCCGTGGAAGTTTGTAATCTTGAGATTATGCTTGATGCGACTCTGCTATTAGATAGTATGCATCTAAATTAACATTTTTATTCAGATATGGCGTAGCCTCTATTCTGAATGTCTGCAATTTTGTATAACCAATGTTTGATTAACACAAATATCTTATATGAATGCACATGAAATAACGAGGGTTTAGCTAGGTAAAGCCCTGAAATTCTGGAAGTGCGTAAATATATAAAGAGCTACATAGCTAATTGAGCCATGAGCTGAATATACATTCTCAATTCTCTTACGGAATATAAGATAGCAATATGTATTTATAATTTTGATGTCAGGTCAGGAACTTATACATATTTATTTCATTCTTTTGTAGCTAGGCGAAAAGCAAAATTATAATTTTCTCTTTGTTGAAGTTGGTGCTCCAAGTGGTGTCGTTGCGTAAGATGCCAATGAAATGAAAACTGCACCAATTGAGTATCTGAATGCTGGAGTTGACTTTTACTTTGAGTTTGACAGGAGACGACTCTTGGAGGAAGCTGAGACATCTAAGCTTGTTGTCGGATAGCTTTGTCGCCATATTTGAGATGTTCAGGAAAACTTGAAGGAAGTAGGCGCGTCTTCGGCTTAGCAACGATTACCAAGGTTAGAGATGATAGTGAAAGACTATCCTGAGAGTTGAGGCTTGTAACTGAAGCTTTTGTACAGGTGGAAAGATCATGTACCGATGGTGTTGAACCAGTCTTCAAAGATCATTTCTAAATTGTATGTTTTGAGGGTTTTTATATGTTTCTGAGATACCCGATTTTTCTGTGGTTTTAGCTTGGGATTTTAAGTAGGTAGATTTTGAATGGTATAGAGATAGAAATAATACTTTGTTCAATTAAATTAAAATTCTAAATAAAAATGCAAGGAACTGTGAACATTTTGGAGGAATTACGAGTATTGCATAAAAGCAGGGAAATATTGCTAGGGGTGATACAGTGTTTAAGCCTTGACAGATTTGTCAGGGGTGATGAAGTGTTTAAGACTTGATAGCTTTAAGACGCTTCCACATACGACTATTCATGTTGGCTTATCAATATTGACTAGTTTATAGTATCCACCTAGCATAATTTTAATCACCCGATGTGGTTTTCCCGGGAGAGACTGTAGTGTCTCTGATTTAAAAAAAAGGGTTGGGTTTCGGTATATTAGGTTTATAACACATTCTAAGGATGATTGGGTTATTGGTCTGATATTCTAGGTAGAGACGATTCATATTCATTCGAAAAAAATTCTTGGAAAGGATCAGCTTCACATTCACATCATCAAGGCATGCTGAGATTGATACTCGGGTCAAGTCTTCGAGACTTGATGAGACGCGGGAAAACTAGTTGTAAAGAGAGTTGCTGAACAAGACTTACTTCTAAATGAAATCCACAGGCGCATGGCATCATCTATCCCCTATGCAATTGTTTAGCATCCGGGTCCGTTGTTTGGTGATGTTCTGGAGATGAGCAATCCTTAGGGTATGTCGGTTTGTTGGCGCCTACAGGCGGGCTCCTTGGTGATGGTTTCTCCATAGATGTGTTGAACTTTTTCTTTTTTATGGACTTGTTTTCAGAATCTTTGATTACGTTTAACGAGTGCGTGGTTTCGTTAATGGAAATTCCCGCAGCTCGTATAAAAACGCGCGTATTATTTTTATACAATGATATTGACATCGATGCCTGCATCGATTAGCGCTTGCTCAAACTCGGTGTCCTTGAAGCAAGCAGCAGTGAGAAGTCCCGGGTTAGGCTTCTCATAAGTCGATCTTTTTTTTTGAATGTGCATCTCAAACCATTTCATTCGCTAATGGGATGATTGACGAACTTGTGAAAGTGACAGTACTTTGGATTTGACATGTCCTCTCGGTAAGCGGATGTCGCACATGTGGTAACTTGATAGCTCCATTTTGTACCCATAATTCCAGCAGTTCGAGGACCTCCTCCATAGGAAAGAGGAAATCTGGGATTGATAAATCCGTCTTGTTCCTTTGTTACTGACGCGGAGTCTCGACTGAGCCTTGTACTTGAGTTGGTGTCGGTGCTTTCGCCAGAGATGATACGATGCGCTTGGCTTGTGGTGCTGATTGAGGTGCTGATATTCTCTTGCCTCCTTCATTAGTGACGACACCTATGGAGTGCTGGGTTGAGTATTGCTTGTTCACCATACATCTATTCCCATGAATGTTTCCATGACTTTCTTCTCTAGCATGCTTCGTTCTCTCCATTGGGGTAAGAATTGTCGTTGTTAATATATGAGCGGATTCCTAGGGTTCAACGATAGTTTTTAAATACCAGTTTTCCAACAAAGTTATGCAGACTGGCGTCATGCTCTCGTCGTAATGATGCTGATTGCAATGAGATAAATCCGGCGAATTTTTTTTTGGACTTAAGAAAATTGTCTTGAGTCTTCGCAGACAACAAAGTTAGGTTGATAGCTCCTTTCTGGTTCTCGTTCAGCAGGAGCGTGTATTTTATCTGTTGGTTTTCTTAACAACTAACTTGTAAGAATTTTCAAAAGTGAAAACAACTCGTTCTGGCTCTTGATGATGTCGACTTGATTTGTTAAGACATCATTTAGGATTTGCTTTAGATCGATTATAGCGGTTGGTTGCCAAGCGTATACGGCTTCATAAGAGATTTGATCGGGTGAGATAAAATATAGAGCAATAGAAGGGACCCCGTCGGGACTGGAAGATATGGAATTAAGATTGAATGCTTCTAAACACCCCATAAAATAAAATTTCTTGAGAATTGAAAAAAAGGATTTTGCAACCGAGAGATTGATCTCCCGCTGCGGTCGCCAATTGTTAGTACCTAAAAATTGATTCTAAGAAAAACAATGTATTGTAGAGTACTTTATTTTAGATTCGGAAACCTAAATCGTGCAGAGCAAGCCTAAACCACGATAGTAGCCGTTCCGCTCTTCTTCGGTCATAATGAGAGGGAATGGATTGATCTTAGGGGAGGGAAGCAAAGAAAGTTAAAGGAAACGAGTATATTGAATTGTGTGTAGATTTGTAGAACTATTGAGAAAAGTAAACAGAGCTTGGAGGATTCGTAAGCTTTTCCTATTTTCCAAATAGGCTAAGGAGCCTATTTATAATAGTAAAGAGCTCACACGTTTCCTTGTAAATTGTAGAGATAGTGAAGATGTAGAGAAATGAAAATCGTGGGGTTAATGGCTTAACCTCCTTAGAATCTTTGATAAACCATTATTCTACTACTCTATTTACTGCTTCAGTCTTCCCACTAATTTATAACTTCCTGATCATAGGATGTCGTTATTCTCATGTTGTTATAACCGCCAGACCAAAACCCCATGTTTTATCCCCCCATTTTATTTTGACTTCTCGTAGAATAGATTCAAAACACGCATGAGTTTGTTGTGCAAGACTGACACGAGCATAGGTTCATGAGTGAAGAGATGAAGAGATGAAAGACTCGCAAAGGGGGAAAAGGAGTGCTAGCATCGCTGCTGTGAGCGCTAAGTGCTTAGCGCATGTGTAAGCACGGATTAGTGTTGGTTGCATCGTTAGGCACTTAGCGCCTGTGATAGCACGGACGCTAGTTTTGCTGGTATCACTATGTGCTTAGCGCCTATACTAACACAGGCGTTAGCGCCAATGCTAGTGCTACCAGCAGCACTCTTAGTGCTTGTTTGGCCCTATGTTAGTTGTTTGTTTTTTTACTTTTTTGCTTTTTCTTGGCCTTTTGGCACATGTGCATGTGCTATTTATTTGTGTTGGGATTGTCGCTAAGGTCCACAAAGGTTATCACTTGCAAGTACCATGGTTATTGCATGTGCACCACTAGCTTTGACATTCGTTAATGTCGTGGCCATGTTTATGGCCTATTTTGAGTTTCTCAGTCGTATGAGATTTTAACATAAACATTATGATTAACTTTTATGCAATGCATACAACGCATATTCAAGAGATTCAGCCATGGAAGTTTGCAATATTGAGATTATGCTTGATGCGACTCTGCTATTAGATGGTATGCATCTAAATTATCATTTTTATTCAGATATGGCGTAGCCTCTATTCTGAATATCTGCAATTTTGTATAATCGGTGTTTGATTAACACAAATAGCTTATATGAATACACATGAAATAACGAGGGTTTATCTATTTAAGCCCTAAAATTATGGAAATAGTGTAAATATATAAAGAGCTACATAGCTAATTTAGCAATGAGCTGAATATGCATTCTCAATTCTCTTGCGGAATATAAGATATCAATATGTATTTATAATTTTGATGTCAGTTCAGGAATTTATACATATATATTTCATTTCTCTATATCTAGGAGAAAAGCAATATTACAATTTTCTCCTTTGTCAAAAATCCACCATCAACAACCGCCAGATGATCGTTTCAAAAAAGTGGTAAAAATATGTTCTTTCGCTGAGACTTGTGAAGATTCGGTTTAGAACTAATTTAAATGTAAACTAGAAAATAAGTAAAAGACTTTTAAAAAATTGTGAAGAATTGGAACTCAGGATTCCACCAAAATCACTTCTGATTGATTTCTACAATGATTCTATAAAAATTATTGCTCTTTTATTGACTCTGTTTTTTTGCCAAAAGTAGATTTCAAAAAAAATAATTTTAAATCACAAGCATTGCGTCAAAAGCTCTTACGTCCCAGCATACACCATCAAACAAAATCATAACTAATTAAGAAAAATTATAAATCAATTAAAAATAAATGCAAAAGTCATTAAGAATAAAAAATAGTTAGCATTCATTCATGAAATATGGCTTCCTCCATTGTCCCAATGGTTGGGTTTAGCTCATCATGCTCAAAACACTCTCAAAAGATTGGTACATATCTCAAAAGTGCTTGGGAAGAAGAAAAGAAGCTAAAAATAATAAAACAGGAAATATGCAATGTTTTCTAACGTTGCAGATTAACTGTTACAGTTCAATTTCAAGATAAACGTTGCAAAGTGGATGAAGGAACTGTGACAAGGTGGTTGAAGAAACCGTCGCCTAATCTTCTGTTCTCCGTGTTCTTCAGCAGCAACAACAGAGAAATTTCTTAAATTTCTTCGACCTTACCTTCCTAACCTCTTTTGTGACTTGATACAACCTTTTTCTACACCACAGGAGAAAGGAATCTCTGAGAGAGTTCCTCCCTCCAATTTCCGACCGATTCTCCCTTCCTCCTTGTCTACCCTTACTTTATTCTGTTTTGCTTATATAGGTGTAAGAAAACCTAACTAGTCCTCTCAAGTCGATAAGGACTCAAAACACAATCCAAATCAAACTCTGAATCATATTTATCCAAAATCAGGGTGAAACCTTTTTCCGGCTACAGATGGAATTTCAACCTGTTTTCTCGGCCTGTTACACTCATAATTGATGTGTGTTGGTCCCTAGTTGTTTTTGTTTCAATTTGACAAGCTTTGAACCATCTTAAATGCCAAAAAAATCGAGTTTGAAAAACTCAGTATTCACGCGTCAAATATATCTTCTCCCGCTAATTCCAGAATTTGAAAATGAAAGGGGTGCCCCTATCCCATGGCTGGATGCCTTTATCAATTAACCTTGAGTGCCTTTAGCAATTCTATGGGGTGCCTTTATCAATTTGTCTCGGGGTGCTTTTATCACTTTTTGAGCCGATTTTTCCACAAATGTTTATTTCCCAAAAATACCTACAAACACATAAAATCACACAATAAGTATAAACTTGAGCACTAGTAATATAGAGAATTGAGCACAATTTAGAAACAAAAATGTGTCTATCACCAGACCAAAACCCCATGTTTCATCCCCAACTGTAATATGATTTGATATCTCGTAAGAGTTAGTGGGGTCATGGCTTCAAAGCCATGAGCCTTGTTGTAAAATAATGCTTCTAGTGGATTTTGAGCCAATATCGTCGTAGTAATGGCTTAAGTAATAGTGCTAGCTAGGGAGATTGGTGCTAGCATAAATAGAAGAATGACGCGACAACAGAAGAGTGTGGCGCGGTAGCAATGGAGCGTGGGACCCAGCAGTGGCCGCACCGGCAGCGATGGCGCATGGGTAAAGGAGCTTGGGACCCATCATTGGTGCTCGGGGACACATATTGGCGCTTGGGGATGCAGCAAACTTGGGAGCAAAACAGAGGTGCTTGGGCACCCAGCATTAATGCTCCGGGACACAACATTGGTGCTTGGGGCCGCAACAAACTTGGGAGGGAAGCAGAGGCGCTTGGGGACCCACCGTTGGTGCTTAGGGACGCGACATTGGAGTGTGGCAGCGACAGCGTTAGCGCTACCGGCAGCACCAACGCTGGTGCTAGAGCTGATGCTAGTGCTGCTGGAAGCGCATGCGCTGCAGCCAACACTGTTGTGGCCCACTTCTTCTAGTGTTGTGACTAGCACTTCTCCGTGGCTTCATGGATTTTGTATCTTCGGGGCCTTGATAATTTTATTGTTTTGACACATTTGTGTTAAAAGTGTGGCTAGGGATTACTAAAGCCTGTGTTTGTTGTTTCCAGGGCTATGGAATATATGTTATTTATTTATTGACATTGACAATTGCCATGACCATGATTATGGTCTATCTATATTTTCTCAGTATTGTGAGATTTAGTTGTTTGCATTTATGCCTAACTTTTATGTAGTGCATACATAACACCTTCAAGAGATTCATCCGTGGAAGTATGAAATCTTGAAATTCGTGATTTTTTATAACTAGCATGTTTTGTTTTATACAAGTAGTTTGTATGGATGCACATGAAATAACAAGGTTTTTGTTGCATAAGGCTTTGAAATTTCATGGGTGCACGTAAAAGGGGCTACAGGGTTTCTGCAGCAATATAATGAATATATATTTTCAATTCTCTTGTGGAATGTAAGACAATGTTTCATATTCATAATTCTGATCTCGGGCCAGAATATATATATACATTTTCATGTTTCTGCAGGTGAGCATGGATAATATTACAATTTTCTCCTTTGTCAAAAACCCACCATCAACATTAAGTCCCCTACTTAGCGGGAGACAGTAATGTTTCATGCTAAGCACTAGATGGTGGTATCGACGCTAGAAAAGATTCAAATAAATGTAATTCACAAGATCAGGAATGACTATTTATCTTTTCCCGCAAGGTCGTACTAAATATGCTATGTCAGCATGAGCTTGTTGAGAAGAGATTATTTCACTAACTCCCATGAAGCCAACGACTTTTAGATGTAGCATGTGGTTCTGGACAAGATAAGGGTGATCGTCTGTGTGAGTGTAGAGGAGTCACGGTTGTGATCCTTGCCGCATTGAGGCGTGGATAAGTTGCACAAACTGGATTTGTTTAAGCTAGACGTCTGGTGGGACCCATCATCTCATCTTAACAACGAAAAATCTTGGAGTCCTGGTCATTAGTCATACTTAGATTCATTCTCCTCGGGACAAACTTTTAAAAAATTCAAAATATTTGAATATTAGGGTTTCCCACTTTTACCTATTTAAATAAATAGCTGACTTTAACCCTTTTCATTTCCACTCTTCTGTGAAGCTTAGAATAGCATTATTCTGTAATTGTATCATGTTTAACTGCGACTGCATCTCAAACCAGAACAGCTCTCACGTTAAACGTGCTACTTGGCTTGCTAATCTAGTGAGTTTCTATTGATTTCTGATTTCTTCACATATGTATGATTATTATGAATATTTGAGAAAATGTTGTGATTGTTATGGTTTTCTTCTAGGTTTCTCGAGTTAAGAAGGTACCACCCCGACGTGTGAAAACCAGGAGTCTCAAAGTAATGGTTAGAAAATGTCTTCCTTCGAAATTGTTCACTTTCTCTTTTCGACTATTACTGATTGTGTGATTGTAACAGGAGATCGAGATTGGACATGTAGGAATTAAGGAGAGTGAAGAAATTATGCCGGCGAATGATAAAGCGAACTTCGATACTGGATTTAAGTGTTTTCCTAGCATCATGGCTTCCCTTGCTGATTTGGGTTTTTCCATTAATATTTATCCCAATGCCGGGCTCCCTTTTACGTTAGAAATAGAGTCGTCTTCTCGGAAATATGAAGCAGTGAGAGGATTTATCGTACCGAAATATTATGTTGATCTCCTCACAAAAATATGGAAAAAATATGGGCATATTGCTACGACTGAGTTGATTAAGAGTTATATCCCCATACATGTGACAGCTGTCGCAGGGCTCCTCCCGGTTAGTTCTGAGATGAATGATGCGCCTCCATATACTATTACAGACTTGAAGATTCTGGAATGGGATAAGAGGCTGAATACGTGTGAGGGTCTTCGTTTTAATCTAAGTTGGATGCGTCAATATCTGGAGAGTGTCAGAGAGGCTCATGCAGCAGCTTTAGCAGAACGGAAGGATTTGAAGGAAGAATCGGTCAAGATTGATAAAATGGCTCGAGATCTGCAAACTCGTTCGGAGAAATACGATGAAAGATTGGGAAAATTACACCACCGCAGTTATCCTTTGCTCAAGACCTGTTTTGATCCATAGGTAAAGCAATGGACTATTCTTGTTGTTTTCCTTTTCTCTTTTTTTTTTTTTTGGTTTTGAGTAGTTTGAATAAAGAATGTTTCAGAAGGATGTGATAGGTTTTGAATTTGAAAGTTCAATATATATTTTGTAATTATTTTGAACTTATGGATAAGGTGATGAAAAGTGTTTTAGGCGTAGTATGCCTTGAGCCACTTACCATTAATGATTGTTCATACAGCTTCTCTATTCATATTAACGAGCTTATAATATCCACTTCACATGGCCTTGGAGATCACATAAGGCTCTTCCCACTTTGGAGCAAATTTTGGAGCGGACATATGTTGTCGAATATATTTAGAGGTTCTAAGTACTAGATCCCCTATCTGAAATACTCTTGGTTGTACTACCTTGTCGTATCCTTGAAGGTAATATGGCGTAGAGAATACTTGCTTGATGTTATAGCTTTTGAGTAACTTTCGCACCCATTTATTTGCGAATGGAGTACCATTGTCTGTTGCAATGTGATTTGGTATTCCAAATCTGCATATAATGTGTTGTTTGATGAAGGATGTTATGGTTTCTCCAGTCGTGCTTCTGAGAGGTACAGCTTCGACCCATTTGGTAAAATATTTTATGGAAGTGAGTATGTGCTCGGGTTGCTTTGACGAGGACGAATTGATTTTGCCGATGAGATCCATTCCCCAACTATAGAATGGCCAAGGGCTACTTACTGATTGAAGAAAGAGGCAAGGTGTATGAATGAGATTACCGTGGATTTAACATTGGTGATATTTCTGAACAAATGAAGCCGTATAGCCCTACATGGTCGTCCAATAATATTTTTCATGAATTTGGAGAAATAATTTTCTCTTTCCCTGGTGCTCCTCTTCGTGTACTTCTTTTATGATAGTCTGAATATCTTCTCCCGCTAAACATCGCATAAGATCTCCACCAAAGCTTTTCCGGTAGAGGATTCCTTCGTGAAAGACAATTCTCTTGGATTTTTGGATTAAACGTGTCGTTTCTCGTTTTTCTTGAGGTACAATATTATCTCGAAGGTATTTGATATACGGGTCCCACCAGTCCCCATCGTTGTGTATGGTCAGTACTTCTGACTGTTGTGGCGGCATCTAAAAGTTAGAGCAAGACCCTTGTAATGATCTAGATTGGGCTTCCATGGCGGGCCAGTAATATCCAAGACGTTGAAGACTTCTGTACAAGGTTATCACTAGTATTTGACCACACATTTCCCGGTGAACTTGATTAAGTCGTCCTTTTGCCTCATCATCTCCCAGACATCTTGACAGGGAACCCTCTGAAATTCTATGATATAACATTCCATGCAATAGGAAGAAATGTTTTAATTCTTTAAGACTGGCCTTCCCTTGACTGTGCGAGTTGTTGAGCTCTTGAATAATAGGTGTCCTCCAGTCGTTGGCTTGTTCCTTATCAGGCTTGCTCTTCCAAGTTGAGGGCATGTTTCGTCTCTACACAGCGAGAGTTGCTTCCGAGTCTTCTAATTGGAGTTTTGAGGCTAGATTTTCCAGACAATCAGCATGTTTGTTATTGGTTCATCTCGTATGTATGATTGTCGCCTTATCAAAGTGAGTTAAGAGTTTTTGTGCCTCAGTCTTGTATGGGGCCAGTGTTTCTTCCTTGAAAGTATATACACCATTCATATGATTTTCCAGTAGTTTTGAATCTCCTCTTATTTCAAGACGTGTCACTCCAGCTTCTTGTGCTAGTGATAGTCCCAGCAGGAAGGCTTCATACTTGGGAGAGTTGTTAGTACATTTATAATCTATCCTGAATGAATATAAAAATACTTTGCATGTTGGTGAAACTAGTACAATGCCGACTCCTCCAATATTGTTTCTTGGGGTAATAGAGCTGTCAAAATATAACAACCATGGTTCTTCTTCGGTGAGTGAGATGTCTGGGAATTCTCCGAGTACGTCTTCATGAGTTGTTGTATCATCTTCTTCTGGAAAAGATGCAAGTAGATCTGCGACTGCTTGTCCCTTTATCGTTTTCGTTGAGATACATAATATGTCGAATTCTGACATTTGTAGCAACCATTTGGCCGCTCGTCCTATGAGAGCGGGTTTGATAGTAAAAAAAATTTATTGGGTCATCTTTAGCCATCAACACTACTCTATTTGCCAGTAGATAATGTTGAAACTTTTGAACGACGTGTACCAAGGATAGACATGTTATCTCTATCTTAGGATATATCATCTTTGCGTCTCTTAGTGTGCGGATGAGATAGTAGATGGGATATCCAGTCCCCATATCGTCTTTTTGAGCCAATAAGGCTCGTGTGGCAACCTCGCTGAAGGCTGTGTAGAGGAGTAATGGCTTCCCCGGAGATGGAGACTTCATTAAGGATGACGATAGCATCAGTTGTTGAATTTGATAAAATGCCTTTTGTTGTGTAGACGACCATACAAAGCTCGCCTTTTTCTTGATCCAGGGTGTAAATGAAGCAACGAATTGAACTAGTCCAGTAATTAAACGTCGAATATATGATACCTTTCCTATGAAACTCTTGAGTTCCCTTACAGTGTGTGAGGGTGGCATGTTGGTGATAGCCTGTGTCTTGGTCAGGTCCACCTTGATTCCTTCTATTGTTACTTGAAATCCCAGGAATTTCCCAGAGGATACACCAAAAGCGCATTTCAGAGGGTTCATCTTCAAATGATATTCGCGGCACCTCTCAAAAACCTGGCGTAAAACACCTACATGGGATGCTCTGGTTTTAGATTTTACCATCACGTCGTCGACATAGTCTTCCACTTGCTTGTGCATCATGTCGTGGAAAATTGTTGTCATGGCTCTTTGGTAGGTAGCACCGGCATTCTTCAATCCGAAGGGCATTACTGTGTATTAAAAATTCCCAATATGAGTTCGAAATGCAGTTTTCTCAGCATCTTATTCGTACATATTTATTTTAGTATAGCCGTTGTATCCATCTATGAATAAAAACATGACATTCCCGCTAGTAACATCTATGAGCATGTCAATGTTTGGGAGAGGAAAGTCATCTTTGGGACAGGACTTGTTCAGATTTCCGAAGTCCATACAACATCTTATTTGTCCATTTTTCCTCTTGATGGGGACAACATTATCCAACCATGTGGGTTGTTGGATAGGTTTGATGAAGCCTGCTGATAATAATTTATGAATTTCATTCTTGATTTGCTCCTCAAATTCGTTCCTAAACTGTCTGGGTTGCTGTTTGACTAGTTTGGCGTCAGGAGCGCCATGCAAGTGATGAGTGACCAATTTGTAGTCTATCCATGGCATTTATTCATATGTCTAGGCGAAGACATCTAGATATTTTTTGAGTAGATTGACAACCCCGCTTTTTCTTCTAGTGACAAGGATGAGTTGATTGAAACTGGTCGCGGATTCCCTTCCATTCCTAGATTGATAGTTTCGAGTGTGTTAGCGGTGGCGTCTGTACCATCTTGTACTTGTCGCGGTGCATCTTGGACTTCTTCATAATGTTTCTCTTCATTGTGGCTACATATTTGTGGGCGGGGAGATCTTTTGAATGTCTCCCCTGTTAATTGTTAACAACGATAGCGAAGGTAGACCATTCTTCCTTTATTTTCGTAACTGGTAAAAACATTATGACCTTTCTTATCGGGTTGAGGATTTGCAGTGCAAGAGGTGTTGTAGTAGTATTCGGAGGGTCTGGAAGTCGTTCCTAGTTGATAGGCGCTTAAATCATACATTTTTACCGTCTAATTTATATTTGTTAATACTTATGATAGTACTAATTTATCATTTTATTGTTTTAATGGGTTGTTCACGTAAACCCAAAGTTATGATCTAAATAAGGCTAAACGGACAAAAACTACATCGAAATACGGAACCATGGGTTACATCCAGCTCATCATATTCTTAAAAAATAATTGATTAAAAAGGCAACAGTGATCCATGAGACACCAGTTTCCGGACCTTCTACAACTCCCACTTGTGCCAACGGACGTTTAGGTGCAACACTGTATTTACTTTGAACACTGGATATAAAAATCATACGGGTGTAGGCGTCATGCAGAGAGAGGACCAAGAAGTAGGTGGACGGACTGTAATTGGCTAGGTGTTGAAACGTACAGGATTTTCTCTTGATTTTGGCAGAAGTTGTATGAGGTGGGACAAAAGTGTTAGATGGGATGTCAGACTTGTTGGAGGGTGGAATAAGAAAATGGCTCTTTTTTATGCGCCACAAAAAGGCCAATTGAAGTTGTTATTGACCGAATAGGAAGTGGCGAAGCAGGTGAGAGAATAAAAAGTGAGGGAAAAACACGTGCCTTTTTTTTGGAAGTTGGGTATAAAAGGTAAGAGGACAGATTAGGTTGAGTAGACTTTTCTTTTATCTTTTCTTTTAGGTTTTTGGGGGAGACGGAAAGTGATTGGGGTGGTGGAAGAAA
Source organism: Papaver californicum (assembly GCA_023531435.1). Lineage (NCBI taxonomy): Eukaryota > Viridiplantae > Streptophyta > Magnoliopsida > Ranunculales > Papaveraceae > Papaver > Papaver californicum. Next base: position 365,841 of record JAJJMC010021150.1, on the reverse strand, counting down.
AAATGAGAGAATAAGTTAGATAGTAGGGAAGGTAGAGAAGGACGGAGAGAGGAGGATAGTGGAGAGATTAGTGATTGATTAGGGAGAAGTAGGTAGGCTGTGTAGGGGACAAGGCTAGGAAGAGAAGGGTTTTATCTGCTCGTTGTGGGGGTGGAAATCTAGAGAGAGAAGTAGGTGGCAGACAAAGTGAAAGGGCGGAGTGAAGAAAGAGTGATTGATTGGGAGGAGTCTGACGGCTGCTCTCCATTTTTCAGTTTTGTTCTCTTTGGTTATTGGACAAGGGAAAAAGACAGAGAAGTGAGGAAGCGTACAGTGACGCCGGTGTTGGAGTTCTTCCAGGATTTTTCTGGTCGGTGAAGGGAGAGACAGGAGCAGAAATCAAAAAGGATTTAATCTCTTCCCTCTTTACTTTTCTTAATTATTTTTATGGGCTTTGAGAAACCCAACCCCATGTCTTGCTAATTAATTTTGTATCTAGGGTTTATGTTGAAACCACTTAAAAGTTTTAGACCAATTAAATTGCAGTATTTGGTACAGAATATTATGGATTGAATAAGATTAATTCCATGATTTTGTTTATTAATTTAATGATTTTTATTAAACAATTGTGATTTCGTTAGATGGTACATGCTTGGCCTAGGTTTTTGATGTTCCATGCTTTTGTTATACAATTGTTATTTTGAAAATCTAAATTAGTTGTTCCTTCACCGGCTATGTACAATACAGTAACCTATGCGCATAATTAATAGGATAGCAAATATATTTGTCTACTTATTTAATATTTCATGCTTGGGTTAAATCCTTAGATGGGGTATGCTTAGAATAGCCAGGTATGATTTTTGAACCTATAATTAGTTTCGTATAATTTTTTCGCTAACACAATTAGATGGTGTATGCTGAGACTTAGGGTTTTTGATGCGTCATGCTTAGGGTATCCCAGTGACATTTGAGACTCTAATACATATAATAGGTGATGTCGATAGAACGAATAATAGATAAGTATTCTGGAGTTATGTTTCACTTCAGTAATTTAATAGAAATAGTGGTGGATACTGAAAACCATGGTTATTGTTTCTCCCATTTGATTTATTTTATTAATTTAGTTTATTTTTCTGGTTTTAACTTTATTCCGAAAAAATTCAGAAATATTGTTTCTGAGTTTCTGATTAGTTAAATTGAGATATTAATTGCAGTATTCTCCCTGCTCCTTGTGGGTTCGACCCGTACTTGTCGTTTTCTGCATTGTGGACACCGTGCGATTGCGGTTTATTTATATAAGGTTTCCAAATCCTATCACCAGTGTTCCGTCTTTTGCAGCAAAGTTTGATGGCTCGTCCGCTATCAATGCCCAGTCAGGTAATAGTGTGTTGTATACCTTGTTGGATGACCCGAAATCCTTCTCTGGTTTGAAGAGCTCAGCATCATATATTGGAGTATAGGGTGATAGCGACGCCATTACGCGTATGATCTTCCCGTTCAGCACTGCTTTCATGCATTGGTGGTAGGTGGAAGGAACAACCTTGTTCTCGTGCAACCATGAGCGTCCTAGTATAATATGGTATTCAGATTCTTTCGTAATAACGTGAAATTTCACATTGGATACGATGGGACCGAATTATAAATTTAAATAAACATGGCAATAGGAATTAGTACGTTCTACCTTCAAAATCTTTCATTATTATGGTATTTTGTATTATTTGATTCTGGGAAACTTGTGCGACTTTGAGCGTCTTGAGTGTAATGATATTAGCAGCTGCTCTTGTTTCGATAAGCGCCCTCTTAAAATCGGTCCCTTTGACGTGAGCAGTGACGTACAAGGCTCAATTATGTCCTTCTTCGTCCATCATGTCTTCCTTAGTGAACGTGACTCTATTTATAGTTGGGTCGTTTGATGTGTTGTCTCTATTTCCATCGAGGATAGCACCAAATGCGTGTCCACGACTATGCGGTTGAGAGAAGCAAAGGTGTCGACACGTTGATCCTTAGAAAAGTGGAGAAGCTCGCACAAGTTTTCAATCAGAAACGTGGCTTCTTGGTCCACGGGTTTTTCTGTAGTAGTGAAACTCCCAATATTGTGTAGTGGAGAACCACCGGTCGAGAAATCGATTCCTGGTTCTATGGAACCTGGGCCTCGTTCAAAAGCGTTGTGACACCCTACTTCTTCTATTAGTTTGACAAGAGAGGAGAATAGAGCTCCTACCGCATCTTCAAGTTTTGCTAAGATTCTCGCCTGAGATTCTTGTCTTCGCATTAGTTCATCCAGATTCTCGCCTGAGATTCCTTTAGCGAGGTGTGAGTTGGTGGGGCCATTGGCTTTTGGAGAGGAGTTATGAGAATCACATTGATATTGATAGAGGAAATATTGGAATTCGTTGTAGTTGAATTTGACCTAAGACCAACCATCTTGAAAAAAAATGAATTTCGTTATCGAGAGGTTGATATCACACTTTGGTCGTTAATTGTTTGTACCTAAAAATTGATTCTAAGTAAAAAAAATATAATGTTAAACTACTTTTTGTAGGTTCGAGGATCAAAATCGTACAAAACAAATCTAAACAGATAGGATGTTTGTATTTTTTCAGCTTTGGTTACAAAAAGAGGAGATGGGTTGATCTTAAGGGAGGGAAGCAAAGAAAGTTGAAAGAATTCTGGTTGTGGTAGAAAAATAGCAGAGCTTGAGAATGATTTTTGACCTCTTCCCCCTATGTGGCATGTTTTCTGTTGTTATTTTGTCTTTTTAAAATTGGCTAAGAAGCCTATTTATAATGTTTGGTACCACACACTTTCCTTGTAAAGTAGTGGTAGTTTTGGGGAGATGGAGAAGTAGAGATTGTGGGAATAACCATCTATTTTGTCTCTGTTGAAGTTTCTAGAAACTTGTAGACCATGACTCCAGTATCTCTTCAACCGCTCCAACTTACCACTGACTTTGTAACTTCCTTGTCATGGGGTAGTGCTACACACATGTCGTTGTAAACCGCCAGACCAAAACCCTATGTTTCATCCCCCATTGTAATATGATTTGATATCTCGTAAGAGTTAGTGGGGTCATGGCTTCAAAGCCATGAGCCTTGTTGTAAAATAATGCTTCTAGTGGATTTTGTGCCAATTTTTTCGTAGTAATGGCTTAAGTAATAGTGCTAGCTAGGGAGATTGGTGCTAGCATAAATAGAATAATGATGCGGCAACAGAAGAGTATGGTGCGGTAGAAATGGAGCGTGGGATCAGCAGTGGCCGCGGCGGCAGCGATGGCACGTGTGCAAAGGAGATTGGAACCCATCATTGGTGCTCTGAGACGCGACATTGGCGCTTGGGGCCGCAACGAACTTGGAAGCACAGCAGAGGTGCTTGGGGACCCAGTATTGGTGCTCGGTGACGCGACATTGGCGCTTGGGGCCGCAACAAACTTGGGAGCGTAGTAGAGTCGCTTAGGGACCCAGCATTGGTTTTAGGGGACACGACATTGGAATGTGGCAGCAGCAGCGTTAGCGCTACAGCCAATGCTGTTGTGGCCCACTTCTTCTAGTGCTGCGACTAGCACTTCTCTGTGGTTTCATGTCTTTGGTATCTTCGGGGCCTTGGTAACTTTATTGCTTTGACACATTTGTGTTAAAAGTGTGGATAGGGCTTACTAAAGCATTTATTAGTTGTTGCCATGGCTATGGCCTATATGTTATTTATTTATTGATATTGACTAATGCCATGACCATGATTATGGTCTATTTAGAGTTTCTCAGTCTTGTGAGATTTAATTATTGGAATTTATGCCTAAATTTTGTGCAGTGTAGGCAGAACACCTTCAAGAGATTCAGTCGTGGAAGTGTGCAATCTTAAAATTGTGTTTGATGCGACTCTGCAATTATGTATCTGTTTAGCGCTTTTATTCGAATATGGTGTTTCCTTTATTGTGAATATTCGCGATTTTGTATAACCAACATGTTCTGTTTTATACAAGTAGTTTGTATGGATGCACATGAAATAACGAGGTTTTTGTTGCATAAGGCTCTGAAATTTCACGGGTGCACGTAAAAACGGCTACAGGGTTTCTGCGGCCATAGAATGAATATATATTCTCAATTCGCTTGTGGAATGTAAGACAATATTTCATATTTATAATTATGATCTTGGGCCAGAATATATATATATACATTTTCATGTTTCTGCAGTTGAGCAGGGATAATATTATAATTTTTTCCTTTGTCAATAACCCACCATCAACACTAAGTTACCAATAACCTTCTCTTGTTGTTGTGGTTCTTCAACTTTCCTTCTACTTCTTAAGGTCACTATTTTAACATGTTCTCTCGGATTCACAAAGGGTTGTGATAGAAAATTTGTTGATGCTTGTGCCTTGAGTATATTCATATCAGTGGCCAATTGCCCCATTTGAGTCTGCAAGTCCTTAATGGATGAGTCAGTGTTCAAGTGATTCTGATCATCTTTTTGTTGACTTTGTTAAAACATAGAAGTCATATCTTGCATGCTCTGCATCACAGCATTGAACTTGTCATCAATGGACGAGCCTTTCTCCTTAGCTTGTGGTGGTTGCTGAAATTGTTGTTGTTGTGGTTGAAAACCACCTTGTCGCCCATAAGTTGGCATATGAGATGCATCTTGCTCATTCGCATAGCTAAAATTTGGATGACCTTTCCAGCAGGGGTTGTAAGTATTAGAATAAGGATCATACCTTCACCTTGGATTAGGGAATAAGGCATTAAAATCTTCCTCCTCTTCGTATGGTGGAGCGATTAGAAAAGTTATATGATGAATTTCCTTTTCAATGATACTTAACCGATGCTCTGTATTTGAAGATTCTCTTATCTCGCTAACTCTTCTAACATTTGATTCGTTTCTTGTATAAAAATTTTGTGCAGAATCCATGCTCTCAATCAAACTAGTTGCATGTGAGATTGTATTTTTAGCAAGTGAACCACCAGCGACTGCATCAATCAAATTCCTCTAATCTAGAAGTAATCCTTCATAGAAGTATTGAATGATGAGTGTTGAGGATATGTTTTGGTGAGGGAAACTTGCCAATAACCTTTTGTACCTCTCCCAGTATTTATGAAGAGACTCCCCAGTAATATGTAAAATGCTACTAATCTCTTTACAAACAGCAGCCGCCTTAGAAGCAGGAAAATACTTCTCTAGAAGTAGCTTTTTCATCTCAATCCATGTTGTAACACTCCCTGGCAGGAAGGTAATACAACCACTCTTCGGATAGATATATAAAAGAAAATGGAAAGGCTTGCAACATAGCCTTATCACTGTCTTTGGTACCTTGCCTAAGACATGTCATCTTGTGCTGAAATACCTGAAGATGGCGGTTTGGATCTTCGCCTGGAAGTCCCTTGAACTTAGGTAAATGGTAAATAAGATGCGACCTCAACTCTACTGTGTTAGTTAGTGTAATATACAATGGTTGCGAATCTAAGCATGGAGATGTCAACTCTCGTAGCTTCTTCTATGGAAATGGAGGAGCACCCGTCTCTTTTATGTGATCTTCCTCTTTGTCCGAATCTGAAAATTCACTTGGTGAAGAACTAGGAGGTAGATGAGTATTCACTGCTCGAATGAAGTCGTTCAGTAAAGTGCTTGATCGAAGACGTATACCAACGGGACTTGGTTTTCCCTCTTTAAGCATTTACCAAAGAGATTGTTCTTGAAACCAAAAATATCTAGAAAAAAAAGTTAAAAACTAAAAATAAACCTAAAAAAAAAATAAACGAAAATAAATAACAACTAAAACCAATTGTTCCCTGACAACAACGCCAAAATTTGATGCGTAGTAAATAAGATTCGTACCCACGAAGAGCAAGGTGTTTAAGTTGTCAAATGTCACAAAGGGGGGTTTTGTTTTAGAATTTTACCAAAGTAAATAAGAAAACAATTAAAAGTAAAGTTGTAAGCAATATAGAGAGATATGATCGAGGAATCCTTCTTCGTTAGTAAACATTCATCAAGTTAATATGTTCATCTACTCATTGTTAATCACAGATTATCACCAACCCTAGAATAACAGCTTGATCAGTGTTATCCCCAAAATTCCTTATATCACTAGATATGGAAGTTCTCTCCTACCAGATTCTATTCGTCCTAACCACCTAGTATTAGACCACCCAGGGTGCAATTTGGTCGAATGCTTTATATTTTATGAATTTATAGGTTAATCCTAGCAGTTAGACTCTTAGATCAAGGTCCACTTACTAGTGTTGTTCATACACACAATTGCTCCACAGGATCCTTCTGCAAGGTATCGTGTTCTCTACTTGTGTATGAGTCAATGGACTATTATCTATATCACAGCTCAATACTAGCAATAGCTTAAATCAACAAATCAATTCAGTTGGCCACCTAAACAATCTATCAATCAGTCATAAACATTCTTTGTAGTATAAACAAACGATAATCATATGAAGAACTCAAAATAGGATCATATATTAAATTAAATCATGTTTAGAACTTAGAATTTATCCTCAATCAGTTAAGAAATTAACTATAACCAATAGGTATGTAATAATTAAATAAAAAAAATAAGAAAATAAAACTAAAATTGTAAACCGAAAAAATCGTCGCAGCCGAAGTCTGCTCCCTCAAGTATTGCACCGCCTTCTATTCTCTGTCTCTTCCTCTTTTCTTTTCTTTTCTCTCTTTGCTCTGTGTATCTCAAAGTGCGGCTACCTCTGGCTATTTATAGGCTACCAAGTAGATTTTTGCACACGGAAAAATTAGGATTTAATAAGGATTAACAGTCTGTGGAGGAGTTTTCAGATTTGAAAACTAAATTCTTCTGATTCGATGTTTCCGAAGCGTCATAACAAAGTGAATACGGATTTAGATTGGCTAGGACTTTAGTGGGATCCAATGAGTCAATGTGCAAGTTTCCATACCTGTTGTACATCCAACTTGATGTACCCCGTTACACCAAACACGCACTTGTCATTCTCCGCGTTCACCTGATAAAGATCCCAATTCAGTTCTTTTGAAACAAGAAACAGGTTCCCTGCTTCTTTCAAATTCTAAACCGCCATCAACTTCTCTCGATTCTGTTTTATTCTCTATTCATCAAAGCTACGAACCAACCCTAATTGCTCTACTCCTTCGAATGCTCACTTCCAGGCCCGAGTTCATGTTAACAACAAACCCATTAGAACTCATCTTTTATTCTTCCCTGACTCCTCGAATCAACAGTCTTCTCCATCTCTCGAGCTCCTCTTACTTCAGGGACAACCATCGTCACCACCATTAATGGCCTGACTTCTCCATCTCTCCTTCCAGGCACGAGTTTTTCTCCACCTTAGTCATCAACCTCTCGACCAAAACCAACACCACATCTCCACCATCACCGATCATTATGATCACCATCTTCAACTTAACTGAATCATAATTATCAGGTTCAAACATAAGCTTTCGTTAATCATTGACAGAACCCAATCAGTGACATCAACTTTTTTAGCCACCAAACATCCATCACTGCCAATCTCAGATTTTAATGGCAACAACCATTACCATCTATTTGTTGGGAAATAAAAAATGTATGTTACTAAAATTAATGTTTTACTACTTAAATTAATTTTTGTTACTATAAATAGATTGATGGGTGTTTGGATCACTAGTCCAAACTTGGGTGGAATTATAGCCATCCATTTTCACTTATTAGTGAATGAGAAACCTTTGGTTGTCCCACATTGGGCAAACCAAGGAGCAAGTTCATGCATATTACCACATATGTTCCATATAAGGAAAAGAACTAGTGGATTGGACATGGACTTTGGAAATGGACTAGTGGGCAAATGCATACGTGTGCGGTGCTTCGCACCGAAGCACCGCAGGCCGCGGGCTTGCGGGCTTGCGGAGCTTGCGGTGCTTGCGTGTGCTTTTGCGTGTGTTTTTGGCGTGAGCCTTGGCGTGAGCCTTGGCGCGAGCCTTGGCGCGAGACTTGGCGCGAGACTTGGTGCGACCCTTGGCGCGACCCTTGGCGCGAGCCTTGGCGCGAGCCTTGGTGCGACCCTTGGTGCGACCATTGGTGCGACCATTGGTGCGAGCCTTGGTGCGAGCCTTGGTGCGAGCCTTGGTGCGACCATTGGTGCGAGCCTTGGTGTGACCATTGGTGTGACCATTGGTGTGACCATTGGTGCGAGCCTTGGTGCGAGCCTTGGTGCGACCATTGGTGCGAGCCTTGGTGCGAGCCTTGGTGCGAGCATTGGTGTGACCATTGGTGTGACCATTGGTGCGAGCCTTGGTGCGACCCTTGGCGCGACCCTTGGTGTGACCATTGGTGCGAGCCTTGGTGCGACCATTGGTGCGACCCTTGGCGTGACCATTGGTGCGAGCCTTGGCGTGAGCCTGACGTGTGGCTGGCGCGTGCTTGGCATGTGCCTGCGTGTGCACACGAGTACCCATCAATGAGAAAACGTTTGTTTAATTCTAATTAAATATTTTACCGTTTGTATTAAATGGAAAAATAAAATCATAAATATTTTAACGTTTGTTTTGATGGGAGTTAATTGTTGAAATTAAATTTTCACCGTTTTAAAACTCAAAGGTTTTCTTCTCCTATAAAAGAACAACTTGTCTAAGGTTTTTCTTCACCCCAGTCGCAGCCACTGTCCTGACGACTTTTCACCATCTTCCTGCTTTGTTTTGCGCACTAGTTTACTTTTCTTTACTTTCATCTACTGTTAAGTTCACAACGGGCCAACGAGCTTTGCTAGCTGGGTTGGTATCAGGTGATTTTATCCTGAATTCAAGTTTGTCGCTTAAAGGGTATAGCAGCATCTTCTTGAAGGTGTACCTGGCAAATATTGAGTTAAGGGCAGTCTGTTGAACAGGCGACTTCACCTCCTTGTTTGAGTGTGTGTGCAGTGTAATTCTAACCCTCCCTTAATCATCTACAAGTTCTCTGTGTTTCTGTTTTTTCTGTTACAGGAAGGTACATCTCCAACACTATTAAACTTCATCTTATAAACAACCCATGTCTTCTATCATCTTCAATAACCCTGTGATGTCCATCAAAGCTCGAAATCATCTCTTCTAAAATCAATCATCATTAAGTCATGATTACGATCATCAGCAACATGCGCTGATTTCACTTTCTTAAAATGGAAGAAGATGAAGGCAGCCCTTAGTAGAAAGGTTTGCCGCCTTTAGCACTTTTCAAATACTGGCAGCCACTAACAGAAATACAGGCGCCTATATAACTATTTGAACCTCAACTACCCCTTAAGTAAAATACTTGATTGTGTTTAGCACTTCCTTTGAAACTTGTCTGCCCCTTAACGAACAATGGGTTGCCAATAACAGTTGCCTTGGAAATGACCAATTTACCTTTAGTTCTTGTTTTGCTTATAACTTTCTCATACGAAGTAGGAATGACTTCATTCTTTCGTCGTTGGCTTCATTTCTTCGTTCTCTACGAGATGATGACTAGAAATCTTGGATTAGAGCATTTTAAACTTGGTCTTTGATCTTTCTTTATTTTTAGCACTTTTTATCTTGCACAATTAAGTGTCATTTCACTTCATTTGGACGATTCCACCTAATAACAAATAAATAACAAAAATAAACGTAATATACAATAATTCACAAGAAATCTAGCAAATAAGTGCATGAAATTGACACTCTAAATATGTAAAATATGCATTTATCAATTGTAGTTGAAGCTGGTACGGCTCAATCTCTACAATATTTAATGCTCCTTCTGAGAAGCATTTTCCTCCAAGGAAATCCAATACATAATCAAAAATTATTATGGTAATTGCAGGATCATTAAATTCTAGTGAAGACAATTGCTAGATTTAGCTTAATAGAAAACATGTTAGGTTTGTTTTGCTGATAAAATGTAGTAATGCTAGTGTCATGCTTCATGTCATGATTTTTGGCTAGTCCAATATGTTTGCATGGTGTACATGTTGTCTATTGAACCAAGAGTTTAACCAGGTATGGAAGTGAGTTTGACCATTCATCAAAAGTGAAACACCAATACCAAGCCAATTGAAAACGAATAAAGTAAATTCACAATGCATGAAAAGATAGGTTAGAGTTTCTTCCTGTCCCATAGTTGGAGCATGTTTTGTTAATAAATAAAATGATTTGTGTTATTCTCTCATTCAAATGGAGAATTGAGTGCACACATTTCCATATGAAGGTTTTAACTCTTGGTATCACATTCGTTCTCCATATATCAACCCATATCCTTTTTATGTTGTTTTTTTTCTAATGTGCATTTGTTTATCAGATTGTTGTACAGGGATTTAGTCAAAAAATTTACATTCTGTTCAATCAGTCAAAGATTTTGTTTGATTGATTGAAGTTTTCATATAAATAAAATATATTTGTATGTATGCGATTTTTATTATGCAGTGGTCTTTTAAAAAAACTCCCCAATTTGTGTTGATCCCAAACCCATGGTTGTTGATTGCAATCTATTAGGTCTTTTAGCACCACCAGGTGATCCTGTTTCCTATAATTAGTTTAAGGTGTGATTCCTCGAGGGCACAAGTTATCCTCCCATATCTTGATTGTGTTTCCATTTCCCAATATCCATATAGAGTTATCTGTTAGCTCTCGTAAAGTATACTTTCTCCATTATAATACTTGTGCTGGAATATTTGAGCCCATAAATACCTTTGGATCCTTGAGGAGTCTTCATCTAACCTTGGGTAACATTGTTGAGTTAAAATTCTTAGGCTTAGAAATCCTAAACCTCCCATGTTTTTGGGCTTGCATATTATTGGCTAGGCTTTCAAGCAAACTTCCTTTCTTCTTTATTATTTCCCCATAAAAATTGTTCTTGCATCCTGTCAATTTGATCAGTTATGACTACATGGATTTTAAATTTTTCATTTGGTATAAAGAATTATAGAAGTAGAAGTTTGGACAAAAGTAGCTTTTCTTACAGTGGAAAAAGAATTTCCTTTCCAAATTTGGAATTTAGGCTCCACTCTATCTAGGATGTGTTGAAAAGACCGAATTTTTGAGACATTAGTAAATAAAGAGGATCCCAAGTCTCTGATGGAGATATATTTGACTCCCAACATAGTAGTAACACTATCAATGACAGACTCATGGGTGCCAGGACAAAAAAATATTCAAGAATTTTTTAAATTAAGAAGTTGACCAGATTCTTGTTAGACATATGACAGGCGTGACTTAATCATTCACGGCATTTACAACCTTCTTTGGTTATACTTCTTGATACAAGCAATATCTTTATAAATGTAAGCATTATCCTTCTTACATTATAAATATACAAGATGTACTTTGTGTTTCTTATCTATTCAGAACACGTTAAACTCTAATTTCAACTTGGTATCACCTTGGTTTTCCAAGGGCCGATGTTTTTCTTTTTTCATCAATTCTTTTTCATCTTTGATTTTGTTATTTATTTATTTTTAGATCGCAATGACTGTTGCATTTGAGACTTCTGATAGTAACAAGCCAACTTCATACTCTTCTTTTTCATGGATAGATATCCCTTTTGCTCGACTTTTGGACCTATCTCGGAGAAGCTCATAAGTCATAATTTTCTTCTTTGGAAAGCACAACTTTTACCTTATTTACAAGGTTATGATCTTGAAGGTTTTGTTAATGGTTCCAGCAACTGCCCACCTGTTAAGAACATTGATGGTTCTCCTAACTCTGATAAGCTATTACTTGGCAAGATTTTATTGTCACTCATGTTACGTATTTTATCAAAGGTGAAATCTTGTCAAACGTCTTCAGAGGTATGGACCAAACTTACTGAATTTTATGCATTCAAAACTAATGCCACTCTTATTCATTTTAAGTCTTCTCTACAAACTGTCGCCAAGGGCAGTTTATCCATAACTGATTATATTCAATTTGTTCACAATATTGTTGACTCCCTGGTTGCTAGTGGTCATAAAATTCCTGGTACAAAAGTTTGTCATTATGTACTCAGAGGCCTTGGTTCGGCATATGGGAGTATTTTCAGTTCTCTCATTACAACTATGATTTTGATAACCACTGATCAATATGAATCTATGCTTTTGGATTATGATCTTCGTGTTGATGCGCAAACTAAATTGTTCCCTTATCCTAATCATATGACGCATACCTTGGGTAATCTTCAAACTCCGGTTGAGTACACGGGTCATGATCAGGTTCGATCTTCTAGTGGGGAAAATCTCTTTATCTCCCATACTGGTAATGTTGTTTTACAAACTCCCACCCGTAAGTTTGTACTTTCTAATTTCCTCCACGTTCAACACTTGTCTCACAATCTTTTATCAAGTTTTCAATTTTTTTGTGACAATGATGTGGTTTTGAATTTTGTGATGATTTTTTCCTTGTTAAGGATCGACTTATGGGGGAGGTAGCGCTTCAGGTACATCTCCGTGATGGTTTATACACTCTTTATCATGTCACTCCTAAGACTTTTTTTGGTGAATGTGCTTCCATTCAAACATGGCATCAACATTTAGGTCACCCAATGCTTCATATTGTTCAAACTGTTGGTCGTCATCATTGTCTTTCGGTTTCCAATTCTAAGCTTTTCTTTTATTCCTCGTGTTTAGAGAATAAAAATCATAAATTTCCTTTTTAATTATAGTACTATGGTCTATGATCATCTTTTAGATTTGATTGTGTCAGGCTTTTGGAGACCTTCTCTTATGTTATCTAATGAAGGTTATCGTTATTATATTTTATTTGTTGATGTTTTTAGTCGATTTACATGGATTTTTCCTACGCATGCTAAATTTGATGTGTTAAACATTTTTATTACACTCTCTTAGCATGTTGATAATCCCTTCAACACCAAAATCAAGGTTTTTCTGGTAATGGTGATGAATATCGGAAATCATAGATGGAAGATGTCGTATTTGGTCCAATCTTAATGCCAGATATCAACCTTTTAACCTCTACAATGAAAAGTATTCTGGATAACACTTCCACACATATAATAAATAATATATAAGGGTCATCACTATTCAGGAACAAGCAAAGCGTCCATTTGGGTCATCACTATAGTAGCCGCAAACAGAATCCGAAAAAGGGGAAAAAATGTTAAACGAATTTTCTAATATTTTTTTTAATGAAAAAGATAATTGTATTGAATTAGGAGATGCTTACAGATTTAGAGTCTTGTAACAATTTCTCATGAATATAATTTGGTAGATAAATACTTCATTCATTATTAAGTTTACTAATACGAGCAGTTTTTGAGAGAATGTCTGCTACTTTATTTGCTTCTTCCAAAATGTAGTAACACTGCCAGTCTTTAAACTCTTGAAAACTAGTTATTATATCTCTTAGGCAGTGATGCACTTCCCAGGTGATATTGAATTACCCCTTGGTTACAGCCTCCACCATCTTTTTTAAATCTGATTCAAAAGTTATGTTCTTTATCTTTAATTTTCTTTCCCACTTGACAGTTTCCCATAGAGCAAGACCCTCCACTTGTTCCGAGTTTACTGCCTCTCCAACATAGGTGCATTTTGCTCCTTTGAATTCACCTGCATATTTACGCAAAATTATATCAATTCCACCTTGATTAGAAGCATCAAGAAAAGAACCATCATAATTTATAGTAAAAGTATTATTCAAAGGTAGAGTCCAAGAAATATTAGTCATGTATTGAATAGATATCTTTTGCAAGATTCTATCAGACCTGCAAGAAAGCTTTTCCTTCCAAAGAGAGAGTATTTTCCTAAATAATATTTCAGGGTTAAGATTAATATTCTTGAAAACTTTAGAACATCTTTCACTCCATAGCCAAGGCGACAATGGCTCTTTTTGTTATCTCCAAATCAGAAAGATAATTCTAATGGGTGTTATCGAACCAAGTTGAAACAAATTTCTCCATGCTCATGTCCACTTCACTGCGAATACCAATTGTTGCAAACCAAATAGATCTAGAGAAATAACAATTTAGAAATAGATGCGAATTAGTTTCATCCTCAAAATTGCAAAGAGGACAAGTTAACTTCATGTCTCTAACCAACAGAGATAAACGTTCCTCGTGGACATAATATTTTTCAGGGTTTTTCATAAGAAGTGTTTGATCATAGGGACAACCAAATTTTCTTCATATAGTCAAAAGTATCTGGATGATACTTTTCCTCGTAAAGCTTCTTATATGCCGACTTGACTGAAAACTGGCCATTTCTTTCGAGCTTCCAGATAAGATAATCTTTATGTTGGATGAATATTATGATAGAGCTCATATTGCTGACTGTTGGTGGAGAGAAAATAACATTTAAAAGGTGTATGTTCCAACCATCCAATTGATGTCATTAAAAAGCTGAGAAACATATCTATATCTTTGAGTACATAGTACATTCAAATTTGGTATTGGAGGTGATTTGAGACCTGGAATCTAATCATGATTCCAGATTTCAATTCTCTTACCATCACCAAGTTTTCATGCGATGTTATCTTTCACAAACTGTATCTTCAACTGGATGCTTTTCCAGCTCCACGAAGAATCTTGCTTCACAACCGAAACAAATGGATTACGATTAGAAAAATATTTCACTTCCAAATCCTTTTCCCACACATCTTCAGTTCGAGTACATAATCTCCATGCAGATTATGCAAGAAGAGCCTTGTCTAACAAATATAAGTCCCTGAAGCGCAATCCTCCATCATGTTTATGCTTACAAACATTCGACCATCTTATAAGATGACCTCCCTTATTATTCTTTTTCCTTCTACGGAATTTCTTTTGAACTGAGTTCAAATTGCAAATAGTGGTTTTGGCAGTTTAAACGATATCATATGTTGTATAGGTACAACATTGAGAACATTCTTGATCATGACACCTTTTCCAGCTTGAGACAAATTACTCTTTCCATTTGGTTAATCTTTTCTCCATTTTTTCAACAAGAATAGAGAAAGGGATTCTCTTATTTTTACTGATAAAGAATGGAAGACCAAGATATTTTTCCTTCAGGTCCATTTGTTGCATTTGAAAAATACTACAGTAAAACTTCAATAAATTAGTAGTCTTGGGACTACTAAATTCTATCAATTTAGTGAAGTATTAATTTATCGATAAATTAATAAGTTATTAATATATCAAAACAAACCAAATTTAAATTTCAAAAAAGTGTGTAAATCATTGTCTTATAATAACAAATATCTAGAGATTTTATTTTTAATTCAAATTTTTTTTTAATTATCTTATGGCATAATATAATATAATATACTCCCTCCGTTTCTAGAAAAGTGAAGTAACATTTTTGTAGAAACAGAGGGAATATTACAAATTATGTGTTTAAATGTATATATTTTGATGTTAAAATTTAGAAAATAAGAAGAACAACACAAGAAAAGCACCCGGGAACTTCTTTAAGGGACAACAAAAAGTTAGAGATCAAATCCAATGTTTTATTAATGTGAACAAGAAACAAACAACTCTGGATTCCTATTTTAGTAATGCATCATAATATAGTGCTATTACAATGATTATTAATTTATACATTAGTTGGGCCATATTAGAAACTTAAATTTTTTATTATCTTATAAATTTAGTGGGGTTATTATTTAACACATTGGTCCAAATCGGGACTGGCAAAAAATATTATTTTAACGAAATTATTAATTTATCGCGGTTTAATTTAAGACATTGGTCCAAATCTTGACAGACTGAAGGCTCCATATTCTTAGTAAAATAAATAGATGACTTCCCTTAATTTATTACCTGACCCAAACATTCACTAAAAAATTGATGACTTCTAGTAGATTTCTTGTCTGCGTAAGATTTGCTTTGCAAAAAAGCAAACAATCATATGCAAACAATCATCTTCGGTGCTGACCTTGCTATCTTCACTCCAGTGAGTTTCTTTGTAGCATCACAGTGCAATAGATATCTTTAAAAGGACTCCATGACAATAATAAATAGATAAGGAGATAATGGATCTCTTTGTCTAATTCCTCTTGTAGGTGTAAAAGGTTTGCAAGGGGAACCATTCAACATTACTTTAATTTGAGTGGTACTTAGACATTGATGAATAAATTGATACCATTTCTCTGCAAAACCAAATTTTCAAAGAACATCTATAATGAATGACCACTCCGGCCTATCAAAGGCTTTTGATATATTCATTACCTTCCTTTCTTTTCATATTGTGCACCTTCTTGAACCAAAGTAATATTCTCCGAGACTAACCAACCTGGCACATAAGCAGCTTGCACAAG
This sequence comes from Papaver californicum, assembly GCA_023531435.1. Classification (NCBI taxonomy): domain Eukaryota; kingdom Viridiplantae; phylum Streptophyta; class Magnoliopsida; order Ranunculales; family Papaveraceae; genus Papaver; species Papaver californicum. Next base: position 349,677 of record JAJJMC010021150.1, on the reverse strand, counting down.
AGAAATAATCTTATCAATGTGTTGCTTCATTCTGTTTGCAATAATTTTAGAAATTAACTTATAGACAGTATTGCAGAGAGAAACGGGTCTAAAGTCTTCCGGCTTGTGAGCATTTTCATTCTTGGGAATCAGACAAAATTTGGTCTTGTTTAATTGTTTTAAAAGATAGCCAGAATGAAAGAAAGCCATGACCATCATCTTGCAAACATCATGTTTAATTTCTTTCCATTGAGTGTGATAAAAACTTGGGGGAACCATCTGGTCCTGGAGAAATCCATGAATCCATAAAGTTGAGTATCAAAAATCTCATCCTCATCAGGAATCTTAAACATCTGAGAATTGTCTTCTTCAGTGATACAACTAAGAATGAAATAAGTCTCCTTCACTGATACAACTAGGAATGAAATGAATGAAAGAAGCACTATCCACTAGGTTAGAAGAAGTACTTATTCTTGAAAAATGATCCGTGAGAAACTTGTCGAGGGAATTTTTGTTAGAAGGAATACTTATTCCTGAAAAATGATCCGTGAGAAACTTGTTAAGGGAATTTTTGTCTTGACACCAATTTCCATTCGGATAGTGTAAAGAGTCGATTCTAACTGTTTTTTCTCGTTATTTTACACTCTTTTTTCGTGTTGGAACCTTTGTAAAATAATGTACTTATTCAAAAACTGAATTATCAAAAGACAGCTACAACGTGCCATCTCAGGCATCTCAATATTATGCATATAACTAGGCCTACCCGTATATACTTCCTTATTTCCTATTTGCAAACTAACACCTTTTTTCACTGGCCAGTAGTATACAATTTCGCTCTCACTAGGGAAACAGTGAACATTATATTTGACGTTACCAACCTGCGAGTGAAATCGGTATTTCTCACTTCTCGTGTTATGAATGTGAATTGTTATATTTCACTTTCTTTATTACCGATAAACCAAGCTTTTATAGACTCAAATTTCTTTTTAAACATACAAAAAAAAAAGAGAATGAAGTTCCAATTGTTTGGATACTTGGAATTAATAAGAAATTATGCTTTGAATGTGAAGATTGGGCTTTTATGTGGAATCAACAATGTGTTCTTCGTGTCTTTCGATGTTCTTTAGTAGAACAAGGTTTTAGTAGAAGAAAAGACAAGTTGTAAAGATTGAGTTCCTTTTGATGTTGAGCATATGTGGAGAGTTCGTGTGGTCGGTAAGGGTATTCGATACAGTTAGACATAGTTAACGAGTCGAGAGTCGACTACGAATTTTGTTCTTTACAAATCTCATTTTACGCTCCCTGTGACGAAGTCTTCCTAAACCACCTGAAATTCGATTCAAACCCAGGTCAAATTCAAGCATAGAATCAACAAAAGAGTGGCACCTTCAAGGACGTTTGCGTTTGGGTCCTCCACAATTCAAAATAAACACGTTTTTGAAGGCGACCCAAAAAGAATTTAAGGCGACTAATAAAATAAAATGAGGACACTAAAAAGTAATATCAGCACACCCTTTATTCATATATTTTCTCTAATGGTTAATTTGTCATTGTCTAATTAGTGTTAATATTGATTAATTAGTTAATTAATTTTTGTTATAGTTAGTGTTAGAAAATTATTAGGGTTTTAGTTTTAGAAAAGAAATAGAGAGTGTGTTATAGAAGAAGAAGAAGAAGATGAAGAAGAAGAAGAAGAAGAAGAAGAAGAAGAAGTTTGAGAAAACTAGGTTTTACCTAAAATCAATAACAAACATGGATGAGTATGAGGAAGAAGGTAAGAAACATCATGAAGAACATAATATTGAAGGTTCAATGACGTTTAGAGATGACGATTTGGGATATGTGTTGGATGATCCAAATTTTGGTGTGGAAGAAACCTTAGACGACGATTTAACGAGAGAAAACGACTAATCACATCAAAATGAAGATAATAATGCATCAAACAATCAGGTATTGTGTTAAGAAGCTCAAAAACTCACTTTGTATGCGTTTGTATGTGATCGATAACAAAAAAAAATTATTTTTGAATGCATTTAATGCCATGGACGTCCCAGAATTGGTAGATAATGAAGTACCATATCTATCGATTAAACACACCTGTGCCTATGGTATAAGCGGTAGTCTCGTAAAGAATGATTACTACCGATTAAACAAATTCCCAAAATTGAATTTTGTTCGAATTTTGATTTCATAATCGGTAGTTTAAGAATAATTATTATCTATCGATTATAGTTGTAGCCCCAAAAATGAATTTCTCCAAACTTATAAAATTTCTAACTCTTCATCTTTCACAATCGGTAGTGGGTGAAATTTTTTATCTATCGATTCAGAATCGGTAGTTTGTAAAATCACATATCTACCGATTGTGATTGTAGCCAGAATTGAATTAAACTTAAAATTTTTGCACCTTGTAATTGGTAGTTTAAAGGTCAAATTTATCTACCGATTACATTGTAATCGGTTGTTTTTTGACAAATTAAACCTCCGATTATACTTGTTTTTGTGTACAAAACTTGTCTTGATTTCTTTCTATAATCGGTAGTACGGGAACATAATTAACTACCGATTTTTGTTAATCGGTAGTATGGGGATATAATTAACTACCGATTGTCGTTAATCGGTAGTACGTGAACATAATTATCTACCGATTGTTGTTGTCTAACTCACTGATATTTTATCTAGATTGTTGAATCGGTTAATCATGTTTCATATGAGGGTCCTGATATTTCCCTACACTATGCAAATGATTTGGTATGCTACCTACCCACTCTTGTCTTGTTCTAAGAATGTATGTTACATTGTTAGGCTTATGATATTTGTTTTGTTATATGCGCATTAACATATTTGGAAGTAAGGCGGAGGCAAAGGAATGACTTATCAACAAGGAAAAAGAAAAGATGTGTGTTGTAGTTCAAACAATTGCGTGAGGGTTGATCGATTTGAAATGATTTGTGAGAGAGGTGGCTAGCGAAAGAGTAACATGGGAAAGGATAGTAAATACGTAAAGAAAACGGAGAGGAAATACCAGGTAATTCAAAGAAGATTGGATGTCCATTTAAGATTATTTTCAATAAGCCCGACAGTAAGGAAGGTAAAGTATGTAAAATGTTTAGAGTTGCTAATGGTCGTCACAACCATGAAGATCTGGAAAATCTTGTTGGGAACGTAATGGTTTCCAAGTTACAACCAAAGGAAATGGAGACGGTGAAGTCTATGAGGAACGTAATGAAAGCGAGTGCAATCCTATCTAACATAAAGGCGGACGACTCCAACAACTTGTCTTCGTTGTCTACAATAAGTCGGCTCTAGCAACGATCAAAAGGACGGAATGGGATGGTCGAATGGTTATGCAACAATCAGAGTGGTTAGCCGAAAGGGATGGTAAAGTGATTCATATTTTCTTGTCACATCTGAAGATGATCCAATTGGCTCAATGCTTTCATCAAATTTTGTTGATAAATGCTACTTACTAGACAAACAAGTACAACATAATGTTGTTGAACATTGCTTGCCACACTTCGGACAAATGCACATTTAAGTGGCGTGGGATTTAATGGATGCTGAGAACGATGTGAGTTTCATTTGGATGTTGCAAATATTAAGGTCGATTTATAATGGCAAGCATTTTCCAAGGGTTATTGTAACGGATAACGATCAAGCCTTGATGAATGCAATAAAGGTAGTGTTTTCGGAAGCCCGGAATTTGCTTTGTACGTGGCACATTCAATGCAACATCAAATCCAATTGCAGACATCATATACAAGCTAAAAAATGAAACAAAGGTACCAAGAGGCCAAAGGAAGAGGATGAACGTATTATTAACTAACCTTGGGAGAACAAGAAGAAGAGAAAAGGTTAGCTGATGAAAAATGGGCCGAGGATGGAATAAAATGGTCTTTATTTCTAAAAGTATGGGATAAGCTAGTTTGGTCGGTAACGGAGGAAGTTTATGAATACAACTTGAAGAACTTTGAGGATGAATGGGGCAAGAACTATCCCAAACCAGTTAAATATTGCAAAACACAATGGTTGGAACCGCATAAGGATAAGTTTGTGTTTGCATGGACATATGAATATCATAACTTCAAGAACGAGGCAACAAGCATTGCAGAGGGGTCACATGGAAGATTAAATAAAATACTAGTCGTTAGTCAAAATGGGGTTGTGTCGGTCCAAAAAGCAATCCATGAGTTCACCAATCGTGACCTCACTAAGATTTACGGTTCAATGGAAAAATTTGGCGTAGATTTCCGTTGGCACATTTAAAACATAAAAGTCTTCTAAGGGGTATAGTTTACAAAGTTTCTTGGTGGGAAATAAATTACATGATACAACAATTGGAGTTGTCTAGAGATCACGATGATGAGACTACAATTTGCATTTGCAAGACGATGATAGGTATTGGACTTCCGTGTCGTCACATGCTTGGTAGGTATGTTGAAGTGATTGACATTAATGATATTCATCCCTTTTAGAATCAATTATCTTTCACTCTAAACACCCAGGTGGTTGATGGTGCATCGTTCGTGGAGACGGAAATATTTGCACGAATACTCGAGCGTTACTCTACGTCAATTGGGACACAAAATAAAATATTCATGCACCATTTTAGAGGAATCCCTTCACCCCTGTCTAAAGGTTGTTGAAGAACCAATGAAAGGAAAGGCGATGGGTAGGTGGAATACCGAAAAGCCAAGGTCAATTCAAAGAAAATAGTTGAAAGAATGGTTATCTAGTCAACGAGAGCTTTCTAGGCATGAGCATACTAAAGCTGAGTATCAAGATGTGCCGGCTCTAAGGAAAATAGGTCTTCCAAGGAAGGATCAAGGTGGACCAAGCTCACGACAAGTCAAATATAAGGTCTCTACGATTCCTTCTCAAGTAAGTCAAACCCAACCTATACACGGAAAACCAAATCGAGGTACGTATACAATATACGATGAGTATTTAGAACAACTCCCTTTACTCATTATACCATTTCTTTTCTCCACCGACGATGTCGATGGGGATGGAAACTGTGGTTTTCACGTTGCTTCGAAACAAATATGAGACTGTAGTGAGGTGGTTACCGACAATATCACTCAATTGAAATATTTAAGAAATAAGATGGCCGCCCAACTATTGGAGGATAAGGAATTCTATATTGAAATGATGAGAGAAGGAGATAGACATGTTAGATAACAAGAGTTCAAAGATTTATATACTCGTGTAAAATGCCGAAAGAGATTGAAGACAATCGGGTACAAGTATTGGATGGTAATGTCGAAATGTGGGTATCTTTTAGTGGATGTTTTGAACTGCGTGGTACATTATTTTTGTCCTTCTTCCTTAGGAGTGGGTATTACGTTTACACCCACAAGGACGGTTTCTGATGAGTCGGTCAAGGATAGACGAATCATTATGGCATGGGTTAATAGAAATCATTTTATCGGTTTAAGGTTAACGGAAGATTGTCCATTACCTCTATTGAGTAGGTGGTCGGATTACTTCCCAACTTACCATTGCAAGGAGTGGTTGAAGCAATACGAGTCCAACATGGAGCGTTGGGATCGTTTAACAAACTTTACCAAGGACCCAATTGAATTGACCGAGGATGGTGAGTAGTTTAGTTGAAAGTGTATTTTGAACATTTCATTTTCAAGTGATAGAAAAATATTAATACAATGTTTCGGTGTTATCGTCATTGTGTTGTCTATATGCAAATGATTGAAAAATATATTAACGTTATGTTTTTTGTGTTATCGTCATTATGTAACATGGAGAAAGTTTTTTGACAACATTATATTGTACAATCGGAAGTATCGGGATCACCATTATCTTCCGACTTGAACAATTGGAAGTAGATAATTATATTGTAATTCCGATTATGTTGAATATTGGCAACAGAATCAAGTTAAAATCAAGTGAGACAACCGGTAGATATGTGACAACAATAACTTTCGATTATACTAAAAAATCAAACACGAAAACTCATTTTCCCTACATAGAGAGTTGTAGCGTCATAATATTTTCAAAAAGTTACTACAAAGACTATAATCGGTAGATAATAGTATATTCTAACTACCGATTATGTATCCATGGTAATTATTTTTTGATTCATATTTTGTCTTGGAGAATTCCCTTCACCTTAAGCGGCGTGGACAAACCTTAAACGGGGTGAATATGTCCATCACCTTAAGGATATTGAAATGAGCTTCGCAATAGTAATTTGATTGTTTCCATCGTCGCCATTCCTCGGGAGATCTCGCTCGCTATAACTTCATCATTAGTTTCACCCCTCAAACGATATCGATTGACAAGATAAGTTAAATTCACAAATTGATCAACTTCTCTGCTTATACAATTAAATTGACAAAAAAAATCAGCTCTATTACGGTTATTGGGGTTACTAGTGTCAACGCAAAAATGTTCGTTAATTCTCTCCAAATAACTCATACTCATTACACCATTTTTCCTACGTTCTTCTCCTCGCCTCGGGTAGAATTGCACATAGCGCCTACATAGCGATAAATCTTCTTTTACCGTGAACGGTTGAGCCATTAATCTTGAAGATGATTACTTCGATGTTGGAGAGTTAAAATGTATTGGAGGTGCATAAATGAGAAGAGGTCACCCTCCTTATATAGATTAGAGTCCCAACGGCTCTTTTTTTCAACAAAAAAAAATTGTTGAGGCCTGGTGTAACAAGAGTGTACAAAAAATATGTACACTAATTTCATACGAATATAAACAATCGGAAGTATCGGAATCACCATTACCTTCCGATTTATATAATCGGTAGTCTATTAAACTTTATTTAGTACCGATTATAGATGTTGCCCCAAATTCAAAATTGAGAAAAATTCATAATCCATAATCGGCAGTCTAAGAAAATATATTTACTACCGATTGTAATGTAAAATTTGTCCAGAAACCAATCAGTTCCATCATCTTAATCGGTACATAATTAACACTCAATTGTACTCAACAGGTATAATCGGTAGTCTAAGAAAATTTATTTACTACCGATTGTATATGTTACCCCAAATTCAAATTTGAAAACTTTATCAAATTTTCAAAATTTGCATAATCCATAATCGGTAGTCTATGAAACTTTATTTACTACCAATTATAGATGTTGCCCCAAATTCGAAATTGAAAATTTTTCATATTTCATAGTCGGAGTCTAAAATAATATATTTACTACCGATTATAATGTAAAATGTGTCCAGAAACCAATCAGTTTCATCATCTTAATGGGTACATAATTAACACCCGATTGTACTCAACATGTATAATCGGTAGTCTAAGAAAATTTATTCACTACCGATTGTAATGTTGCCCCAAATTCAAAATTGAAAATTTTATCAAATTTCCAACATTTGCATACTCCATAATCGGTAGTCTATGAAACTTTATTTACTACCGATTATAATGTAAAATGTGTCCAGTAACCAAGCAATTCCATCAGCAAGTGTAATCGGTAGATAATTATCACCTGATTGTGGATCAACAAACTTAATCAGTAGGTGATGCGTACCACTTATATACTGATTGTAATGTAAAATTTCAACAAAGTTACTTACTAAAAATGACTCTCTTGCAAATCAATCGATAATTCACAAAAAGAACCTAAAATCCATTCACCATCCATAAAGTAAACCATCCATAAGAAAATGATGTTAGAACTTATAATATGAAACAAGTTTCTTGCAAATCAATTGAAAATGATGTTCTCTAACAAAACAACCACAATCTAATTTCTTGATTTTTTGGTTTTAGTACGAGGACAACGAGCACCATGGACATATATTTCAGCATCAGAGACATTGGCTTCACCATCAGCACTCGATGAACCATGAAATCTTTTACTGGGCTTTATTGCTGATCTCTTAGGCTTATTCGAAGCTTTCTCCTCAAACTTACTTGCATAAGCTTCATTATCAATGTTATCCATTAGGTCTTATGCTCTTTCATCTTCTCAATTGATAAAGGCACTCCTGCCTTTATACACCCAGCAATCTTCTTGGAGAAAAACGCAAACCTATTTTTCTGTTTTTATGCAATAACAATCAAACGATTATTATCTAAAATATTGATTCGTAATATTAAAATCAAAAGGAAAGAATATTACGTATTAGCCTTTCATAACCAGAAGGTTTGTCTTTGATGATACAAGTATAATCGGAAACCTTGGTGGTCTTTCCTTTATCTTCACGGATCACATGAAGATGGGAATGCTCTCGGTGCCATTCCATATAGTCTGGATGTACTTCATCACATCGGTTGACAGGTCTCCCATCGTTGATCAAATATTGCATGTTGTTATTCCAATCTTCAACGGATGGGTTACCAGAGTAAACTACTGTGATAGAGTCCTTACCACATACACAATTCTCCACGTCCAATTTGAACTTACCACGCATGTGACTCTAAGGTTCTTCTTGTACATAATCGAGTTGACGCATCACCCTAGAGGTATTGTACATAACATATCATGTGGGGTGCCACAACGGTTCATAATAAAACGACAACTCAGACCTTCCCGCTATATGTCCACAAGCTCGGTCTTCCTTGTATGATCAAAGCATACATCTTTGGACATCATCAAGTCTAATTTCCTCCTCAAAAAAACCAATTGTTGCTCCTTAGACCTTGAACGGTTGTTGTCAAAGATGTATTTTATTCCTCTGGCTGTTCCTTTCTGCCATATCGGGTTCTCTTTGGCCAAATCGAGGAACGGGAAGTGGTCATAGATCCATGTCTAGTGTACATATCAAACCAAGTATGAGAAAATTGATTCTTAAAAGAGAAAAAAATAAATAACAATCAAAGCATCAATAGAGTTACCAAAATACCTGTAGTAGGCTCACATTCCCGGCAATTTGGCTAGTTGATTCCCTCGATGATTTTCTTAACTCTTCCATCAAGAACGCATGGCATGCGGTGCCCCACGAGTAATCACGAACTTTATTGAGAGGATGCAATAGTTGTAGAAGGTTTGCGTCGACCCGCTTGCCACGACAATTGGGGAAAATGACACATCCCAAAACACATGGGAGATTTGCAGTGGCTTCAGCATTCACTTCGTCGTCGCTAAACTCTGGATTCATTCTTCTTTATTCTTGGTGCCTTTGAACATATTCATCAAGTGGACCATGCGGAAAGCACCGGTTGAACTCAATGTTGTATGTTGCTCAATCCCAACCAAAGCACTTCTGAGTGTAAAAATAAAGTTGTTCCCAGCTTAACTGTTTTACGTAATCAAACTCGACGGCTGTACCATGGTCAGCGAGACTAAGAATCTGCACCGCATCATCTGGGGTGATCATCATCTCTCCAAACGGCATATGGAAGGTGTCGGTCTCGGGATATATTCTCTCCAGGAAGGCTGATATCGACACCCGATCATGCTTTAACATTGAATTCTCGACAGCAGTAGATAACCCCGAATGATAAATAATTTGTTTGAACCTTTCACACTCACCATCTAATGGCCAAGCTTTCATTTTTCTTGGTGCAGATGTAGGTTTTAGTAGACAAACCGCATGAAAATGGTCCTAATATACACGACGAATTATAAAATTATTAGAATAGTCGTTAACACTTTTATGAATAAAAAGACAATAGCTTAAGAATGGTGTTTTATGATTATTACCTCAGTTGAATAAATTTGTTTGGCTCATGAGTCTTTGTATCCAAATAACAGATCTCCTCCATCTCTTGGTAACCCAGGGATTTGGCCTGCTTCAATACCCTTCATCTTCAAAGAGGCGGCGACTTGGTGTTCTCCTTTCTTCTTAATTACCTTCTTTGTACCTTGTTCTTCTTCTTGTGGAGCACTTGGTTCTCCTTCTTCTTGGTTTCTAACTTGTGGAGCACTTGGTTCTCCTTCTTCTTGGTTTCTAACTTGTGGAACACTTGGTTGAGTTCCTTCGGTGATAGAGATTCCGCCAGCGCTCTTTTTTCTTCTTGCACTAGCTGTTACTTTCTCACCCCCTTCACGACGAGGCCCCGAAACAATTGTATCTTAGGCTTTCTTAGCTCGCCTTTCCCTAAAAAACAAAATAAATAATAATTAGCTCGTAAGGCACCGTTTAATCACTACATAATCGGTAGAAAAGTACATAAAAATCAACCGATTGTTCATAATCGGTAGCTCAAATCCTAGATTATCTCCCGATTATGCAACAATTTTGGGTCATAAAATTCTAAGCTATGGACACGCATATAATTGGTTGTCAAATAAACAAACTAACAACCGATTGTTCATAATCGGTATCTTGGGTCCTAGATTATCTCCCGATTATACATAAAAATTGGATCAGAAAACTCTAAGCTATGGACACACATATAATCGGTAGTCAAATAAAAACAATAAAAAACGATTACAAAACAATCGGAAGTCAAATACAAAACCTATCTACCGATTAGGTAAAGAGAAATCGAGAGACAATAATCACACATAACTACCGATTATGATGTAGCCCTAACATTTTTTCAATTTTAAAATATTTTAATCGGAAGTTAACAACAACTACGTATCTACCGATTGAAACCATCTAATATAATCGGTAGTTAGATAAAAAAAAAATAAACTACTGATTAAGCCTAAATTTTAGTACAGAAAGAAAATCGGTAGTTAATGACTAAATATAACTATCGATTATAGTCGATGTGCTTGAGGAATGATGAATTCTTTCACAATCGGGAGTTTAAACCTATACGAAACTACCGATTAATTCAAAACTATATTCCTCTACATCGAAATCATCTAATATAATCGGTAATTAGATAAAAAAAAATTAACTACCGATTAAGCATAAATTTTGGTACAGAAAGACAATCAGTAGTTAATGACTAAATCTAACTACCGATTATAGTCAATGTGCTTGAGAGATGATGAATTCTTTCATAATCGGGAGTTTAAACCTATACGAAACTACCAATTCAACGAAAACCCTAGGAATTCTAGTGACGATTTCATTCAATTCAAGCAATATAAACCCAAATAATGGCAAACTCTTACCTTATTGGAGCCATTAGATAGTTCTTGAGAGACTGATTGTCGGAATCAGTCTTCGTATCTAGATCATCATCTTCTTTTTTTCGTGTTCTTCATCTTCTTCACTATGTTCTTCAACAATCTCTCTGTTTCTTAATCTCTCCACAAAATTTGCCAATTACTATTATCAGATTGACGACTTGTTTGTTTCTGTCGAGCCATCTTTAGATTGAAATATCGACGATAATTTGTTACGGCGATTAACGACGATACGATGAATTGGTTTTGAAAATTTCACTAGGAAAATTTTTTCGCACAATCGATAAACAAGAGGAAGAGAAGAAGAAGAGAAATTTTTTTCTCACAATCGATAGTAAAAAAGAAGAGAAGAAGAAGAGTTAGAAATGAAATGAAATTAGTTTAGGTTTTCTACTTTTATTAGTAAAAGGGATATAGATATTTTTACCTATCATTAAACTATCTCATTATCACATCTATTAGATGGATATAAATAAGTCGCCCCAAATTCTTTTTGAGTCGCCCTCAAAAACGCGAGGTTCAAAATATCCCAAGGCCTCGCTATGCATCAGACGATCTTTTGCTTAAACTATGATTTTCTCTAGATGAAACACACTTCACGCTATATCATTATCAAGGAAAAAACATGCTAGCTTTGAATTTAAGCATCCCAAAAAGAACGAGACTTTTAAGACTAGTTTTCTCATTCTAAGAAACGAAAAACAAATCAAGACAGACTTTTCTTGAAAGCAAGAAATACCCAGAAAAAGCTAACCTATATAAATAGGTAAACATCAAGCCTTACACTCACTCATCCAATATTCACCTTAACTACTACAATTGCCAAACAAGCTAATCCAACAATGTTGTCCTCAACATCTTCTAAGCTTTCCTTTCTTCTCTTCCTCTCCTCCTTATCGTTATTTTTCTGCACTGGCATCAGTCGTGAATTTTCGATCGTTGGATATGAACCCAAAGATTTAACATCTATCGACAAACTAATCGATCTTTTCGAGTCATGGTTATCAAAACATGGGAAAGCATACAAGAGCATAGAAGAGAAACTTGAGAGGTTTGAAGTATTCAATGAGAATTTGAAACATATTGATGAGACTAATAAGAAGGTTACTAGCTATTGGCTAGGGCTGAATGAGTTCGCAGACATGAGCCATGAGGAATTCAAGGAAAAGTATCTAGGATTGAAAGGTGATCACTATCAGATGCCTGAGAGAGCTAGAGATTCTTCATCTACTAATGAAGATTCCAGTGATGCAGAAATCATTGATTTACCTAAATCTGTCGACTGGAGAAAGAAAGGTGCTGTTACTAATGTCAAGAACCAAGGCGCTTGTGGTGAGTATTCAAGATCTCTCAACATATATAAACGTTTTCTAAATACAGGGTTTAATGTTGTCATCATAATGTCTTGCAGGAAGTTGTTGGGCATTTTCAACTGTAGCAGCTGTAGAAGGAATTAATCAGATAGTTACAGGAAATCTAACTTCACTGTCAGAGCAAGAGCTGATTGACTGTGACAAACCTTCGAACAATGGTTGTAATGGAGGTTTAATGGATTATGCATTTCAATATATCGTGTCTACTGGTGGGCTACACAAAGAAGATGACTATCCATATCTCATGGAAGAAGGAACTTGCGAGGAAAAAAAGGTAACTGAACACTAAACTTGCCCCACTTAAAAAAGAAGATTTTTTTTATTACTATTTTGATTGAAAATAAAAATAAAATTTACTTTCCTTCACAATATTGCTGTTTTATCAGGAGGATATGCAGATGGTAACTATTAATGGATACAAGGATGTTCCTGAGAATGACGAAAAAAGCCTCTTGAAGGCACTCTCCCAACAACCTGCTAGTGTTGCCATTGAAGCATCAGGAAGAAACTTCCAGTTTTACAGTGGAGTAAGTTTTAAATTTTCTTAACGTTTTCATAAAACAACATTGCTCTTGGAATTCAAAAACCTGAGCAGTAACAATTCTGAAAGCAAGTTTGCATGAATGCTAGGACTTCAACCGAACAAAACTGCAGAAAGAGTAGAGTATATCTAAGAGATTTGTTCTTTGTTACAGGGGGTTTTCGATGGGCACTGTGGAACTGCTCTAGACCATGGAGTTACAGCTGTTGGATATGGATCATCAAAGGTTTCAGATTATATCATTGTTAAGAACTCTTGGGGAGAAAAATGGGGAGAAAAAGGCTACATCAGGATGAAGAGGAACACCGGCAAACCAGCCGGGCTTTGTGGAATCAACAAGATGGCTTCTTATCCTACCAAAATGAAGTGACCTACTTTTTACTTCATTCCTATCTGATTATCCTAAAAATGACTTGATCTTGATTCTATTTTCTGTTTTTTTGCATTATGTTCTTTTCAGTTTTTCCTTGAATAAAATATATGGTTTAAGTATCCGTTTTGGCTATGTTCCACCAAGATTAGCTTTACCTAGTTAACGCGTTCCGAGAAGAAGAGAAAGAAGCAAAGCAAAGCAAAACAAAACTATGACATTGACATCAGCATGATTTTTTATTACCCAATATTATTAATATCAAAGACCAGCATAGGTTTGGGTAAGAGTAAAGCTGCAAAACAAGATTCGTGCTGCCAATCCAGAAATATGTAGAGACGTATATGATATGCATAGTCTAAAATACACCTTGCATGAGAATGGCTAAGAGTAAATAGTACAATGTTGTTTTAGCAACGAACATTATACGTACAGAAAATAATGGCAAGAGTGTGTATCTCAATGATTCCGAAGTTAGTTGAATTTGAAAACACAGTCATAGAGTCTCCCTCCTAGGAATTGGGCGACCTCTGGGTGCTTCACCTGCAAGAGATGAGAGGGGATATATATACATGAAACAGAAATAACAGAAACAATAGCTGAAGAGTATAAATTGATGGAAGTCAAGGAAACAAAATGCTATAGACATTTACCATTCCAATCTTGAGGGAATCACATCTAAATTGAGCATAAAGGTTAGTCTCAATTCCACGACCCTGCATGCAAAATGAAACATAAATTATACTTTCTAAAGAATCTAATTTTTTAGCCAAATATCACATGTAAAGAGCCAGAGACCGAACAAAAGTCTAAGGCTGGACGACCGGTTTCTGATTAAGCAAACCAACAAACAATAAGAAAACTTAATCTATTTCTTTTCTTATTTTTGTATCATAATATCCATCAAATGCCCTTGTTGACTTATTTATCATTAGTTCGTTATTTTCTTCTTGTGGATCATTCGATCATAGGTCAAAATTAAGTTATGCCTAGTACACAAGCCGTTGTAAATAACAACATTTTCTCTTTCAGGAAACCAACTAGCATTCAATGCAACCAATGTGTATACTAGCCGCTGTTCTTCATGGTTCAACTAGTTTTCCGACAATTTTATCAAACTTGCTTTTGGACTTTGGGCAGTTCAATGAAAATGCCAAAGAATGGATACAAGTTGATTGAAAAAGTTGTCTTATTATCTCCACTGGTATAACAACTTACCATTCCTTCCATGACAACTAGATCTGCATCACTGGCCAAGTATGCAAGTTCTTGGGAGACGCTTGAAAGATCAATAACCTATAAATGAGATCAAAAGTGAGTGACACATATTACTGCAGCAAATTCATAACCACGATAAATATATAAAATATAGCGAATTCTAATGTGACTGGCATCAATTTACTTACAGGCAAATCGTTACCAGAATTGGCAATCAGTAAATTGGAAGTATCAACACCAACAAGTTTCCCATTCTCATCTTTTAACTGCATAAAAAACACCAAAAGCACTAGCATCAAAAGTACTTGGTATAAAAGCGTTTTTACAATCCAATGGCACTGTCCCCACCTTTGAAATGATCTCCAGCAATTCAGTGTATGTTACATCATTGATTGAAGGTAAGTCATTGGCTGCTAAAACGACCTGCATCAAACAAAATCTTTACACATGTCGAGCGAAACACAGCTGTGAAAGATAATAGCATCTTCCTTCTCTTATACGGTATAATAGACTCATTCGCAGCATTCTCTGTATAAGATCTATCGCTAGTTAATTATGCTAAACAACCAAATTTCCAAGACAAACTTTCAGGGGCACATATTTTCTCTTTCGGAAAAAGAACCAAATATGCACCGTTCAGTGGGCATACCTCTGCATTCAGTATGCATTATGCATGCTGCTCAGTGTCTTCAAAGAATTTGGTATGCACTTTGAAAACTGCATAGTAAATCACATATTTAGGTCATTTTTGCCAAAGAGAGGATGTCTGCCTTAAAAATTATGAGAGTTGGAGTTATGGTCCGTTAGCCTAATTTTCTGTAATATGGAATAGTTCCTCTAGAGGACAAATTGATCTTCTACCAGTCTATTCTTTAGGGTATCCGGAAATAAAAGCTTCAATCTTTTCTTTCTTTTGTATAGGAAATCCAAACAGTTTCTTCACCGTATCAATAAACTTGCTTCTATTGGGTCTTATCCAGATTCTCACCTCTCAAAGTGAGTGGTGAGAATGATTACTGTTATCTAGGACTAGTGAAGGCTGAGTTTTTCCTGTATAGGTGACTTTCACGGAAAAATTACGGTTTGGGGTAGCAGGATGGATCACTGTGTATAGTAGTTTCCATGAAATAATTGAAGCTAAAACACGGTCTTCTGTATATCTATGTAGGTACTTGTGCTTAGATAGCTACAGTTGTACTTCCCAGTCGAGCTGTCAGGTGTAGATTAGGTTGAAGAAAGGCAAACCTGTGTGCCACACCGAAGTAGCTCCCTCGCAAACGGTAAAATACCCAAGATGATATCTGCACCAGAATTGTCGACAAATACAACAGCCTGTCATATCCAACAACTGAATTAGTGAGTCAATGTTAATCAGAACAGTGTGCAACCGTAGTATAATGTCATAAAAATTGACCTAGAAAAGTAAGGTACTATTAACCGTGAGGACAAGTCAAATGAACCTACCCTTTTCCAAGTCTTTCTACTCCAACTTGATTGAAACTTGTCCAGATCATCAACAACCCAGGGACGAGGCACAATGTTCTGACAACTTGCTAGAAACGACATTCCATCCTTTGCAAAAACCTCTGCAAGCTTCAATAGATGGAGCAAAAGATAGATGTAAGCCTAAAGACTTTAGCAATAATAAAGAAAAAAAATGATGTGTTGGAAAACTAGGAGACGGATACAGTAAAATCTTTAAGAGACTCTGTATTGTAATTGTATTATATTGTCCACGATAACAGTCAAAGGAAAGGCCGAACCTACTTTCAAAGTTGCACATGCTTTAACAATAAAAACTTGGTTTACCTGAGCAGATCCCAAATCAAAGATGTTGCCTGCAAATATTCCCTTTACCAAGTTCTCGACGCGTTTGCTTACATCTTCAATCGCATCGCTTAGTCGAACTACCTCCGCAAACAGTGTAATAGCCTTGGCATTCTCCTCGTCCTGGTGCATTATTAATAAATACAAACATCAAAATGAGTGCCTTCGAATTGAAATAGGGGTTGCTGCTACGTGCACTGAACACAAAAATCTATAACTGACCTTAACTTTCTTGAATATATCCCTGAATCCTAACTCCCTAAGTATTTGCTCACGAAGCCTGCAAAGCATCTAAATTACAAAAAAAAAAGAATAATCACAAGTCGTGCTATGTACACTGGGTAAGAAGATTAAAAAAAAAAAAGTGTGCCCAACGCAGGGTAGAACTGCATAAAGTGCCTCATCAGCGAGAACAGTGGTTATTCATGAAGAACCAATAGAAGGATAACACGCGCATAATAAAATATGGATAGGCTTACAATGCAATCAGGAGGTCCATTATGACTTTCTGGATCTTTCTTTAGGTCCTCAAGTATTTCTGTATACCTTCATAAAGAATGTAGATAGTAATACATCTTAATCAAGACTTCTGATAAACATTAACAAATAACAGATCCCACATAAAAACGCAAAGTGCCTACATCACTACATGCCACCCGAATGTGTTTTAATTTCTCCACGCATAAGCCCACATAAATAGCGAGCCCAAAGAGGCATTATCAGCTAAGTACCTACATTATTTATTCATACTAAAAAACTGTTTCAAGAGGACTTCATTCTGCTTTCAGGAAAACGAGCAAAAAAAAATAATTTTAGAATTGTACTAGATAACTACTTTATATGCTAACCACTAATTTGTTGATCCCAAATGGCGATGTGAAAAACTCTTGTACAGAATATATTCACTTCTGTACTTTGCACCTATCATGGAGTAGAAGCTTTATGATCCATTATTAATATTAATTATACTAGTAAGTACCTTTCAGCAAACTTAACAGCTTTAGCAGGGGCATCAGCAACAGTGTTATCACTTGCTGCGCGTTCCCTGTATAAAAAGAAAAGTAAACAATAAACAACAGATAAGAAACAGACAACACCCCATGATCAAACAACAATGATTCACCTAAGAATCTACGATGTTTTTATATCACATTTTCGCCTGAGATACCAAAAAAGTAGCATTCCCAGAACATGTTAGAATAGACAAGTATGCATCCTCACAACTACTACAATCATGCATAACCTGGCCAGATGCACCCAAAAAAAACTGGTGGGATGTGAATTTAGTGAGCTATTTTGCGTCATCGGTAAAAGTAAAAAACAGAACTGAAAGCATTAGTAGCAACCCAACAAGACTTAACACTAAATTTAAGCTCCAACCTAACAAAACCCTAACCCCATAAAATATTTTCCCAGCCACAAAAAAATACTAGCATTTAGCTAACTTTAAAAGTTAAAACTAAATGGTATTAAGATAAAAGGCAGATTTTTACACACAAGTGATGACACATTATCAAACTCGTCTCATGGAATTTTCATTTATTAATGCAAGATAAACCCCAACAAACCTTAAATTTAACCTAAAGAAATCCAAATCCAACTCAAACATCATAAAATTCCCAGAACTTTCTATGAAGCAAGAAACTGCATAATGAGATCAAAGTAACGACTAACGATAGACTGAACATAAAATTACAGTTGATGAAACAAAAATTAAAATATAGAAATTGATGAAGAAACACAAACCTGAAAGAAGGGACGGAATTTAAGAAGAGATTAATCCAAGAAATCTCAGTAGGTGTTGCTTTTCGAGGATTATCAGAAGGAAATCTATAAGGAATGGTACAAGCTCTGTAATTAGATTCAATCGGAGTCGATAATAATGGAAATGGAACCATTTCTGAAAAACTTTCCATGTTTTCTCTCAATTTTCGGGGTTTTATTTGTTTTAGATTTTTCTGTATCTTTCTCTATCACTCTACTAGTCTTTACCTAAGCGCCAATGCTTGATGTTAGTCGACAGCTCTGTATCGAGACTCGAGAGTAAAAACAGATCGAGGGAAAGACAAGGGATCGAAGCGTATGTACCAAAGGTAATTAGAGTAATCCCGCAAAGTATAGTTGCTTATGACCGTGGGATGCTTTCCTTTATACTGCACATTAGGAAAATTCATTGGGTCAGGTCGTTTAGGTCGTCCAACCATGTTACTTGGATCAAAAATCATACCATCTAACATATTTTTTTCTGGGAGTAAGCCTACAAACCCAATTTCGCTTTCGCTTTCCCACAACTAAACCAGTTTTTTTAAACGTCTTTTTTTTTTTCTCGTTTTCTTCGACCATGAGAGGCTAACTACCGTTCATAGGTTCTGATGGCCTAGTGCTATAACCAGTTTCTTAAATCAAATCTAAGGGTATTGTGATTTACAAAACTAAAGTAGGTGGGGGTAGTTGTTATGATCCGCAAGTTAATCCATATCTGTACTCCAACGTGCAGTTTTTGGCAGTCATTAAAAAAAAAGATTTATTTTTCTTTTCTTTTCTTTTAAGCAAGGGCCTAAACAAAGATTAGAGGTCCGCCTCAACAGTTGGCAAGAGTCAGATTGGAGGTCTAGACCAAAAAAATGAATAATTGTTATTTTTAGCCCAAACAGTCAAAGTATGAGCAACGTTATTACAAGTTCTTGGTTGAAAAGAAAATATGCAAGCTACTAAGCTAGAACTGAAAAGAGAAATGTCCCTAAAGAGAGCATTCGTTTGTTGGTTGCCTTCAAAAATTCCTTGGGAAAACTGGTCCATAAGGGCTTTGGCATCACTTTCAACGATTATATGAGTAAGCTTCAAATTTACTGCTTTCTTCAACACAACCCAGATAGCTCTTGTTTCAGCTTAAACTTCAAAGGAGATCGCAGCACAAAAAGAGGAATTTTCAGCTGAGTCTCTCAAGATGTAGTATGCACCATTAGCCAAAGAAACAGGATCGAAAGCTCCATCAGTATTGTATTTAATCCATCCAGGGGGGAGGTTTCCAAGTAACAGCACCAATGACATTGTAGAAATTGGATGATGAGGTTTCTACTGATTAACATAAACCTAGCTTTAGCAAAAACAGAAGAAGCATTTTCCCTTTTGTTGTTAAAAATGAGGTTATTCTTACTACTCCAGATAGACCACATTATAGCAGCAAACATGTTCTTAGAATCATCAGACAAAGAAGTGATAGAGTTTACAAGCCAATGAGTAAACCAATCAAGCAAAGAAGCATTATGAGAATTTTGAACAGCCAGACTCAGGGGAGAAGCATTCCAAACAGAGATAGCAAAAGGTCAAATGACTAAAGCATGCAAAGCAGTTTCATCACAAGAAAGACATATGGGACAAAGAACAGTGTCAATAGGCATTCTGGACCGCAGGACAGTTCTAGTCGGAAGAGCATTTCTAGCAGATTTCCGGATAAAAAGTTGAATTCTATGGGGGAATTTTAGTTTCCAAATGCACTTCCAAAGAGTATTGCTTGGGTAAGATCTAAGACCTTTGAGATCCAAGTAGGCATATTTAGAGCTAAATCTACCATTCTTTGAAATTTCCCAAGCCCTGCAATCAGGAGTGCATTGTTGGCTTAAGGGAATAGTAATAATCTTCTCTACAAAAGCATTATCAAAATGAAACTTCAACTTAGAGACATTTGAGGATCTAGTGTCAGGGTCAATGAAATAGTACACCTTTAAACTAGTAGAGGGAGGGACAAGAGGATTGGGTTTAGCTAAGCCAAGAGAAGGAATCCAATTATCACACCAAGTATCAATAAACTTTCCATCACCCACAATCCAAGTTATGAAAGGTTTAATAATCTCTTTAATGGTATGAAGGAACCTCCAAGTCCAAGAGCAATTGGAAGGGCACTTGGAATTCATAAAATCAGTATGAGGAAAATACCTAGCTTTGAGAATAATGCCTAAGAGGGAGTCAGTGGATTCCACAAGTTTTCAGAAATTTCTAGTTATCATAGCCAAATTATTAAGCTCAGCTTTCCTAAAACCCATACCACCTTCACTTTTAGGAGAACAAAGGGTGTCCCATCGCATCAAATGAAGTTTTATATCTTTAGGGTAAAGAGATTCTCCCCACCAATACTTTCGCAGGTGAGAATCCATTTTCCTGCAAAGGACTTTAGGTATGAGAAAAACAGCCATTTGGTAGATGGGGATGGCCTGACCAACATGTTTAACAAAAGAAGTTCTGAAAGTTTAAGACATGAATTTATGAAACCAAGAAGTAATTCTAGCATCCACGGATTGCAAGATAATCATATGAGTTTGGACTTTAGGCTTTTGAAAGTGGATAGGAGTACCCAAGTACTTTTCACCAAGATCAAGAGAGCTAATGTTAAGGATTGGAGAGAGATGTTGAATCAACTGAGGAGATTGGTCTTTACTAAACAGAATAGCAGACTTATCAAAATTAATCTTTTTTCCAGAAGCAGAACAATACTTATGCAAATAGTCTTTGATAGTCAAAAAATCTTGAACAGTAGCCTTGGAAAAAAGAAGACAATCATCAACAAACAACAAATGAGTGATAGGGGCATTCCTATAAATTTTAATACCTTGAACAAGCTGAAGTCTAGTAAGTTGATCAATATAGGCAGACAAAGCTTTAGAGCAAAGAATATAAGGATAGAGGAGATAGACAATCTCCTTGTCTAAGGCCTCTTTCATGTTTAATCATGTCGGTAGGAACACCACTGAGAAGAACAGAATAAGACACAGTGGCTAAACATTTAATGATAAGGGATATCCAATGTTCACAGAGACCCACTTTTCTGAGGACTTTTTCAAGAAAAGTCCATTCAAGCTTATCATAAGCTTTATACATGTCTAGTTTTATGGCAGCTAGGCCTTCCTTCCCATGATAATGATCCACTGTAAAAACCACTTCATGAGCTAGGATAATATTTTTAGCAATGCTTCTCTTAGGAAAAAAACACTTTGGTTCTGAGAATTAGGTCATCCATGAGGGGTTGAAGTCTATTGGATAGGGTTTTTGAAAGAATTTTATAAGAAAAGATGCACAAACCAATAGGTCTATACTGAGAAACTATCTGAGCAGTAGGGGTTTTAAGAATAAGGGCAATTTTGGTATGATTAAGGAAAGGTACAACATTACCAGTTCTAAAACAAGTTTGCACCATTTCAATGACAGAATCCCTTACAATATCCTAGTGTTTTTGGTAGAAGAGACATGTAAAACCATCAGGCCCTGAAGCCTTTTCCGCACCCATTTGAAAAGCAACATGTTTTATTTCTTCAAGGGACAAAGGTATGTTTAGGAGGTTATTTTCATCCAGAGAAAACTTACTAGGAGACTAGCCAAAACATCATCTTGAAAGGATTGGGGACTATAGGAATAAAGGGTTTTAAAATAATCAACAAAGAAAGTACCGATGTTATTCTTATCAGTAAGGATGTCACCAGTGTTGTTTTTTATCTAACTAATGACATTTCTTTTTCTTTTGTAGAGAGTGACTCTATGGAAATAGGGAGTATTTATATATCGTTCTAACATCCAGACCTCAATGGACTTATCTTTCCAGTATAGTTCTGCTAAATAGTGCAGGTAATTTAGTCTATCTTTAAGTCTAGAGACATTCAAGGTGTCAGAAAGATTAAAAGTTTGAATACTCTTAAGATCTTCTCTAGTGGTAGATATATTGGTCTGAATATTACCAAAAGAGTTTATGTTCCAATCTCTTAAACCTTTCTTGGTAATGAGCAGTCTAGCCTTAAGTTTATAAGCTGTAGAGCCCACCATACTAATAGACCAAGAGTTGTCTATAATGTCTCTACAAGTTAGGTCAGTTATCCACATAGCCATAAAATGGAAAATCTTAGGCAAATAATCACCATCAAAGTTAAAACCTAAATGCACAGGAAAATGGTCTGAGGAATCTCTAGGGAGGTTGTTCACGCATAGCTTAAGGAAAAGAATATCAATAATATGATTAAAAAGCACCTATCAAGTCTCTCAAGAATCAAGTTAGTACCACTCTGCATATTAGACCACGTAAATCTGGGACCAGAAAAACCAGGATCATGCAACTCAAAAGAACAAAAAATTATGAGGTTAAAGCAATCATTATCATCCACATCAAGACCACCATTTTTATCTTCAAGACTGAAAAAAAGCATTAAAATCACCTACAAAGAAAGCAGGTTCAGTGCTAGGGATAATAGGAATATTTAGTTGACTAGCCCAGAAAGCATCCCTAAGGGTATGATTTGGTTCAACATATATGAAATGTATGTGACAGGTCTTGGAGCGGAAAATGTCATTGGTGGTCACATAGATACCTCTGGAGGTGGATGAAATAATTTAGAGATCCAATTGTTGTTTCCAGGATAAGACCAGGCCCCCACTTCTACCAATGCAAGGCACATTGAGAACACAAGGAAAACCCAGGTTCTTTAGTTTTCTAGCCGAAGTGTCATTTTTCATTTTTGTTTCAGAAAGGAACACTATGTCAGGATTTAGATTTTTTAGAAGGATACTCAACTCTTTGTTTGCAGATTTTTTCCCTAGACCTCTAACATTCCAGCACAACATGTTTATATTATTAACAAGGTGTAAGGGCATAGAAGGAAATATATTGGAAGTAGCGGAGTTAACCGGGAAAGAAAATTATTGGTATGGTTTACATAATTGGTTAAATTAGCACCACCATTAGGCTGTAATCCATAGGAATCACCACTTGCAAAGTTTCCTTGTGTTGAAGAAAGATCCAAAGAGGCAGCTTCTTGAGGAGAAGAATTGCAGGCATTATGGGTTGCAATGGAATTACTAGCTGAAACAGGGAAATGACCATAGAGATTGACAAGCTTATGATGAAAATCATATTGGTTAGGAATTGGGATGGGTGGAAGATTATCAAGATTGGTTATTGGAGGGAAAAGGATAATGTAATCTGGTTCAGGGGAAGACTGACTTTCAGGTGGGACTACTATGATGCTATCCAAAGCAGGTTTGACGGTACGGGTGTGTTTACTAGTATCAGCCCTAGGTTGATTTTCTTCTTGATAGTAGAATGAGCAACATGCTCAGCAGCAAGGGAAACAATCTCATTTATAGAAAGAGAAAGAGAACGAGCTGGAACAACATCAATTTTGAATTTTCTAATATTAGGGACTTGATCCTTAGAGGTAATAGAACAGATTTTTACATAAACAAACTTTTCAGAAGAAGTTGGTTTGAGCACAATTGGAAGCCCATTTTCAGCAGAAATCACAATGGTAGGATGAACAGGGCAACATCATAGATTTTCAGGGCTGGAGATTTGCTAGAAAAATGACCCATGTTGAGATTTTGAAAGATGGACATCTCTTCCATAATCTTATCAAAATCTTAGATGATAACAGCTTTACCTCTATCATTTGAAACCGAAGTATTGTCAACAAGAGGAATATCATTGACCTGTTAGGTAGCTGAAAGATTTGCTGATAATCCATAGAGTCATAACTAGAAGGATTAACAACTGGTTGAGGAGGAATTAATCTAGGGCAGTGATTCTTTGAGGTTGAGATTTGTTTGGAGAATCTTGGCTTGGCCCACTTGTTTGCGGAATGATTTTAGGCTTATTTTTTTAGCAAATTACTTCTTTGTGGTCGATGATGCGGCAAGTATAACATAAGGATCTTGGGACCATGAGTATCAGAACTCTATAAGAAAAGGGTGAATTCTGCCTCTTGTGATCAAAGGAATTCCCGTTTCCAAAGGTTTTTGAACATTAATCCTGACAAAAATTTTGACATTCTTTTTGAGTGGGTGGTTACCATATGGAGTTTCTTCTTCCACCATTTCTCCAAGTTTTATGGAGAGAAACTGTAAATCTTCAAAATCAGTATATTCATTTGGATCATTACAGAGAATAAACCACATTAGCTCTTCTGTAAAGTTAACCTGGCAATTATTTGGCCAACCAGTTGGAGGAACTTCACGCAAGACAACAAGATAACCACAAGTATATTAAGGTTTATGTTACTTGACTTTGTTGAAATCTACTTCAGCTAGAAAGTGTATAAGAATCTTGTTCTTTAAATCACTGAAGGTAGTGACTATAGGAGATTGAAGAAGAGGCCATTGATTGCAGATATAACTTCGTACAAAGGAAGTAGGAACAAGGAATTTACTGTAAATATGACATATCGTGCACCATTTCCAATTGTTGTCATTCTCATCAACCACAATTTTTTTATCAATATAGATTGGCTCAGTTAAAGAAGAATGAAGCTGGTTCGGTAAAATTAGTTTTTCAGACATTTGGTGAGTTAGATCTTGGATATTTTTATCAGTAGATTGAGATGAAGTTAGAGAAGAGCTTGAATTATCCATTTGATAAGAAATGAAGAAGGATACATAGTTGTAGTGAAGATGAAGAGTAGATAGATGAGGGTTTTTGGATTGAATGGTGAGAATGATATATAAATTGGTGACAAGTGTAAAATGCCAAATAGTTTGCTTATCTCATCCAGTGAGACTGTGATAGTTCAGATGAAAATGATAACCTATCTGAAGAGAGACAACTACGAAAACCTTAAACTGGGAAAAGTTGTTTAATAAATAAGATGGGGGATAGTGACCTTGAGGCCCGATGAGTGTTTTATTTTCGTTGTTTTGAAGGTTGTGATGACCATAATTATGGATTATAGTTTCTCTATTTCTTTCAAGCTCAACACGGGAGGAAAAAGAGATATTGACTCACAAAATGGCATATGAACCAACTATTGGAGGTCCATTTCTAATCCTAACCAGATCAAGGATTTGTTTCTTTAACTCAGACTGAGTAGGATAAACAACAAAGATTTTTTTCTCATCAGAGGAAGTAGAATGAACAAGGGTTTTAGTGGTTGAGCATTTATGGTGTCTGTTTTTATATGGTCTATTTTTTCCGGAATATAGAAAAACGTCAATAATAAAGCAAGGGGTCTGTCTTGCCAAGACTTAGCCATGTAGCTCAGGGAATAATGAATGTGGTGATAGGGCTTAAGGTGCAGTTTTATGGTTTGGTATTCTGCATGCACCAGACGTGCAACCCATAGCAAAACATAATGCCTCAGTTAAGAAAATTAAAATCGCATTTAAGGCACTGCAAGTAGCTAAAACAGATAGTGACTCCGATGAGTCTGGAAGTGGTTATGAATACTTTTTGGAGGAAGTAAATTCATCTGAGGAAAATTCTGAAAAGGAGGAAGAGAAGAAAAGGGAGGCAACAAGGCAGGATAGAGAGTTGTACAAGCGGTACTTAGAAGAGAATAAGAACCCTCCCATATTTACTCGGACCATGGCTGAGGGGGAGAATGAGGATGCAGTTGAAAGTGTTGGGGATGCACAAGGGTATGAGACATCTGAGGAATAAGAGGAGGAAGAGGGAATTGATGATGATGATGATGATAGTGATAGATCAGGCTCTGATGGAGATTCTGGAAGTGGGTATGGTTCAACTGCTTCATCCGGAGATGATTATAGCGCACAGTATGAGGAATAAGATTGTGATAGTTACGATGGGGGGATGAGTGGTAGTCACCCCTGGGACATCAGAGGAGGTAATCTTGGTATAAATATTGAAAATAACCAGCAGGTTCTTTTTTAGATTATCTTCTCGATGTTTACTGCTAGTCTTCTTTTTGATGCCGTGAAAGTACCTGAAATGTTTTTTTTTTCTTTTGTATATCGGTCAGTTTTAAGTTTCTTGTTGGTAGTTTCAGTTTTTTGATGGAGGTAGTTAAGGAAATTAGTGGGGAAGTTGTTATATGGATAGGAAAGTGTTGTAGGTTCTATTGGAGAATCTTGTTTTAATGTGCAGGAGTTTTTTATGGTGTTGATGGTATGAATACTGGGTTTGGTGATAATCTGGTAGTTGTTCTTGGGGTGGGTTTTTTTGAAAATGTAATTAGGGGGAAGAAAAACTTGTTGTTGGGTAGTTTATTTTTGAAGGATGTTATGGATATGAATGTTATGAATGATGGATTTACAGTTTTTCTTCAGAAATCTGATGGGGATCTTGTAAAAATGGTGAATCACAAATTGTATAAGCTTAATCCAGATTAAAAATTGATACAGTATGATGTTTGTTTTGATGCTTTCTAGTGACATTAAAATGAAAGTTGACTGAGGTGTTGATCTTCCACATATGCAAGTTGGAAGTTGCAAAAAGCATCGAAACAGGATAGGGGATTTGTTGAATCACGTAATCATTGGCCTTGATCAAAGGAAATAGGCTCAGTAGCTCGAAACAAGAGCAAGAGTGGCGAGCAGCCTTCCTTTGTATATTTAGAAGTGGTTGACCAGAAGAGTACCCTAAAATAGCATGTGTTTCCTCAAGAAGATAAACAAATCAGAGTATAGCAAAAAAAGAAAATAACCAGTCTCTTCGAGATCGCCCACCTGCGGAACTTAACAAATGAATCCTTCTAGCCCAACATAGTTTATAGAAGTAAGGAACAAACCAACCAAAGTTCCAAGCTTCGCAAGTGAATACCTTTTTCCAGGAGAGGAGAGTGGAAGCTATGTGTCTCCAACAAAGGGCGGAGCATGTCGATCAAAAGGACCATCATTTGGTACATTAGCACCAAGAGGTTTGTTTGACATAACTTGAAACTGAGCTCTATTCTAGTGTGAATTTCTTTTTTTATATTTATAAAGTTGAAGCTTCTCTCATTTCTAGCTTAGCTTGATTAACCACCTCTTCTATCTCTAGCACCCGTGTCAAGTACATCACTTGTCTCAATAGCATGATACGCAACATCCATTGGAAAAAGGAAAATATATGCATGTAAAAGCCTAAGAGAATATAGATTAAAAAGTGGAAGTTTTATGCGTATTCAGTTTACCCTACGGGTTTTTTAGTATGTTTCTTGCTTGATAAATTTCAATTGTTTTTTAGAGTTTCTACCATTTGGCGTATTTCTTCCCAATTTTTACATCTGGTGTAATTTCCCATTTCAGTCTCCTAACCCATGCTATTTCATCTATAGTTTAATCTTTCAATTATAATAATTTTGCCTAATTTTTTATCTTTGAGATCTTTTGTTGGTTTTTTCTCTTTGAACTTAATCCCTAATTTCACCTTTTTAAACTCGGCATAATGAATCATTCCTTACCCCCTGTTATGATGCTCTTGATCTTAATTTCAACTTAATCGTTTAAATCTTTTTTCATCTCATCTTCTAGTTTTCTCATATATTTTATGGCTATGTGTTTTCTCTGGTATAACTATGTGCGCTGCTTGGCATGGTGATGTTGCTCAATTGGCAAACCATTTACAAAACTCCTTAAACTTTACCAAGGTAATCAGTTTGTTCAGAATGAAATTCTTCCAAATAGATTTCAAAACAATAATATACTTTGGACTAATTGTATTTTGGGTAGGTTCATATCTCCTTTTCCTAGAACCTGTTTTGAGGTAAAAATGCTCTCTTGTTTCAATGGGAAGTTAAAGAAGGTTTATCATTGTGTGGAGCTAGCCATTATGTTTTCTTTATTACATTTCAGCTTGAGCATGAAATGCATAGAGTTGTGCAACTAAGAGAGTTTTTGGTGATCTTATTTGTATTAAAAAATGGGATTCCTATGATTATATTGTCAATTGGTATCCAAGAGAAGAATTTTTTTTTATCACCCTCCATAATTTGTTTCCTAAAATTTTTTATAGTGTAAACTTGCATTGGTGAAATTATCTCTTTTAGTTACCTTATTTGTCAGTCTAATGGCACATTTCCAATCACTGTTAAAGTTATCATTAGGATTAGGCAACCCCCTGAGATCTAGTATTAATGCTAAAAATGAATTTGGCTTAGTCAATGGGGTGAACTTTGAATTCCATAACTTTCCATTTATCTTTTGTGGATTTCATGACTTGATTGGTCACAAGCTTAGTGACTTCCAGAGGTTTGAAATTTCTCAATATCAAGCAGAAGTCCAGCAAGATGATGTTGATGCAATAATTGTTGAAATCCAACATGAGCAAGAAGTTATGGCTGCAGCCCAACCTGAGATGCCTCAAAAAGACATGGAACTCTCATAAGATGAGTTTACTAGTTCCTCATCAAGAACACAAGCTTCTGAAGTCACCTACACTGATCTCCAACTTCAACTTGATGATGATGCATCAAACCAAGTTTTAAGGCTACAGGAAGACCTATGGCTAAGTTGATGAATTATTGACCTAGACGATTATTGGGATACAAATACTAAAAGTTTTCTATCTCTATCTTGTAGATGATGAAAATACAAGTCCAATGGAAAAAGAATAAGGTCATTCTGATAAAACATGAAGGAGTTATGAGCAAGCTGGTAAAAGTGTAAAAACATCCAAAAGTACATATGGCTAGGTTTGAGGGCCACTCGACCTAGCCAAAGTCCGGAGCGGTTTTATATCAAAAACTCAAAGTTTACAGGAGTATGTGTTTATGTCTATATCGACGAGGCCAATAATCTAACCGATTTTGGGATGATTCTGGGCGTATTTTACTAGTCAGATACAGCTAGAAATTTTTTAACCATGGATCTAGCAGATTATGGGGCGGTTGAGGGCGTGGAATTGATTTCTAAGACAATGGACCACGGTCCCAAAAGGATTATAAGGCCTATATTTCGATGAAGCTATATATAAATTGATCGTTTTAATAAAAGTGGTATAAATAATTCGTTCACTAAGACTTGTAAAGATTTGTTTTAGACCTAATTTAAAGACTAAAATAGAAAACTCAATTAATGGTTGATTCAAGAATATTGAGAAAACTGAGACTAAGGATTCCATCATTAACCAATTTTTAAATGATTCAATTAATAACAATAATCATGCAACTCAGACATTCAATTTGTTTCTAAAATATTGCCAATAAGTAGATTTTCAAAATAATAATTGTAAATCAGAAGCATGGAAACTCAAGATCCCTAGACTAAGTATGAGTCATAAAAAAACCACAACTATATAGTAAAAATTATATAATCATTTTTAAATCAATGCAAAAATCATAAAAAGAATTTCAAAATTAACTAATTAAGAATTTACCACCTTATTATTGGAAAAATGGCTTCCTATGTTGCCTCAGTAATTGGGTTTAGTTCCTCATATCAAACGCTCTCTCAAAATAGTTGTTCATAGCTTAAAATGTTTATAAGAAGAGAAAAAATAAAAATAACAAAGAAAACATATACGGATATAAGTGTTACACTTAGTGTTTTCTATGTTGCTGAAAATAATGAAAAAAAAACGTTAACAAATATATGATTAATCTTGGGCGCAACAAAGAAGAATGAATAAGTAACGGTTTCTACGACAGTTTAGAAGCGCAGTATGTTCTTCCTCTTTTTCTTCCTCGTGCAGTACTGTTTTTTTTCTTTTCTCTCAAAATTTTTCTATCGACTCCGACCCGATGTTTCTTCAATCTCTTTGGTATTTATAGGTCTAGTAAACCCTAATAGCCTTCCTTAATCGATAAGGACCCAAAATATCTTTCCAAAACAGATTAAAACTCGTACAAATTCAAATCAGAGAATAAATCTCTTTTTCGGTCATGATATGAAGTTTTAAACTCGTTTTCCGGCATGAAATACTCTAGTTGACGTGTTTAAGCAAGTTTCGATTGTTTCTTCAAATAGATATAGTTGAAAACTCTTTTAAATACCTAAAATCTCGGTTCCATACTTCTCAGCAAACTTTTTTCACGCGTAAAGAATTTTCCGCCATCTTTTTAGATTTGAAACAACGAGAAGGGTCCCCCTATCCAAAAGTTTGGTGCCTTTAACACTATCTATGGGTGTCTTTATCAATTTTCTCGGGGTGCTTTTATCACTTTTTGATCCAATATTTTCACAAAAGTTTATTTCCCCAAAACACCTACAAACACATAAAATAACACAATAAATACAAAATAAAGCACTAACAATATAGATAATTGAGAACAATTTAGACACAAAAATGTGTCTATCAAATACCCCAAACTTATTATTTGCTAGTCCTCGAGCAAATCTAATCTTGAAAATAGAAATCTAACTCACTTTCAGAGGAATCACGACTACACTTAGCACGTGCAGCTAGCCGTTAAGCTCCTAGGTGACCCTAGAAGACTAGTGTTGTCTCGTGAGGGTTTACAAGAGGTATACTCACAGAACATCTTAATCCAACTTCTAGCTACTTATTAATAATTGAGGGTAGACACTAAACATTCTATTTAGTTTACTTACTAAATTATTTGGCTACGGGAATCACTACCATATATGTATCCAATTGATGTACACGAGTTTGCACTCAGCATACTGAAATTCATACAAGAATTCAAAACTCTACTCAGATAGTCGTACAACACATGATACTCATAATCTATCAAAGTTCAATCACATGATTAGATACAGAAAATGGATAAGGAGATAATGAAGTTTGCGCATGTTGACTAAGGTGAACTGTGTTTCCCAGAATATCTATATGAACATCAGTGCCAGGATGAATCCTAATGAATTGAGATACGCTCACACTGGTCTTAATCCTAATACTAATATCGACTCAGCCGGTATATACAAGGGCCCCAGCGGTCAATTTATTGAACATGATAATTTATTTTTATTTTTTTTGGTCTAAATAAAATACAATTATGGGGATTGATCTCAATCATTCTACTTCATCCCATCAGTGACAACAAGGTGATACTAGTGCCCCACCAAATCACTTAGGGAAACACATAAAGTTGCAAAAATAAAAACAGAAGGTGATTTGGTCGAGATTGACTCAGAGATATGATGACAACTATCATGTTATTTCTAACGCCTGAGCCAGGCGTCCTTTTATGAATAGACCATTTAGATGGGCACGCCAATTCCTATAGACAAGAGCTATGTTTCCATCTACCTAGAATGGTTAGTGTCATCCTGAATAGTTCACAAGTTTCTAGACTTTGGAGTTTCATTATTGCAACTAAAAGTTTCTCCCTTACCCCCAACTTAAATCTAACATTGTCCTTAATGTTTCAAATTAAAGAGCACTACCAAAAAGATAGGTAAAAATAGGAATAAAGAGGTAAGTCAGAAAGATAGTACCTGGGTGAAGCGTAACGATCCTTCTACGAAGAATAAGACATAAAATAAAAACCTAAAAAACGAATAACAACAAAAACAACTACTAATGTACATTAAACACCCTTGATGGTCAATCAAGGTAAACAGGGTCCTCCAAAGGGAAATTTCTAATAGGGGTCTTAAACGCAGTACGTTAAGCCCATAAGGCATCAGTAAGCCTCAACGACCAGTCTTTCCTATTAGGATTAACTGTTTTCTCTAAAATATATTTAATCTCCCTGTTGAAAACCTCTACTTGGCCACTAGTCTTTGGGTAATATGGGGTGGCTACTTTGTAATTAATACCATATTTCTTTATCAAAAGCCTGATGTGATATAGAATAGTGGTAAATAAGGTTCAAACTCTCGAACTTGTGAAGACTGATTTTAGATTTTAATAAACTAATTTTAAACTAAAAATATACACAAAATATGAAAATAATATTCACAACAAAGTTGAGAGAAAACTGAGGCTAGGTTTCCACTATTTTTCCAATTTTTATAATGATTAAATTAAATAATTATAATTATGCAATTATAACTTTTAATTTGATTCTAAAATGTTGCAATAAGTAAATTATTAAAGTAACAATTGTATAAAAAAATCATGTAATATCTAAACCCTAGGGAAAGCATATACCATCTAACAAAATCACAATTGCTCTACAAAAATTATTAAATCAATTTTTAATTAAGGCAAACAATCATAAAATAATTACATAAATTAATTAAATAACATTAGCACATAATCTTTGGAAAAAGTAGCTTCCACCGTCGCCTCATAGATGGGGTTTAGCTTCTCATATTTTTCATTTGCTCAAAGTTACAATTCAATGCTCAAAATGTTCACAAATAATTAAAAATGAGAAAAATAAAGAAAATAGTGAATTTGCAACGATTATATGAGTTACAGATTCACTGTTACAGAGGGACTGAAGAACAAATGTTGTTGTTGCGACAATATTCGTTGAAAACCGATGAAGATTCCGTGGCCTATTGGTTGAAGATTCCGTGGCCTACTCCTGTTCTTCGTACACCAGCAGCAACAATTTTTTCTGATCGATTTTTCGAGCTCTTCTGTGTATTATAAACCTACCCCTATGCTCTCTCCCTTTTTTGACTTCAACCCAACCTATTTATACACCAAAGATCAAGAAATTCTCAAATATTTTTTCATTTACAGGAAAAAAATATCGTATCATGTTTCTCTTTAATTCCTGGTATTTTCTTCTTGTTTTCTTCTTGATTCTCCTTCCTTCATCTTTTCTTGGAATTAATAGCAATTAGATACTAGTTATGGGAAGATATTCTCCCATTCAAATAATTTACGAGAATATATTCCTCGAGAGAGAGAAAACAATATTTTCCTGGAATCATGCTTTGATTGATTTCTCTTCTGATTTTCACGTATCTTCTGGTATGAAATGATCATGGCAATCATTCTCTATTATTTTTAGCCCAAAAATCACGTGAAAACTATACCCAGAATCTCAACAGAATATAACCAAATTTTTCCGCCATTGCATTTTGAATTTGGGCATGGGTGCCTTAATCAATTTAGGAGGGTGCCTTTAACAAAATCTCGGGTGCCTTTAACACTTTTGATAAGGGTATTTCTAGCACTTTTAAGCCCACTTTTTCCATAATTATTTATTCCACCAAAGTACCTGCAATTACATAAAATCACATTATTAGCACAAAATCAAGCTCTAGGAATGAACAAATTTAGGACAAATTAGACAGGAAAACGTGTCTATCAAATACCCCCATACTTATTATTTTCTAGTCCTCGAGCAAATCTAATAAAAACAAATTCTAACTCACTTTCGCAGCCATCACGATTGCACTTAGCGTGTGCAATAAGCCTTTAAACCCTTAGGTGTCCCTAGTGGACGAGTTTTGTCTCGTGAGGGTTTACAAGAGGTGTACCCACAAAACCTTTACTCCAAACTCTAGCTACCTGTGAATGATTAAGGGTAAACATTAAACAAACTATTTAGTTGGCATACTAAATTCTTCGCCTATAAGAATCATTACCCTATATGAGTCCAATTGCTATACACGAGTTTTCACTCAGTGTACTAAAATTCATACAAGAATTTAAAACTCTACTTAAACAGTTGTTCAGCCACGATACTCAGAATCTATCAAAGTTCAATCACATGAATGCATTTAGAAGATGGATATAGACAAAATGAAATTTTCACGTGTTGACTAAGGTGAACGGTGTTTCCCATATCTGTCTGAAGGTCAGTGCCTGAATGATGGCTTAAGATACACTCTCACTAGTCTTATTCCTTAAACTAATTATCGACTCAGCTGGTATATACAAGGGTCCCAACGGTCGATTTATTGAAAATATTTAAATGTATTAACAACATACATGATAGTTCTCATGGATCCTGCATTCCACGCTTGCTTAGGCGACGGAGACAGGGAGAACACACATGTATTGCTATCAAAGTGTCAATCATCATTTATTTTTTTTATTTTTTTTTGAATAATGGTCTAACTAATACAATAAGTCTAACTAATACAATAATGGGGCTTGATCTCAAACACTTCATCCTGGCAGTGATAACAATTTGATACTGGTGCCCCACCAAATCACTTAGAGAAACACAAAAATTACAAAAATAAAAACAGAAGGTGATATGGTCAAGATAGATTCCGAGATATGGTGACAACTATCATGTTATTTCTAACACCTGAGCTACGAATCCTTTTATGAATAGACCATTTAGATGGGCACACCGATTCCTATAGAAAAGAGCTAAGTTTCCATCTACCTAGAGTGCTTAGTGTCATCCTTAATTGTCCTCACTGTTCTAAAATAAATGATTAAAAAAATTGAACAAGGAGAAACTGTTACCACTTGAATAAAAGGAGTTAAGAAAGGATATTACCATGTTGCATGAGCATGGGTTACCTCCCAAGAAGTGCTAAGTTTACAGTCTTCAGCCAGACTAAGAAAAGATTAGCCACAACTTACGGACCATATAATAATAAACTGAAAAGTTGTGGGTCCCTAACGTCAATCAGATTTGACCAGAACAGCTGACCGCAATTGAAAACACGAAAGTGGTGGTCATTCTTGGGAAGATGTGTCGATTCTAATTTCCTATAATAATTAGGTTTAGTTCCAAATTCTAGGAACTGACACATTTGAAATTCATACGTTCCCACATATGGAAGAAAATATTTTGGTGGGAAAACAAAGTTAACTTTGGTATTATTTCCTGAGTATACCACATCAACCAGAGGATGGGTCTCTAACAACTGAACTTCTTTCTGGACATCATTAGGTTAGGGAAACAGTGTATGAAGATAATCTCGCAATATGGTAGAGGCAAAAATGTCAAGTCCCAAGTGAGGGACTTTAAGCAGGGATACTTGACAATCACAAGAATCATCGATACCCCCAAACTTAGTGTGGAAACTACTCTCAGATGGATTCAAAACTATTGGTTGGATTCTAGAGTCTTTAGGGTCAGAACTACACTCAGCTTCTTCTATAGGAGGAAATAAGGTAGACTTAGAAACTGGTAAAGGTTCACACTTAGCTTTCCAAATATTATAAGTATCCATCAAAGGCGCGGAATCTAACAAAGTATTCACCTCATTAATAACACTATCATCGTCAACATTCAACCCAAAGTGGGCTAGGCATTTCTTTAATGGATCTTATAACGAAGTGTTTGGTAAAGATTTATGAACTGAAGTACTAGTTATATTCACTTCTTCTAAATCATAGATCTCACAAGAAGGTTGTCTACTCATACTAAAAAGATTCAGTTCAATAGCCATTTTACCAAAAGAAATATTAATTATTCCATTTCCATAATTGATGACGATATTATTTGTAGCTAAAAAGGGATGACCTAAGATCACTGGTACTTGAGCCTCTGGGACTTGAAAAGGTTGGGTGTCTAAGACATCAAAATCCACTGGGGAAACAATTCTATCAACCTGAACCAAATCATCCTCTATCACATTAAAATTCTCAATGAGTCTATCATCTTCGTCAGAGACTATTGTCTTCGAGTCGTTAGACTCCAAATCACTAGTCTCAGGACAAACTCGTTCCTCTAAAACATCATCATACTCATAAGAACAAGGAAATATTACTTCGTCCAAAGTAATGTTATCTCTAGTCAAATACTCTTCCTCTTGAATAGGTGAATAATCATTAATATTATTAGGATTTAAACTAGACACAACATTATTATCATTATGCTCAATTTCCTCGTCATTATGACTACGGATTTCTTTATCAACAGTATAATCATCATCATAATAATATGGAGATGTTTGAACTTTTTCTAAATACG
This sequence comes from Papaver californicum, assembly GCA_023531435.1. Lineage (NCBI taxonomy): Eukaryota > Viridiplantae > Streptophyta > Magnoliopsida > Ranunculales > Papaveraceae > Papaver > Papaver californicum. The sequence goes on along the minus strand of JAJJMC010021150.1, from coordinate 313,910 downwards.
TAGTGTCTTCTATTCTAACCTCGTCCTCTAAATTGGGTAAATATTCATCATTATTATCAAGGGTAAAAGTGGAAACACTGTATTGGCAATTAAGATCATTTTGAGCAATATTATTCTTTGCAGATATTTCATTCATACTTAACATGAACCTGTTTATATCCTCAATCATCTGCTTGTTATTCTCAGCTATTTGCTTGTTATACTCAGCTATCTGCTTGAGGGATTCTTCTAGAGAAAGAGTTGGACTACTAATTGTTCTCCCCACACTTAATGCCAAACTATTTGTTATCTCAGATAGCTTCTTGAGTGATTCTTCTAGAGGTGTAATAGGTTCATGATGAGTACTAGGTTGCAACTGCTCTAGGTCATCCCTCCAAGATAAAGAACTCGAATTTTGCTCATTTTCATGTTCAAAAGACGGGTGCATGTATGAATAGTAATTGGGATCACCTTGGTATGAACCATAACCTTCAGAAGGTTGGTAGTGGTCCCAAGTACTATCCACACTATGTTGATAGTATGGATAATGTCTATTTTGAAATTCAGTCGGATATTCATTGTATTGGTCCTCATAATACCAATTTGACATTTTCTAAAAAAAATCCTAATAATTTACAAAAAAAAAAAAATCTAAGAAAATAAATCCTAACAGGAAGGGGTTCTAAACATACACAAACAAGGCCGACTCAACCAAATCAAACCTACTGAATCTAGCAAACAAAAAGCATGATGGCTCCACTTAGATTGTTTCTAGACCAGCTTCTATTCTTCTAAAAGGAAACTAGTTACAGTTTTACCAAATCTCTTAGAACGATCTGAATTAGATTAAGTCGAATAGAAGCAGGATAAGCTCTAAGGAGCTTTGATAACCCTGCCTCTTTGGCAACTTTTCCCTGGGTTACGAGGTGGCTCTAATCAACTTAAAATAATGATCCTGAAGTTTAAGTTATGCTAACAAAGTAACCAATATAGTCCTTTTGAATGATTTTCCAATAAGCTCGTTACCCTATAGGTCTATTTCTAGTCAAATTTTAGGCTTAGGTTCGCGTTAGGTAACATGTTCCTAAGGCGGGCAAGAAGGAAACGGTGATGAAATCCGAGTCCTCATCTTATATGGCCAGTCCTTGCCCTTTACTAGAAAATTAATTCCGTATTCAAGTCCTCAACATATATGCATTACGAAGGAATACAGAAAACCCACTGACAGGGGATTCGTGGGTGGTTAGAGTCTTACCTCCCGTACTAGACGGGCGATGAATCGGTTGTAGTCGACTCAGGCCACCGACTCTTATGTCAGTGTACGAACCCGAGGAGCCGAGACAAATCGTAATTGTCGTCCTTCCCTGTTGCAGTTTATATTTAAATACCCTTCCGTAGGGTTTAAAAATTAATAATAAAGTTCAAAAGTTCAAAGTTCAAAGTCCAAAAATAATAAAAAATAAAAATACCTAAAATAATTACAAAAATAATAAGAATTTTCTAACACAATTTTCTAAAAAGAAAAATAAAAACCCTAAAAAAAATTAACTAAAAAAATAAATAAAAAATCTTGTCTTCTTTTTTCGTTCTTTTCACTTTGTCTTTGACTCCAAGTCTTTAATCAATTAATATAATCTTTAGCTCCAATTTCTTTTTGATCCAAAACCTGTAATACAAAGAAAATACCTAAAAAACGTAAAATAGAACAAATAAAAATAAATAAAATAAAAATCTAACTAAACTAATTAACCTAAAAGAAATCTAAAAACAATTCTAAAAACAAGTCCGCGTCGGCGGCGCCAAAAATTGATGTGATATAGAATAACGGTAAATAAGGTTCAAACTCTCGAACTTGTGAAGAATGATTTTAGATTTTAATAAACTAATTTTAAACTAAAAATATACACAAAATATGAAAATAATATTCACAACAAAGTTGAGAGAAAACTGAGGCTAGGTTTCCACTATTTTTCCAATTTTTATAATGATTAAATTAAATAATTATAATTATGCAATTATAGCTTTTAACTTGATTCTAAAATGTTGCAATAAGTAAATTCTTAAAGTAACAATTGTATAACAAAAGCATGGAATATCTAAACCCTAGGAAAAGCATATATCATCTAACGAAATCACAATTGCTCTATAAAAATTATTAAATCAATTTTTAATTAAGGCAAACAATCATAAAATAATTGTATAAATTAATTAAATAACATTACCACATAATCTTTGGAAAAAGTAGCTTCCACCGTCGCCTCATATATGGGGTTTAGCTTCTCATATTTTTCATTTGCTCAAAGTTACAATTCAATGCTCAAAATGTTCACAAAAGATTAAAAATGAGAAAAATAAAGAAAACAGTGAATTTGCAACGATTATATGAGTTACAGATTCACTGTTACAGAGGGACTGAAGAACAAATGTTGATGTTGCGACAATATTCGTTGAAAACCGATGAAGATTTCGTGGCCTATTGTTTGAAGATTCTGTGGCCTATTCATGTTCTTCGTACACCAGCAGCAGCAATTTTTTCTGATTGATTTTTCGAGCTCTTCTGTGTGTTATAAACCTACCCCTATGCTCTCTCCCTTTTTTGACTTCAACCCAACCTATTTATACACCAAAGATCAAGAAATTCTCAAATATTTTTTCATTTACAGGAAAAAAATATCGTATCCTGTTTCTCTTTAATTCCTGGTCTTTTCTTCTTGTTTTCTTCTTGATTCTCCTTCCTTCATCTCTTCTTGGAATTAATAGCGATGAGATACTAGTTATGGGAAGATATTCTCCCATTCAAATAATTTCCGAGAATATCTTCCTCGAGAGAGAGAAAACAATATTTTTCTGGAATCATGCTTTGATTGATTTCTCTTCTGATTTTCACGTATCTTCTGGTATGAAATGATCATGGCAATCATTCTCTATTATTTTTAGCCCAAAAATCACGTGAAAACTATACCCAGAATCTCAACAGAATATAACCAATTTTTCCCGCCATTGCATTTTATTTGAATTTGGGCATGAGTGCCTTAATCAATTTAGGAGGGTGCCTTTAAAAAATTCTCGGGTGCCTTTAACACTTTTGATAAGGGTATTTCTAGCACTTTTAAGCCCACTTTTTCCATATTTATTTATTCCACCAAAATACCTGCAATTACATAAAATCACACTATTAGCACAAAATCAAGCTCTAACAATGAACAAATTGAGGACAAATTAGACAGGAAAACGTGTCTATCAGAGCCTAAATAGTCGATTACAAAAGTGTGACCCTACATCACTAATTATAGCTCGCGGTGTACCAAAACGTGCAAATATGTTATCATTTAAAAACTGGACCACAACCTTGTGGTCATTTGTTATATATGAAACCTCCTCAACCCACTTAGACACATAGTCTACAACGACAAGGATATAAAAGTAACCAAATAAATTAGGAAAAGGATCCATAAAATCAATGCCCCACACATCAAAGATCTCAATAACTAAAATAGGGTTCAAATGCATCATATTTCTATGGGAAATGGTTCCTAACTTCTGGCAACGCTCATAAGCAACACAATAACTATGGGTGTTTTTACAAAAAGAAGGACAGTAGAATCCACATTGTAATATCTTAGCACTAAAATGACCCCCACAAGCATGCTCATGGCAAAAGGAAATAATACTGGCCTGGTCACTCTCAGGTATACATCTCCTAATAATCTGATCTGGACAATATTTAAACAGATAAGGATCTTCCCAAAAGAATTCTTTACCTCGGCTAAAAACCTAAAACGATCTTGTTTACCCCAATGTTGAGGCATTCGACCAATAACCAGATAATTCACTAGATTCCGAAACCAAGGTAATCGAGAAACAAAGAAAAGTTGTTCATTGGGAAAACTATCTCTCACAGGAAGGGAATCATCATTAGAATCAACAACAATCCTAGACAAGTGGTCTGCTACTACGTTTTCTGAACCCTTTTTGTATATAATTTCTAGAGAAAATTATTGGAACAAAAGGATCCATTTAATAAATCTAGGTTTAGTATCCTTGTTGGACAGAAGATACTTCAAAGCAACATGATCAGTAAAGACTACAACCTTAGATCCTAAGAGATATGATCTAAACTTATCCAAGGCAAAAACAACGGCTAATAATTCCTTCTCTGCATCATTTAGAGTTTTGCTGGCATAGTAAATCACATGCAACAATTTGTTTTCTCGCTGTCCTAAAACAACACCAATAGCATAATCTGAAGCATCACACATGATTTCAAATGGTAAATTCCAGTTAGGTGCCTGGATAATATGAGAGGTAGTGAGTTAATTCTTAAGCTTCTCGAAATCCTCTAAACAAGCATCATCAAATACAAACTTAATATCTTTTGCAAGAAGGTTGCAAAGAGGTCTAGAGATCAAGCTAAAATCTTTAATAAATCAACGATAAAAACATGAATGACCTAATATCTTTTACGGTTTTGGAACCTGTAAAGTCTCAATAAAGTCAACTTTGGCTTTGTCTACCTTTATACCCTTAGAAGATACGATATGCCCTAAAAAAATTCCTGATCGAACCATGAAATGACATTTTTCCTAGTTAAGCACTAAATTGTTTTCCATACACCTAGTCAACACTAATGTCAAATGATGCAAGCACTCATCGAAAGATGACCCAAATACTGAAAAAGCATCCATAAAAACCTCTAAAAATCGTTCTACCATGTCAGAAAATATGTTCATCATATAACATTGAAAATTAGCGGATGCATCACACAACCCAAAAGGCATGCGTCTATATGCAAATGTACCAAAGGGACAGGTAAATGTGGTTTTCTCTTGGTCTTCTGGGGCAATAACAATCTGATTATAACCATAATAGCCATCTAAAAAGCAATATTGATTATGTCCAGCTGATCTCTCAAGCATTTGATCGATGAAAGGAAGGGGAAAGTGGTCCTTCCTTGTGACCTTATTCAATTTTCTTTACTCGATACAAACACGCCATCCCGTGGTCACTCGGGTTGTGATTAAGTCATTGTTATCATTCTGGACTACAGTGATACCTGATTTATTGGGAACAATCTGAACGGGGTTGACCTACTTACTGTCTGAACTGAGGTAGATAATACTCGCATCTAATAATTTAATCACCTCAGTTCGAACTACTTCTTTCATGTTAGGGTTAAATCGACGTTGCATCTCCCTAGAAGGTTTTGTGTCATCCTCTAAATTAATCTGATGCATACAAACAATAGGATTTATACCCTTAATGTATGTTATGGTCCGCCCTAAAGCTTCCTTATTGTCTTGAAATACGGTCACCAGCCTACTTTACCAATCATTATCCAATTCAGAAGCTACAATCACATGCAAAGTCTTAGATGGGCTTAAAAACACATATTTCAGGGTATCTGGTAGTTATTAAAGGTCCAACTTATGAGGCTCTTCTAAAGCTTCTAAAGAAGGAGTTAATGTAGAATTAGAAACAGGTAGTGGTTCGAACTTTGTTTTACATCTATTATTATCTAAGACGGGGGTAGAATCTAACATAGCATTCACTTGATCGATGGTGCTATCATCATCAAAATCTAAGCCAAAATGGGATAGGTAACTCTCTAATGGATCTTCGGATAAGATGTTTGGTAATGATTCTTGAACTAAAGTTTATATCATGTTCACCTCTGCAATGCACGTGTCATCAAGATCAGAGGGTTGCTTACTAATATTGAAAATATTCATCTCAATAGTCATATTACCAAAAGATAAATTCAAATACCATTCCGACAATTAATGGTCGCATTATATGTAACTAAAATTGGGCGAACTAATATCACATGTATCTGGTTCTCTGGGTCAGGGACATGTTGTGTATCTAGGACAATAAAATCCACAAGATAAATACACCTATCGACCTTAATAAGAACATCATCGACAACACCACAAGGATTTTTCACAGACCGTCAGCTAACTGAAGTGTTATATGGGTAGGTTTTAACTCACCAAGTCCTAGCTGGAGGTACATTATGAAAGTAAGTTCACACTGGCACCTAATTCATGTAACGCTTTCTCTACACGATAGTTACCTATTGTGTAAGAAATTGTAGGGGAACCTGGGTCTTTGTACTTAGGTGTTGTGTTGTTCTAGTTAATCGAATTTATATGACTAGATGAAAAGGCTTTCTTATGTACACTAAGTTTTCGCTTTCACGTACAAAGGTCCTTAAGGAACTTGGCATAAGAAGGAATCTGTTTAATTGCTTCTAATAAAGGAAGATTGATGTTAACTTGCTTAAAAATATCCAATATATCATTAAATTTTGACTCTTTCTTTGTTGGTACTAGTAGCTATGGAACCTGGGCATAAAATCGGACTTAACATGAACCGTATTAGACTCTTTAGAGATTTTATCAGTCTCTTAAGATACTGGCTCAGAAGGGTGAACTACAACATGTTCACTATCAGGCATGGTCACCTTATTGTCTACCACTTTACCGTTCCTAAAGGTTCTAATTGCATTCACATGATTTGATGATTTCTCACCAGAAGAAGCTTCATGAACTCCTCTATGGTTAGGTTGTGTCTGACTAGGAAACTTACCTTTTTCTCTCAAAGATTCATTTCTATGACTACCTGGATTTGTAAATTGGAAATAACCTGAGTGTTAGTCTGTATATTCTTACTATTAGCTTGTAAAGTTTGTTCAACCGATTGCTGAAATTTTGTAGTGTTCTTAGCTAATATGGCAAGTGACTCTTCTAAACTGATCTTTTTATCTCTGAAACGGTGCTGGTCCTGAAGGATTCTTAGTATAACCAAAACCTGGGGGAACCTGAGAATTATTAGACTCGCTTCTGGCCCTTAGACTAGGAAAGGTTAGTATGGTTTCTCTAACCAGGGTTATAGGTTCTGAATATGGGTCAAACCTCTGACAGTTATCAAATCTAGTGTTATTGTAAATAGCATGGGCTTGCTCTTCCTCGGTATGTCCCTTCCAAACTGACTTGTTGGGTTCTATTCCACAACTAGATTGATTTAACTCTAAAGTTATCCCTTTTGCTATTGTTGTAATTTTGGCATCTGATTTAAAAGTTTCATCTACCTTATTGACATTACCTCTATTCAATAAAAAAAATCTCTAGGGTTCCCTACTACATTCCCATTGATGGATTTTTCAGCAATTTTTATTCAAAAATGTCACCGCATTATCAATTGTGTTATTTCAAACCCACATGTACACAAAGACTCAACCATGGTCATCGTTGGATAATCCAGCCCTTCATAAAGGATCTGGACTATCCTTACCTTTTCAAGGCCATGATAAGGATATTGTATCAATAAATTATTGAACCTCTCCAAATACTTATACAAATATTCTCCCTTTTGTTGCGCGAATGTGCAAATCTCTCGCCTAATAGATGATGTTTTGTGCCTAGGGAAAAATTTCGAGAAAAAGGCAGATGTAAGTTGTTCATATGTTTGATGGACTCATATGACAAACTATATAACCAAGATTTGGCTTTGTATCTCAGGGAAAAAGGAAACAACCTAAGTTTCAATGCTTCATCAGTCAGATTGTGAATTCTTAGGGTACTACAGATTTCCTCAAAATCCATAATGTGAAAGTAAGGGTCTTCATTTTCTTTTCCCAAGAAGATTGGGAGCATATGTATGGTCTCAGGTTTCAACTCATATTTCTCTTCAGTTGCCGTTAACTTGATACATGATGGACGAGTACTCCTAGTGGGATTCAACAAAGCTTTTAAAGTTGCCATTTCTTCCCTTACCAAAGGACTATGAGTAACTTCCTCACATAGTGTCAAACTTTCAAAATTAAAATTTCCAAAAACAGGGTTCTCTAGATAAGAATCTTTGAGACCCTCGTTTTTCAGAAACATAACTATTAGGCTTGTCACTAATCAAACGACCTAGGGTGTTTCTTTTCTAAGCTTGCTCAGTGATGGTCTCGAGTGGTCTTGGAATACACTAATAAACACAAAAATAAATAAATAAAATAAATCCTAATTGGAAAGGAATTTTAAACAAACACAAGCAAGGATGACTCAACCAAATCAATCTTATTAAATCTAGCAAACAAAAAGCATGATTGCTCCACTTAGGTTGTTTCTAGACAGTTTTTATTCTTCCAAAAGGAAACTAGTTACAATTTTAGCAAACCTCTTGGAACGATCCGAATAAAGTAAGTTAATCGAGAGAAGCAGGATAAGCTCTAGGGAGACTGAATAACCCTACTTCTTTGGCACGTTTCCTCGGTTTACAAGACGACACGAATTAACTTAAATTAACCGTCCTAATCCTTGAGTTGATCTAACAAAGTAACTAATACAATCCTTTCGAAATATTTTCAAATAAGTTCGTTACCCTATCAGTCTTCTTTCTAGTCAAATTTTAGGTTTAAGTTCGCATTTGGTAACATGTTTCTAAAGCGGGCAAGAAGGATATACGGTGATGAAATACGAACCCTTATCTTGTATGGCCAGTTCTTTCCCTTTACTAGAAAGTATAGTCCGTTTTTAAGTCCTCAACATATATGCAAATGAAGGAATACAGTAAACCCACTAGCATGAGATTTGTAGGTTGATCGAGTTTTACCTCCCGTCCCAGACGGGCGATGAACCGATGAAGTTGACTCAGGCCACTGACTCTTATGTCAGTGTACGAACCCAAGGGGCCGAGACAATATCGTAATTGTCGTCCTTCCCTGTGCAGTTTATATTTAATACTATCCTTTCGTAGGATTTAAAAATAATAATAAAGTCCAAAAATGTTCCAAAGTGTCCAAAATGTCCAAAAATAAAAGAAAATTATAAAAATAGAAAGAGATTTCCTAATACAGTTTTCTAAATAGAAAAAGAAATAAAACCCTAAAAATTGAATTAAAAATAAAATATAGTCTTACTTTTTCGTTCTTTTCGTTTAATCTTTGACTCCAACTCTTTAATAAATCACCAAAATATTTTCGATCCAAAACCTATAGCAAAGATAAATAACCAAAAACATAAAATATGAAAAATAATAAAAATCTAAAGATAAAACTACTACTGAAAAAAAATAATCTAAAACTCTAACTTAAAAACAAGTCTCTGGCAGCGGCGCTAAAAACTTGATCGTTTTAATAAAAGTTGTAAAAATAGTTCATTCACTGAGACTTGTAAAGATTTATTTTAGACCTAATATAAATACTAAAATAGAAAACTCAATTAAAGGTTGATTCAAGAATATAAAGAAAACTGAGACTAAGGATTCCACCATTTACCAATTTTTAAGTGATTCAATTAATAACAATAATCATGCAACTCATACTTTTAATTTGATTCTAAAATATTACCAATAAGTAGATTTTTAAAATAATAATTGTAAATCAGAAGCATGGAACATCAAGAACTAGACTAAGCATGAACCATCAAAAGAAATCACAACTCTTTAGTAAAAAACATATAATCAATTTTAAATCAATGTAAAAATCATAAAAAGAATTATAAAATCAATTAAATAGGAATTTATCACTTTATTATTAGAAAAATGGCTTCCTATGTCGCCTCAATAATTGGGTTTAGCTCCTCATACCAAACACTCTCTCAAAATAGTTGTTCATAGCTCAAAATGTTTACAAGAAAAGAAAAATAACAAATAACAAAGAAAACATATACGGATATAAGTGTTGCACTAAGTGTTTTCTATGTTGCTGAAAAGAATAAAAAAAACGTTAACAGATATACGACTAATCTTGGGCGCAACAAAGAAGAATGAAAAAGTAACGGTATCTATGACAGTTAAGCGTTGTATGTTCTTCCTCTTATTCTTCCTCGTGCAAAACTGTTTTGTTTTTCTTTTCTCTCTAAATTTTTCTATCGACTCCAACCCGATTTTTCTTCAACCTCTTTGTTATTTATAGGTTTAGTAAACCCTGATAGCCTTCCTTAATCGATAAAGACCCAAAATATCTTCCCAAAACAGATTAGAACTCGTACAAATCCAAATTAGAGAATAAATCTCTTTTCCGGTCATGATACGAAGTTTTCATCTTGTTTTCTGTCATGAAACACTCTAGTTGACGTGTTTAAGCAAGTTTTGATTGTTTCTTCAAATATATATAGTTGAAAACTCTTTTAAATCCCTAAAATCTCGGTTCCACACTTCTCACCAAACTCTCTTCACGCTAAAGAATTTCCCACCATTTCTTAGATTTGAAACAAAGAGAAGGGTGCCCCTAATCCAAAATTTGGGTGCCTTAACACTTTCTATGGGTGTCTTTATCAATTTTTCCCGGGGGTGCTTTTATCACTTTTGAGCCAATTTTTCCACAAAAGTTTATTTTCCAAAAACACCTACAAACACATAAGATAACACAATAAGTACAAAATAGGACACTAATAATTGAGAACAATTTAGACACAAAAATGTGTTCATCAAGAAGACCCTCTATACTCTAAAAAAGTGTATAAATTCTCAATAACAAGACGTGAGACAAGGAGATAGGTTTTGTGAGTGTGAATAACTTCTCGATGATTATAAAATTTGTTTTACCTCTTATTCCTAATATTTTTCATAGTTTTTCATAAAACCATGAGTAGCTAAACTCGTATATATTGGTTAAGGATGTAGTCAAATATCAGAAATATGTTACTTAATTGATATATTGGTTTTTTATCTTAAATCATTATCGGTCATATTCTACTGTTAATTATCACCCATATGATTGTATGAATGTTTATTTAGGAACGTTATTAAATAAACATGAACGTATATCTATAGCAAGACTAGGCTTTTGAGATACATAGTTGTTGATAAACCTTTTCATAAGTAGCATAGTGTGATTACTGATTGTACTCAAAACCTTCGTGTGATTGTAAGTAGAAGCTTGACCTATGTTATATAGATTACTCGTAGTACATCTTTTTCATTATTGATTAGCCTAATTCATAAAACTTAATGTTCTTTGAGAGTTGAACTTAATAGAACGTTGCGTTAAGTTGTTCTTTGAGTAGTATTTTTGCATATTCATGTGAAGACATAAGAAATTTACCAGAGTATGCTCTCGATGAGGTGCTCTAAGGCTCTTTATATGAAAGATTAAGTAACAACTTTAGATATTAATTAAATTATGTGTATTCCTATTTTTTTGAGGCATAAAGAAAATTTTATAATGCTAAGTAGGAATTACACGAGGATACGTTGTACCCATAGAGTCATTAAATACAATATGATTTTAAAAAGTTGAGATAGCATAGTCCAATATATTAGTTGAAAAGGTTTCCATCTGGATTCCGTCTGCTGCATGATTTGCCTGCACGTCCGCTGTCTGATTTCCCCCCTTGTAGTTTTGTTCTAGTGTAGTGTTCGGTATGTGTCCCATACTTTGCTTGATTTTGGGTGTGTTAAAGATGTGACGATCGTCATCATGGAATCTCTGCAGATGAATCCAATTTTTGAATTTCTCGGATGTCTTCTTGTTGTTCTGTCCGTGTTAATTTTGATTTAATATGGTATCTGAAGGGTCCAGCCTGCTGATATCACATCTGTAGTTTTGTTTCTTTTGTTTGGGTTAACCATTGGTAGTACATCCGGTAGATATGGAGTGAGAACTCCCGACGCCCAAGTAAATTCCTGCCCATATTGAAGCATTATTTGGACAATATATTATAGTTTAAGTTGGTTATGGCATATATGAATTCATTCCTAGTAACCATAAAGACTAGGAGAGAAAACAAAAGTAGGTGGTAAGGGTAGTCGAGCCTTTTGTATTGAAGAATTTGTTGGATTGATGACTGAATATTTTGATGGATAGGTAGGTTGGTGAATAACTTTTGTCAGGATGCCATGGAGACTTGTAGTTGAATATGGGTAGCCCTCTCAGGCGTATTACAAATTAGGAAGAGGTTCGAATCTGTAAGATGAACTCTGATGAGGATGTTGAAGGTTGGTAGGCCTTCATTCATAATTTTCCACAAGAAAAGATAAATTTTTCGTGGACACGGTAGTGTCAAAAAACATGGTGATGGGTAAAGGATTTGTTAATGTCTGGTTTTGGTTTTAGGATAGGTATTTGTATCAGGATACTGTCATGTAATTTCCGAATTTCGTGTGTGGCTAGATGATTTTATCTGGTGGTCCGTCTTGAGGAAGGTGAATGTCTATAATTCTTTCTGCTGCTAAGGGTGGGAGTTCAATGTTATAAAAATGAAGCTTAATTAGTTTTACAAATTTATTTGGAGTTTTAATCATTGTCATTTGTTTTCACTACATCTAGGGTTTATAATTGATTTCTAGATTGTTCAAGTGTACAAATGGATTAATCTATTTGGTCAGTTTAATGCTAGTAGAAGTTAGGGGATAAGTGTAATAGTCTCTTAATTCTCTTTATAAGTAAGAAATTACAATACCTTGCAAAGGGATTCTATGGAGCAATTACGAGTGAAGACAACACCAACAAGTGGACCTTGAGATAAAAGTTTAACTATTGGGATCAACCTAAACTCACACAACCTAAAGTGTTCGACTGGGTTACACCTTGAGTGAGATATTACTTGGTGGTTCAGATGAATAGAATCTGGTAGTCGAGAATTTTCGTATCCAATGTGAAATATCTTGATTAATTTGTTTCACTTAAGACACACATCATTAGGTAAGCTGGGTACCAATGATCATCGAAGCACCTAATACCATCACTGCAAGGAAACGAGTCACCATGAAGGAGTGAATAGATAATTATGTGAGTAACAACTTGATATTGTTGTCTGAGAGTCGTGGAAGCTGGCAACGATGCACGAATACTACCCTGCTACCCTCTTCGATAGAAATTAGTGCTTAGGGGCCACACATGGTTTCAGGGATGGCATGAGACATGTACATCACTTCGTACACGATGTGCAATCATGGCATCACTTAGTGAGTGATGCAATCATATGGCATATATTTACGAAAAATGCCAGCTCATGATATGTTAGCAGTATGGTTCGTAGATGACTACCTTACCTTACGCTCAGTGAGTTTAGTGCTAGGACTAGCCCAACGTCGTGCATAAGGAGTATGGCCTTGGGAATATCCCAACGCCGTGCATACAAGATTGGCATTAGGATAGTTCCAGCGTCGTGCATTGCTGATGCGCTAGCGCAAGCTAGGGCTAGTTAGGTTTGGAAGTGGGACTAGACCAGCGCCGTGCATATTAAATTTGACGCTGGGATTAGCCTAACACCATGCACCCTAAGGTTTTATGCATTCCTCTTTTGCACAAATCACGTCTATTGATACTTGATGCCAAGGAATTCCTTTGGAGAATTATTGCACTTGGCATAAGTTCAAATTGTGTTCTTCGGTTTAGTGGATATCCATTTAAGAGCACGACATTTATTCGAGAATAAAACACGAGGAGAAGATGGCACAAAAGTTTATTCTAAATTTTTATATATATATATATTGTATACAGAGATTCCGGGAGAAATTGCAACAAGCGTCGGCACTTCTCTAAAAAGTCCAGTAATTTGGAGGAAATCCAATATAAATGAGCTAGCACAAACACACACACATATATATATATATATCGAAAGTTCATTCGGGCGAAGCTCTGATACTATGCGGATGTATATATTTACAGAAAGGTTACAAGATTAGTATAGAGTGCATGTAGTTATTAGCATAATCTGTATTTTCAATTCTCTTGCAGAATGCAGAATCGAAATATAGGCTCCATATTTCTGATACATGACCAGAAATAAATTTGTAAATTTGATATTTTCTGACATGGAAGAGAAATAATTTATAATTTTCACCATTGTCAAAAATCCACCATCAACACACATTATTTTAGTTGTGCTATATATATATGCTAAAAAGACGAAAGTATCAAGTACACCATAAATCTTTTGAATCCAATGGATTTCAAGCATACGAGTATAGGAATAATGTTTTTACAATTAAATATATCTAATGCCGAAATAGTAAAAGCACGCAAACACAACGGCTTTGTTAACGAGGAAAACTGTCTGATAGGAAAACCCCGAAACTAGTCAAGTTTTAAATACTCTCATAATTAAATAAATTAAGTACCACAATTTCGTATAGTTAAGACAAAATAAATTATCCTAATAACCTTGTTCCTTCAGTATCTCTATAACCAGCGACCAATTCACAGTGACGTGGCGTGGGTTGTGAAAGGCTGTGAAGATATCCATAATGCTCAGCGTTTTGGAGAAGCTCATAGTTAAGGATTAACTCAAGCTTAAATGAAAGCCATAAAATTTGCCTTGTTTAACGAATTTGAATTTATACATGTGTATTTTGTCTATATACAAAATTATACTTAATGTTAGTAGTATATGCTTTGTTTGCATAACCCTTTTTCTTTTGGTTAACATACAAAGAAAGAAATACATCAAACTTCAAACACATGGAACTTTGAATCTTGATGCTTCTTTCTTTTATTGTCTTAATCAGATCTTCTTGTTTCTATCATTGCAGGAAGGCTCACATTGCGTCCTAATTGATTACTCGATATAGATTTGTGGAAGACAAAAGATTGAGGTTCTCTCTGTAATGGATGTATGGTGTTATATTCTTGTCTATCAGTAACCGGATTATTCCCAACCACATTCTCCATAAAAAGCCTTCCTGGAGGTGATCTTGGTGGAGAAGCATACAAAATTGACGTTTGGAATATTTCATGCCGAAAATTTTCTTCTTCTTGGCGGAGTTTTTGTGCTCGCAATGCTGTTAAGTATAAGCCTGAAGCAAGGAATACCGTGGTTAAGCCAAAAACTCCAGCAGCCAAAAATAAACCTTCACGAATGACAAGGCAATTCGGTCTCGGTCTCCACCATCTCTTTAGATGACCTGATTCAACTCCGATCCCAATCAACAATAGTACCTCTGCGACCGCAAAACAAATCCTACAAAATTCATGAAATGTCAATCCAGTTGGAGTTACTGTAGTGTTCCAAGAATTGATAATTGGGTTTCAGAAATTTTACCAAGTTGAAATGAAAAAAAATCCGGCTCGCCATGTAAGACTCTTGACAGAGTTTGAATCTTGAGTACTCCAAGGAATTATAGCCGGAGGTGAAGATTTACTCACAGCAATCAACATGTAGGCATGTTCCATGACCATGGCAATGGCCAAACCAAGAAATGCGCCACAAGCACATATTAATGGTATCCTCCCACTAGCACTATATATGCATTCGTATCTCTCTTCACCCTTAATATTCGAAACAACCCATGAAACCTGCACACATGAAATGTATACAGATGTTCTTCATTCCTCAAATTCTTACAAAGGTCTGCGATATTATCCAAAAAAAACAGAGAGCCCAAGTGAAAGAAAAGGTACTTCTTAGTCTTTGATTTACGAAATTGAAAAAAAAGTTGGGCAATTTGAAGAAATTCATACCTGAGATCGTGCTGTTTCGGCAATGAGGCAAAGAATGAAACTAGAAAGACCAAATAGAATAGACAAGAACATAAGAAAAACACCAGTTTTACTACCTAAATCAGAAAACTGATTACCCGGGGCAAGATCGGCATGAGTGACTGCCATTACGATAATAGACGTCTGTCTGTTGGCATTCCAGCCTTCCTTCCCCTTTCAGATTTCCTTTGAGAAAACGACGTACTACTCAACTAATCTTCTTCAAGGAGGATGAAAACACAAAACATGAAGTGCTAGTAAAAATCTGTATGAAATACTATCAATTAATTGTAACAAGAGAAAAGTGTTTATAAGAAAGAATGGAATTGCTTGTGAGAAAGGGTGGTGTAAAGGTGATGTTGGTGAGTGCTGCTTAATGGACACAGATTCTTCTTGAGAGATCGCTTTTTTAGTGGTAGGTTTTTCATACAAGGACTTGAGTTTGCGTTCTCAAATACTTGTCAATAAAGTGAGTCATAGAGAGAGTGACAGACAAATTTTCTGTGAAAGCCACTTTGTGGGACTATTATAGTACTACCACTATTAAGAGCTAACTATGATTATTGTTTTTTCTGGTCGACATCTTTCTTTTGATGAAGATCGGAGCTTTTTTGATAAAATTTGAATATTAGGTAATCAATTTATTCATGGAGAAAGTAAGTTTGGGTTTGTTGGGTCCAATTTAGATAAAACATCACAAATATCATGTCATATATGGTTTTTTTCCATATTGTATCCGTTGTGACTGTGATACAATCAATATTGGTGGCCTTGATTGGACGAAGCAAAAAGCCAAAAAAATATTGTTAGTTTGATGACAAAAGCAAAAGAAGATTTTCATGGAAAAGTTGGTGTTTTTATTGGGGAGTTTGATACTTTGAACTTGGAAGATAATTTGTACTACTGGCTTATGATGTATGCAAATACATTATGCTCATACCACGTTGTTGCGGTCCCAATTTTTTTATATTTCTTCCATTTGTTCATGATTCAACACACTCACTCACTATCTATCTATCTATGTTAGGTCAAAATGCTATTGGATGAGTAAGTCAACCATGTTTTGTTAATTTTGTATTATTCTCTTTGAATTCAAAACTCGTTAACAGTGAAGGTGGAGATTTTCTTTTTTCTTTCAAACTATCTGGGCTAGTAAGTAGATAAATAAACTGGTCACATAATTCTCTTTGGAACTCAGTTTACAAAATAAAAAGACTGTCCACTGCTTATTCAAGAACCTTTTGCTTCAAAAAAAAAAGGTTTTTTTTAAGCACTAACTTAGTAGTGATTAGTGGTATAATGCATGCCAAATTTTCTAAATCAGTGCAAGTGCTAAAAGATATTTCTAAAAACGGAGAAAAAAATGAAATAAAGGGAAAAAAGATTGAAAGGAGGAATAGCAAGTAAAGAACAATTCTAGACTAGAAAAAAATGAAGTAAAGAATAATAGCATCACTTTTCATTTTCTTTTGATAACCTTTATTTCTTGACATGACCATATTGCTTCCGGTACCCTGTAGAAGTTAGCAGACGCTCAAGAAACCCCCAAATGGCGTTAATGGGGTTCGAAGCGGGGTTAAGTTGAGCAAATCCATGTTGGAGCGGGCTGAAGCTTGTGAAGCGAAGAATATCATTTTCATACGCAATGATAAAAACTCATCCATGGAAGTAGAAGAAGATTATAAACAAGTCTTTTAACATGAAGTTATCAACAGGATAACTATATTTACAAGGACTACATATATATAACTTGAGCTTCAGCTTCAACTTAATACAAAAATTACAAATGACTAAAACAAAATTAGGTAGAACTTGAAACAACCTAAATTTGAGGGATCAAGTTTAATCACCTAGTCACAAAAATACCTATATTACAATAGAATGCAAAAAAAAAGATAAAGATTCACACAAACAAATGAATTGAAAGAATTTAAACAAAGCTACTTGTCGGTTATCACTTCGAAACATTTAGAGGGAACTCCAAATTCTCCTTTCTAAAGTTTGAGTGCAATCGCTAACTTCAAAGGTTCAATATTGTTGGTGCAGACGAGCTGCAGCGCAGTGGTGCGTACAATGTCTTGTTCTTTTTCTGACAAAGGAACATAACAAAAGCTTTTATCTTGAACCATCCTATTCTGGAGTTCCTATTTATGAGGACGGTCGTGTGACTCGCGTTAGGCATATAAGAAAGATAATCATATTCTATGTCATACCCATGATCCCATGTGATTGGAAAACACATTGGCGTTTGAACCTGAGAAAAGTTGAAATCTCCCGGAAAATGCTCACTACCTACAGTATGACCCGATGATTCACCTGTCATGAAATAGTTGCTTTGGAATGGAACACACTCTGTAGTATGATTACGACCTGGTGCCGCAATAGTAACATTTTTGAGCTGACAGTGATCTTCGGAGGCCTGCAATGGTGAATTGGAGGTATTGTCCAAACCTAGACGAGTTATAGGTTGATCTGCGAGAGATACAGACGGAGTATGAGAATGCATTGGTGAACTATGTTAATCTGTGAAACTCTCAAGGGTGAACATGTCTATAGATTGGACACAGACCGACTGGGACATTTTCAGAAATCAATCATCTGGTGGGAACTCAATTATGGTCTCTGCACCATATGTAGCATTTCAACATTGGTCCAAAAATCTAGTGGTGTATTAAGTATGCTAAATGTTTTGTAACGCATTTTACCTTGATTGGTGGTTTGAAAGCTTGGAAGCAACGAATCCAGGACTCGTTCCGGATTGGAAGCTGATTGAATTGGCAGGGCGATTGGAGGAACATGGGCCGTTATCCAGTTGATCTCAATGATTTTGTTCTGGTGATCATACGCATACTGCTTCAAAGCCTCAACCAAGCTCTGCATATTCAAATATTGGGCAGATAAGTACTAATTCAAGATATAGAAACGCATGACTTTAGGAAAGTATATCAGCTGATTCAACATTTATATGTGACTGGAGCAGATTACTGGAGAAAATACACACCATCTGAGATGGAGGGATGTTAGCTAGAGACATATAGTTCAGGCCACCATCAAATGTTGCCCCAGTAAGCTCATAGAAGGAGTTGAACAAGAGGCGACATTCTTGTGTAGCAGTGTATACGAAAGTCCTGTTGTCTGGAGGACAAGTTTTAGCATGTCGGATGATGGCTTCCCATGTCTTACTTGCCGTTCCATTGTCAAATGCCTGCAGATAAAAACAAACAAAATATGTTAATATCTATCTAACCTGCTAAATTAATAGGGATAAAAGAAAGGAAAAAGGAGAGAATTCCCATGCTTTGGATGCAAAAGGAAAAAATTCTGACCTTGACTAGACTTGAAGAATCAGTATAAAACAGCCTCAAGAAGTTTTCGACTGTAAGAATTCCCATGTCAGACAGGCGCTGATGAAAAACACCATCTTTCCTTATCTTCTTCAATCGCCAAACCTCGTCACACGGCCATGGAGGAAAGTGTTTCTGATAACCTGAATAACAAAATAATTTTTTGTTTCAGAACACTAGGGATGGGTTACAGAGAGAACCAATTTCAGTTAACAATATTTTTATTTTATATCAAAATTATGTAGATTATATGATGTAACTTTTAGTTGCAAAAACGAATGAACTTGCCTTGTCCACGGTGGTCACGCACAACAAATGGTCCAGTTCTTCCTTCTCTAATTCTTTCAGTATTGCATGGTTGAACCACTCGAGCCCCCAACTTGAATTTCCCACTTCTTACCCAGCTGGAGTTGTCAGTTACAGTAATGTCTGAGAGAAGGCCGATCCCACTATTTAGGTTGACACACACTTCTCCTATCACAAGTGGCCTTTTGCCCTCTCTGGCTCGTTTAATAGCCTCATCAAACTCTTTTTCAGACCAATCTTCTTGTTCATCTGTACCAAAGTCACCATCAAGTGCAACAATCTCGATCTTGAGAGAGGACAGAGGCCCACTTCTTACTACATTTGAATCACTGTCGAGAATAACCACCTGGAGTGGTGCACTGCCCTCTGCTAAAATTCTAGCACCCGTGAAGTGTAGCTTGGGTAAGCTGTTCACAAACTTCAATTGAAAGCCTCTTGGTCGCGAAACTTGAATTTGATTAACAGAAGGTCTACAACAAGGTTCAAATGAAAAGAGACTGAGGACAAGAGATGGAGAAATCAATTTTAAAGAACAAGCAGATCATGTGTTGTGCATGCAAAGAAGATCTTTGTAATTAAACAAGCCCATCCATGCGCCTCATAAACAGTGCATAGATGATTTAACACTGACCTTTGAGATGATTGTGAACATGATGCTAGCCGACAATCCAACTCCTCTCGCAACTAAGATAATGCAAAAATATATAAGGATTAAAACACACACAAAAAGGCTAATTCGGATCTTAAGGCAAACTTCAGTGATGTCTTAAAACCAGGCATTCTTATGCATACTTAAGAACCCTTATATTTAAATTCTCAATTTACAAACACTAATAACAAAACCAGTGATGCATTAAGATATCTATCAAAGAAAAAAGGGAAAGCTAAACGACCGAAATTTATATTCGTATGTATATGTTAAGGGAGTGCAAAAGTTACACCAATCATCAACAAAGTATGAACTTCACTAACATAGTAGCACATACTAAGGTGTGAAAGGAAGAATATAAGCTTCTCTACTGTTGTTACTCGTAGAATTATAAGCATATGAAAAGCAAGTAAAAATGTAAAACTCCATAAACGTAGTAGCAATAATCTATAAGAAAAAACCAAACCCAGAACTTAAAGACCTCAAATAAATAATTTCGACAGGATTTAACGTGTTCCACAATTTTAGTGACAGATAGAACAAACTATCCAATGCTCAGAAAAGATTCCATAACATACCATTTAAGATGCATAAATTCCTTAAACATGAGAAAAATGACTCTAGTTCTATCAATAACTATGAACCATGCTTCACAAACAAAAAAAACTACGAGCGAAATAAAGCAAAAGCATAAAAGTAACATGAACAGATCTTCAACTCAACTAGTTTAAGCACTGAAAATAAAAGAAGCTATACTTGTATCTTACCACTTTCCGGAAACAATTTACCAGGACGCCCACGAACTCCTCAACATACAGTCCTCCTCTCAAAGCCCTGACAAACAAGAGAAACCCACATTCAGAAAAACACCAAAACATACAAATTACAACAAGAACCAACAATTACCCATCAAAACCCACATAAATAAATAAATCAATCAAAACACACATAAATAAATAAATCAATCAAAACGCACAATCTACAGCAAAAAGCAACAAATTTCCGGTACTAAGCTCAAATACCCAGACCCACTTCAGAAGAGTAGACAAAACATCTAAAGCACAACATAGGGAAACAAATTTCATCAAATTACTAAAGGTGTAAACAACCAACTTACGATTCAAGGGTGTGTGGTCGCTTTGGTTCACGGGTGTCGTCATCCGATTTTTCGTCAGAATGCCTTTTCGTTACCATCAAAACCAAATCGGAAATTCCTTCCTAATTATAGTTATAATATCTAAGATCAAAATGAAAGCTTTTTTTTCCAATTATCAACAACAAGAACAACAATAACATCAACTGAAATAGAGTTTAACTGTATTGCAGCAAATTCAAGGAAACTTCATGAATCGTAACAAAGACGCTATTTTTTTTTTAAACCCACTTTTAGCTTTTCCTGTTTGGTTTGGTTGGGATCCTTATATAAGGGGTTCAAAAAGATTGATAAACAGTAGAAATATATAAAAAAATTTACGCGTTCTTCTTTGGGAGTCAGGAAATTGCGAAGAACAAGGGAACGCGTTTGTAATCGTCAAGTGACGAATTGAGTATGACATATTACTCGGAACAAAAATTTGATTTCAATTATAAATAGAAATCGTTGAATCTTGACAAAATTCACCCCCAAAAAATTAGCCCTAAATATGATAAAATCAAAAACCCTAACGACTCTGAAGAAGAAGAAGAAGTCAGTCTACTCTAGATTCTCTCTTCCACTAGTGAATGTACGGTCTACATCTTAGCCTTATGAATTTTCCCGCTATTTTTTTGGTTTTTTAATCCCATTTAAAAATTGAAAAGTTAGTTTGTTTGTATTTATTCCAGTATATCTGTTGCAACTTGCACGTAATAATGGGAATAAATATTTAACATTTAATTAGTCACTTTTAACACTACAAAATAATCACTTCTTGCTCTCACTGCTTATAGTAATTACAATCCTAATTCGTTTGCTAAAACAGCCCAATCAGTTCAATGTTCATTGTCTCTTTGGTGGCAAATTTCACTAAAACTATCCAATAAAACTTATGTTATGCAGGACATACATTGTGTGTGCTTATTCAGTTAATTCTATTGCGTCGTACGAAGATCCTCGTAAACTTCTGTTTCTTCAATTACAATTGCGTAATTATTCAGTTCAGACGACTTACTCTCACTATGTATTTATGGCAGAAAAATATCACTAAGGGCAAATTGGTTTTTGACTTTTTTTGTACTCTAACTTGATTTTTTTTTTCAAGAAACGCGTTATAAGTTAATTGGATTTTCGTACTTCAACTGTACAGCAGCTACATTTCTAGTTTTGAATTTTGGTATGTTGACATACATACCTTTCCCAACTTCTAACTTCCTATTGTGATAAACACTTTTTTCAACTTTATTAATTTAGAAAAGTTAAAAAACAAGTTTAATGAATGGGGTAATAAGGTATAACTATAAATTTTGATAATTAGTAAAATTTAACAGGAGTGTATTGGTTTGAGAGTTATAAGGATAGTTAGAATCCTAAAAAAACATCTAGGTATTCAATTAGGATTTATGTAAAATTATTAAATATTTATAGTATTTAAATTGAGTTTTTTAAGATTCCACAAATATCCTAAGTATTCAATTCTTAAGATTTCTTAGGATAGTAGAGAGGCCCAAGATATATAGATAAGGATTTTTATGGATAGTCTATTATTATCTTCTATCAATCTCAACCCAAACTATGAGAGTTTCATAGATTCTTATTTTATTTATCACGTTATACTAAGTTTTTCCATTCAAATATAACATTCTCTCCCATATATTTATAAGATGATGTTGGTGATGAGTTTTTCTTTTAAAAATAGTGTTCTTCGTCATTAACTTACCAATTTCCTCTTCTAGAAGTATTGTATTTTCTCCAATTTATCTCTATATATTTTCCTTGTAAAATTACATCTTCAAACCTTGTCATTTGACTCGGAATATAAAAAAATTTACGAAGCTCTTTAAAAAAAATTATGTGCCTGAAAATTTATTTCAATCTATATAAATATGAATTAATCCATTGTAATCTAAATTATATATGTATAAGAATCCAGGATTCTTTTAAGAAACATTATAAATCCATTAGATTCAGACAATATTATTATCCCTTTCTAACCATATAAATTCTAATCCAACACATCCTATAAAAAACATTGTCCTCCAACAATAATCGATTTTTTTTCCTTTCGGCGGTTGTTTCCACGAATGTTACCCAGAAAGTTACTAATTTGCTTGTATTAGTCAAGACAGTGTCGACACTTAGGCTAATCAGTTTAGATTTATGCATTTACTAATCCAAGTCAGTTGCTATAAATACTTAAACAAGCAAACTGATTTTTATTAGATTTAGTCAGTTCAGTAAACAGAGTTGTGGACTATTTCATTGAGACAAATAAGACCCACCTAATTTTACGACACGCGTGTACTCTTTCGTGTCTATTCGACCACTTGTAAGGGGTGGGTTAGAGATTGACTGCGATTTCGTAGACCCACATTTAACTCGTAATAGGTGGAGTCTAGTCATTGACTTGACTCACTAGTCACTAGTACAATCTCTTTCAACAATTAGACACTTTCATTTTTCACTGCAAATTTAAATCTAGGTAGTTAACGTAATTAAAAAGCCGTAATTGGCATAAATGTGAAAATAGTAATCCCACCATTCTTTGCTCGTATAGTGCTATTTCAGCTACCCCACACTCACTGATCATGCATTTCTTTCTCAATGTTTCACTTTAACACTCACCTTCCGCGCAAGAGGATGGCACAAACTACGCCCATTTTTCTCCAATCTGTTGTATCTGGTTTTAACTCTTGCCGCTATTGATTTGGAAAGCGAAAGTATAAACTTTTTTAAAAAAAATAGGAAAGATTATATTGAAAAAAAAATATATGTAGGAAATGTTGTTGTAGCCAAAAACAAGAGGAATAATCAGCTTATAATATAAGAGCTCTTTCCTAATGAAGCAAAGTATAAGTAATTGACAAAACGTTAAAAGTATTTTCAACAATAGACCAAAGGATTATTGTCTGTTTGATCAAAGTCTTCAGCTCATCGGTATCTATTGGCCTTGCGCCGTGTACACGTCTATTCCTTTCCTTCCAAGTCTCCCATATGATGGCGTATGGGGTGAGAGGCCAAATAGTTTTACAACGTTCACTAAACCCATTAAGCCTCCAAGCTTCAAGTTGTTGTCTGACTGTGTTGTTAGTCGCCCAAGATACACCACAATCATTCGTATAATAGTTCCATAAAGCTTGAGTGAAGTCACGGTGAAACAATAAATGATGAATATTTTGTGGCTCTCTATTGCAGAGAATACACACAGTGGAAGGGATGGAGAATCCCCTGTGTTGTAACATCTCTCTAGTAGGAATGGAATCATGAAGGGTATCCCAAGAAAAGAACAAAACCTTATGGGGGAGAGTAGGCAGAAGAAGCTTGTCAATAAAGCTAAAATCAGAGTCTTCCACGAAAGTGTAAACTTGGAAGGGGACAAAAAAATCTTTGATCATATATTTGTTTCACAGGGTTTTGCGTCATCACCTTCCTAGTAATTGTGTCCATTTGTTTTCTTCTCAGTTGTGTTGTTTCTAGGAACTCTGGTTGATCCACATGTAACATGTCGTTCATGGTCATTTTGAATCCGCAAGGTTTGTTCGTTGTTGATTTTGAAAGCAAAATAATTAACTTGATAACTCGAAATATCTATATTGTTGACTGCACAATCAATCACTTACAATCTGTCTCCCCAAAAATCTTCTGCTTTGGTAACTTGTAAATTAACTACAAACTTTAATAAGTTAAAAGAATCATATCAAACGGGTTTGCTAGTGCAATGGTTGAGAGTCGATCGATGATGATTCCTCATTCCAGGTCAGTGGCGGAACCAGGTTTTATTTTTATGGGAAGCTAAAAATATTTATGTAAACTTAGTGGACTAAACCCTATATATTTGGTGGGCTAAATACAAAATATAACACAAAAAACAAGGATTTAGTACAAGGTTTAAGAAATTTAAGGGGCTTAGAGCCAGGGTTAGTTAACCCTTGGTTCCGCCCATGTTCCTAGTGATGGTGAAATAATGAGGAAGAATAATTGTCGAGATGGTGGTAGTGATGCTCGTTGCATCTTGAGTGCAAGGAAAAGTTCAATACCAAAATATGACATCATAATGCCTTGCTCATTTTTTTGAGCGTTTTATATGTTAAAAAAATATCTACATTATTACTAGGGAATTTTATAAATACCTTCCATTTTGGAGGGCCTTGCACGAATGCCCCAGAGGGTTTACACATATTTCTGTAAACCATGAATTATCCTTTCCTCCTTAGTTATTCATTTTAGATCGAAGGTTTTCACGAGCAATATATATCTTTTCTAATTTACGGCAGTGATGATGGTGGCGGTGTAAATAACTTTCAGGTAGGAATTTAATGGTGGAAATGGTGAATCAGAATATGACGTTATTGGTGAAGAAGATGGTCAATTGGAAGTTGAATCTAATGATGATAGTTGTGGCGGTGGTGGTGGGTGAGGTTATCAAATTAGTTGATGGTGATGATAACGACAGATTATGTGTATATATCCATTTAATAGTAGTTTTGACGGTGGTGGTGGTGGTGGAGAATTTCATTTAGGTTAGATTCAATTTTCATTTAATTTCATTCAATTTTTTGTTTAAATTTTTGGGTGGTGGGATTGTATTGAAGAAGAAGATGATGATGGTGACAGTGGATGCAATTTTTTGGTGGCGATGGAGAGAAAAGAAGAAAATGATGAAGAAAAAAATGTGCAGACAACTTACATGTTTGTTGGCTCCACTTCTGGTCTGGAAGCAACTTTAGCAAGTTGCCGCCACTCCTGGAAACAACTTGACGAAGCCTCCAAAAGTGGATACAACTTATGTTAGTTAACCCCACTTATGGAGTCAACTTAAGTTCAAGTTGGCTCCATTTCTGGTCTGGAGGCGACTTCAGTAAGTTGCCTCCACTTCTTGTCTGGAAGCAACTTCAGTAAGTTGCCACCACATGTTGATAGTGATGGGGGTGGTAGAGTGATAAATCTGGTTTTTTTGGTGGTAGCAAAATTGGAGTAATTGATCTGGTGATGGTTGTGGTGGTGTAGTAGATCTTGTTGTTGTGGTGGTGGCGGATGTGGTGGTGGTGATGGCAGTGGTGTTGGAATGACAAATTTACTAGTGGTGGTAATGGAGGAGGTGATGGAGGTGGTGGTGGTGCCGGAATAACATATTTGTTTGTAGTAGTGGTGATGGAGTGACAAATTGTTCTACGATAATTGGCATATGGGGATGACGATACGGAAAAAGATAATTTTATTTCATACTCTTGTCTATTTTATTGAACTATTGCTAAATAGTTAAGTATTTACTAGTTTTTATTATGTCTAACTTCGTTTCTATTTGGTTAGAACTTGTTAAAGAAGAAGTTAGACGGTTGACGTAACATGTATATGCTAAGGTCACCATTAACAATTGTTGTGGTATACGAAGAGATATCCAAATAGGTACGTTTTTAAAATAACTCGTATATTTGATATTATTCGATTTTTTAATTTAGAGAAGATATATATGCGTCGTGTAAAATGCTACGACGAATAATAAGGTGAGCAACAAAATTTTACACCTTTATACGCTTCTGCGAGCTTTATGGTGTGCATAACATATGTGCCTCTTATACGTATTGACGAGCTTTAAAAATCTAGCGCATAAAATGCACTTTCTATATGTTGTGACAACAACAACGAGAGTTGCGTATTTTAACTGCGCCTCGTAGATATACAAATGTCAAGAGATAAAGAGTGTTATATTTTTTAAAATGATATTTGGATTTGATATCAAGTCTCCTCGTCGCCTAATCTATTACCTAAAATCACGAATTTGGTGAATTAAATTTGTATCAGAATCAATAAAAATAAGTCTATTTTTGACAAGTTGATATATATGAAAAATGAGGGAATACATAATGTGGTAGGCGTATTTTAATATGAGAACCACAATGTGTTTTTCGGGTTTAGGAACCTGATAAGCACCGTACCACTTGAGGTGGAAAAATACGGGACGATAACGTAATGATTGGTTGAATAACCATCTTTGAGCCTGGTAGAACTCTGTTATCATTGTAACATAAAAGACACGGTACGTGAACTTAAAGTGATGTTTACAATTGTAAATCTCTATCGTCCGTCTTAGCAGGACTGGAGTTGATATTGAGATAATGTATATGTTCACATAATCCATTTTATAGTTTACTATGAATTTTACATGCCAATGCAAATTCTCATATTTATTCCAACTAGACAGTAAACGAGAGAAGAAACCTGATCAGTTATCTCTCATAGATTGCGTGTTATTATTGTTTTCTGCACCCAGTTGCTACCAATAGGTAGAGTAATGCGGAACATGAAGTTTTGTTCATGATACATTCCCGCATAATGATCAGGGGGAAATCGTCGTTGATATTTTTTAACTCCAATTGTGTCTCATCTAATAAATTCTCACACTAATAAAGGCCTAAGGTGTTGGAGATTACTCTATTGCTAGAATTATCAAGAGTAAGCTAGCTAGATTTCGGCAGAAAGCAAAGTTCTTGCAAGGCTAACCATGGAATCACAACGATTGTTTCTTCTAAAAACACGCTTACAAGCATAGACGGAAACCTCTTATATGGGGTATGCCAATTTAGTCAGATAACTTTCATATTCTCCTTGAGTTATAAGTTGATATCTCCTGACAAGGAGCATATCTGTAAACGTTGCATTGATATCCCATTGAAGAGAATATTTGCATACTGAAATTTGGTACAAATGGATTAGAATATCCTCGTACTCTAGAGAATGATGTAAGATCATTATAAATTAATTATCAAACTGGTTTTCGATAATATTCAGAGTAGCTATTAAAATCATTACGGATAAATATCCCCCTTTACAAAGGATTATCGAAAAAGTTTATGTGATTGGAATATATATGGACCTCAGTCCATATTGAGTTGTTTACTCACTTATATACGATTTTAGGACCTCAATCCTAGCATCCATAAATTTAGGTTGTAAATTTGATGCTTACAAGGAAGCGTGATGTGAAAATTAAGGTTGTTTGTTGTACAACGTTACCCCTTGACAACGAGTTTCCAAAAAAACTTAATCAGGTTTATGGAAGTATAGTCATGTAGTCTTAGATGACTTGACTTATCACTTGGGTGATAACTGTGTATGTATACTCGCATAGATTTTGAGTGAAACTCTTGTTTGTTAGTTATTGATGTTGTATCATCCCAGTAATGCTCTAGGCATTGATGGTGAGTAATTTATTATTCATGTACATTCATTGAATGGTTTAATTGAATCATTCATAAAGCATTTTAAACTTGGTACTTATAAAACTATTGTCTTGTTTTTATTTGGGGACGTGATATATTTTCCACTGGGGTTATTACTACAACAAGATTGTACAAATTTGATGAGAAAGTCTTCCCACCGTTAGGGGGAGGAAATCTACTGCCTAAAAAATGCCGTGAAGTATTCTGGTTTGCACAAAAATAAACCAGGATGTATCTCATCTTGATGTTTTCAACAATAAAGACATGTAAAAGATTAAATATCTTCAGAAATAGCAAATCATGTTGCTCCTTAGGAAGCCATGAATGTAGTACTAAGTGTGTAATTTGAAACACACCTTGAACATGGATGATTAGTTGATTCAAAATAATCTGCTCTTCCTAATTATGAGGAACCAATCACAATCATTGAGAGATACTTGAAGAGATAATCAAAGGAAGATATGATTTCCCAGAGTATAGTTCTCCTAATAAGAGAACATCTCCACGGAAACTGTTAAACCTTACAATGAGGGAATCTCCAAAAAGTATACGTGTAACTGAGAGATCTAGGATCCTAATACAATGATTATTAGTGACACATTTGAAATATTCATTAATAATTCCATAGATGATGTTGGTATTAAACCACACTCTATAGGGATATGTCGTCAAAGGAATGATTGGTTGAATCGGAAAAGAGAGATATAAGCAAAATAACTGTGTCTTGCAAAAATATATAGTTTTGGAACTGCATCCACTTGATAATGTGAAATATTTTGGTCACATTGAGTGTTTGCAGTCCCGACACCCAAAAATATAAGCCTTATTGGTTGCAGGTGGATGTTTGCATATAGTGAGAAAAATAAAATCAACTAATGGCACAAAGTCCTTCACATAAACCTAAGAGGATTTACAAATAAGGATATTCTATGCATTAGTTGCAACTACCTTTTTGGTATTTTATTAATTTGGGTATACCTTGAAGAACTCGACGTGCATCTGATGGATGTGGTTACGACACATCTGTATGGAAAACCAGATAAGATGCATGTATGAAAATTCTTGAAAGTTTTCAGCTATCAGCAGAATTACCATTGAGCTTTGTGTGGTTTGAAATCATCTAGATGGATATTGTACAATCATATAAGTGAGCACTTATTTTATCTAGGGATATGTGAACCATCTTATATGCTCATAATATGTTCATTTACTAGATTTGATGTATACAACATCAATTTGATTGGAACTTCTAAAAAGATCTCCAAGGCACAAAAATACTTAAAGCAGGAGCCCGAGATATAAGATCTCGGTAAAAGAAGGTATCCATTTGTTGATTGAGCATTGTAGCTAGCGGTCCATTAATTTCATCAACCTTTCAAGTTTAGACATGTTTAAATGGACAAGTTGTCACAATTATAGTTTTGAGATCTCTTACTTTTAAGATTGATTGATGTACATCTAAACAAAGGAAATGTATCACTTTGTGGTTGGTTTATATTACACCAAAGGTGTGTACCTGGTACAAGATGAAATATGTTATAAATATATGATATTTAGTTTATAATTAAACATGTAAGTTTGGTCTTCCCAACATCAATATCGAGACAGTGGTCGGAAAAAATTCTCCATCTTCGTGGTACCGCTAAGCTTGACCTTTGTATAAAAGATAGAAAATGTCTCCTGCAGAAAAAATCAATTAAACTGTTTAAGTTTTGATTTTCTAACAGGTTTGTTAAAGCAGCTAAATATTCTTCTAACTTCTTGTCTGGTAGTGGAGGATACTTTTTCTTCCTCAAATCGGTTAGACAAAGCTAGTGGAGAATAGAAAGCTAACACAATTAGATGATCATTAATAAATTACACAGAAGAAAATCAGACCGAGAATCTCGAGTAAAGGAAATTGTTGAAGACATTAAAAGATGGTTCGTGATTTCCATGTAGTATTATCGAGCACAATGATCAACTGAGGCGGTTATTTATCATGGGGAGTAAAGGTGTGGAAGACTATGAAAATTGGACAATTTGGACTTTTACGCTTTGTACTCTTTTTCTTTAGTCAAGGTTTTTTTCCAACTGGGTTTTTCCTTGCCAAGGATTCAGTGAGGCATGCGAGTCGAGTGTTATCCGCAGTTCGAAATGTTCTACTCTTTTTCCTTCGTCCTGGTTTTTGTCCCTATAAATTTTTCCGAACAAGGTTTTAACGAGGCAACATATGTGGGTATATCATTGTTCCGAGTATTCATGTTTTCCTACGTTCAGGTTTTGTCCCTTTGGATTTTTCCTGGCGAAGTTTTTGTAGAGATATCAACTTAGAACGGTGATCTTCATTTAAAGAGATGTATATCCATATTGTTTTTGAAGATGCAGTTATCGGATAATCGCCTATATTATTTTGGCATGAGTTTTATCGCACGTGGTTGTCTTGACAAGGTTCTTGACAATGCAACAATTTCATGGCAACCAAAATCATTAAGAGTTTCACATGTTCTGTGATCCAGTTTTTATCCTATCAAATATTTCTGACAAATTTTTGACGAAACAACACACTTATATCGGTGGTCATCCAAGGGGGAGTATTATATAAAGTCGCTTAATAGTGGTTGACTCACCAACTAGGTGTCAAATAGTTGAGGTTACACTTTATCAAGTTAAACCCAAAGTTCACAGGTATATCAATACGTGTCATGCATATTTTCTCTTGGGGGGTCTATATAAACCCAGTTGGGTTAACTATGAACGAAGAAGTTGAAGTTAACTAAATAAAAAGTTTCTCCCATTTTCGTGCACACATATCTCTGCTTCATATATTTGATATCGTGCCTTATAGCTAGTATACATATTACATAGCTTAAGTTTAAGCTCGGTTATTTTAAAGATAATATGCTAATTAATTGTTAGCTCCATGATAAGTGCATAGTTTACATATGTTGAATACAATTTTCTTACACTTATATGCTAGATTTCATGTGAATTACCTTGTATTATTAGTATTTTTGTATATTATGTATTTTATAGGTTACATCTCTAAACAAAAATGAAAATAGAGTGTTTTAAAGGGAGAAATACCAAAGACCTAGTGAAACTCAGTTAAATCCAGGATTTCTTCCCACTATATCGAAGAGAACGAGAATACGAAGCCAACGGTGAAAGAAATAATAAGCAAAACGAGAACTAAGAGCAAAATGGTCATTTTAAGGGAGACTGATATTGGCACTCTGTTGTACGCTAAGGGGAAGCTGAAGTTCAAATGTTATACAGGCACCGCCACTTCTACTCAGGGCTTCCAAGATTCAAATTATGTTAAAGGCGCCAACAATTTACTTGGGGCCACCTTTCTTCTTCTTCTTCAAGGTTCGAACAACAAATTAGGTTAGGTTATCTCGTTTGTTTTTGAGACGCTGTTATGGTGGGTTGATGATCGGTGATGAAGGCTGATGGACTAATGGTGATTGATTGTGAGGAGATGGAAGCAGCTGTGAATGGTGGCAGTGATCACGATTGAGTCTGTGATGATGTACGAGAAAGTCAGGGAGTGATGGTTGATGGTCCAGGGAGTTTACTAGAGAGTGAACTGGTGGTTCTCGGTTGTAGTGATGATTATGTCAGCAAGAAGAATAGGCAGAGAGATGGATTCGAGAATCAGAGTCTGTGTGATGGCAGGTGGTTAATGGTGGTTGTCGAGGGTGTTTTGCTGCTAGAGAAATATCATGATAATCATAACAGTGTTGATTGAAGTATGTAGTGGTGGTTGTCCTCGAGCTTGGCATTGAGATGATGGAACCGATGATGAGTTGTTGATGATCAATCTTGAATGACCGTGATGATTGATGGAGCTCTGTTATAGTTTGATTATGTGAGCTAGACAGAAGGAAGGAATGGTGTTATGGCTCGAGTTGTTCATGGAAGTGAGATGTTCTCAAAGGTATGGTGGTCTGTGATGTGGTCGAGTGTTTGAAATCGAGAAATATGGAAATGACGTGGTGATTAATGGGTATATGGCATGACTTAACACTGTAGAAGATGGAGTTGCAGTTCACTGCAGTGAGTGAGGCTTGAGAAATATATGGAGAGAGTTTTGCAATTGAGAATGTAGCTAGGGGTGAGATATTTTAGGCTAGAAGAGATGAGACCGAGTAAGAAAAACTCAGGGAAACCTACGTCTAGGTAATACCAAGTCGTAGAATTGAATAGGAGAAAAGGGAAAAACTCAGGTTAACTTACGTCCATGTTTTATCTAGCCGTAGAATCATCGAGAAAAGTTGTATCAAAAAACCGAGGAAAAAAATTGGAGTTATGCCTATCAGTTTTGCATAACTGACATGCCAAGTTAAATTGAAAGATTGATTTGGGATGGGTCTTCCATACATGTGTGAAGCCCAATTGTTTCTTTGGCTAGTATTTCACTTTTTTGGCTATTTGGAGCAAGTGTGGCGACCTATTTCGACCGGGATTGGAGCACGGGCACTTCTACAATTTGGTACCTATATAAAAGACACTTCTACTACTTTTGGAGAGACCGGGAGACCTAGTTTTTACTTAGAGAAGAGAAAAGAGAGATTAATTCTATATTCTAGGGTTTTCCCCTTTAGGGGGAAACCAAGTTATTTCTTATTTCTTGTATCATGAGTATGTAATTTTATTTTATTGGTTAGGGATGTAATCCTAAATTCTAGACATGTAAATAAATCTGGCTGGTTGGTTTTAACGTTAATGATATCTTTTATCGATTATGTTCTATTGTTTATATCTTATTTATGATTGAAGACTTGCTCGTTCAAGTTGTAAATTGTCATATATTCTCATCTAAATATAAACTAGGGTTTGGAGATACGGAATAGTAGATGGACCCGGTTACAAGTAGCATGGTGTTATTACTGATTGTGTTCAAAACTTTCATGTAATTGTATGTAGAAGCTTAACCTAGGTTAAATCCATGTGGATCTTGTGCCGGATTGCTTAGAATAACCTCAGTTCACAAAGACCATTGATTTCATTGGGTTAAACTTGAGTGGTTCTTGCGCCAAGTCATTCATTAGGAAGGATTCAAAGAGTAACTCATGCGCCTTTGAGGAAACAAGGAGTTTTGCCAGAGTAAACCTGCGATAGGTTGTTCTAGGGTTATTGATATGAGATTGATTGAATGTTAACTCGAATCGATTTACGAGATTGTTTGACGATGGAAGATGAAACCTCTGACCAGTATTTTCTTCTCTCTTATAATCTTTATTTTTTTTTGTTTTTATTTTCATTAGTTTACTTTAGCTTAATTTATTACAATCCCCTTGGTTATATAAGAAGTTGAAAACAACTAACAATTACATAGCTCCTCATGGGAACGAGCCTTACTATCGTATATAACTTATTAGTATTAGTGAAAAATATCTGAAATGATTTGTTGCACGTATGATACGCATCAAATTTTGGCGTCGCTGCCGGGGAGCAGTTGGCAATTTTTTTTGTTTAAGATTTCTTTTTTGTTTAATTTTATGTTTTTCTTTTAGTGTTTTTCACATTTTTAGGTTTTCGTGGTGGAAACAATTCGTTGGTAGAATTTGTTAACCGTCAAAAGAGGGAGTTAGATTATGAAAACATGTTGTATAAATCACTTTTATTTTTCTTTTTAGATTTATAGTTAGTTTTTTTTCTCACTCTTTGTGTATTATCATGTTTTCTTACGGAAATAACATGTATGATGCACAAGATCACGCATATTATGGTGGTAATCAGTTTAATTATAATTCTCAATTTTCCAATAACTTCCAACCAACCATGGGATTCAATCAGAATCAATCATTTGGTTCTGGTCAATACCCAATGGAATCTTTTGGTTATTCTCATACATACCAACAACCTTATGGTGCGTATGTAGGTCAACAACCACAAAAATGATGTGACAATTTTACTTCTAATTGGATCCACTCGAGTTGTATGTATATATTAGATCAAATAAAGGACATGCAACAGAAATTAGACCGACTTGATCCAACACTTAATAGAGAGAACGTTACACCAACCGAATTTTACACCATATACCTTACCCGACTCATGATCGTATTTATGATCGTTCACCCATTCAACAGGAAGAGTCGTGGTTTAGTGATCCTATTGTAATTAAAGGTGGAAAACGTATAAACATAAGAAAACTCTCAAAAAAATTATATCAACTGGAAGATAACAGAGCAGCGGAAGAAATTTTCCAAGGAATTAGCAGTATCATACATATGGAATTCAAATGACGTTTTTCTAATGGAGAATATGAGGTCGATGAAGATTATGATATCGAAGATAATGACATATTTGAGAATGAGGCTAGATTGAGTAATATCGTGGAAGACCCAATTGAGCTTTCCAAGGAATATAATGATGACGTTGATGCCGAGATTTTTGTTGAGACAGAAACTGATGAAGAATGGTTGAATAGTTTGATAGAGGACCACGATACACAAGAGGTAAATAATTCATTCGAGTTCTTTAAGAACAATAAGGATCCAGTGATACAAGAGATAGTGGAAGGTTTGTCTAATCCTTTGTCTAATTCTAATTTTAGTAATCATTTTCCTCTAATCAAAGTAGTTTCTCAAGAAGTTGTTAAACCAACTTTTAGGAAAATACCTCACTTAGGATTGGAGTTGTGTGCTTCCAAAGTTTTAACGTATTATTTTTCTTCTAAGTATCCACCATTAGAATTGCTTGATTATAACAATGTGCAGGTTAATTATGAGCAACCTGTAGAAGTTTCTGAATTCAATGTTCTATATACATTTCCAAGTGTAGAAAGAACTAAGTGTTGGGGTAACTTTTTTACTATAATGGCTTCACTAGTATTATCATATGCTAACATTTATGTGAAGTTGTTATTAGAATCGCATATTGTTATATGGGAGGATCCCCAGGTTTTCAGATTGTTGGTATATGGACAATAACCAGAAGGTCAGGCTGAGGACGTTAAACTAAGCGCTGAATGGGAGGCAACTCATTGGTTTCGTATTTCTATCTTTTAATTTTTTTTATTTTTAGTTTTATTAGTTTGCATATCATATTAGGAATTTCCCACCTTGACTTTTTCACTGGACGAGTCAATTTACATTGAGGAAAATGTAAAGTTTAAGTGCGGGGGAGTGTTTAAGCTTTTATAGTTTTAAGTATTCACTTTGTAGGTTGAATTTTTTATTTTTTTTGTACATATTTGCATGAAAGCCTCCAACATTTAGAGATTTTAGATTCACTTAGTATACTTATATCTAGGTATACATACGGAGTTCTTACCGAAATAATTGAACTTATAAGTAATAGAGAACGATATTCAGGTTCCTTAGTTGTTGAAAGGCAAGAGCTGACAAAAAGGGACTTAAACCGCCGGTAAAGAATATAGTATTAGGGAGCTAATCAATCATTAGTGGAGACTACCTATTGTTACATTAATCGAGGCACCATACCTTCAATTCTTTATAGATGTCTAAAAAAGTGTGATTTAGAGTGTGTGTCATCATACGCAAATTCCGAGTAGAATGGTGAGCTACCTAACTTCGTACCAAATTTAGCACTACTTTTTGATCTCATGAGTGCTACTTCTTCAATCACGAGGGTGCCATCAGAATTGCTAACTTATAACATTTCTTGTAATATTGTTTGCAGTTAGCACCGTTCTCTCTCTCGACAACAACAGGTCCATAGAAACACCATTATTATCAACAAGCGGAGCATCACAAGTTCGAAAGAAAGTGAAGAAGTTCAACGTTTACAAGCAACGGTACAAAAAAGAGCAAATTTCATATTCAAGTGAAGCAACAAGACAAAGAACAGAATTATATATACATGTTAAAGACTTATGTAAAAGAGCGAAAGAAATCAAAAGATGAGAGTTAGCAAAGTTTATGATATCAAGACAGTACAAGTTGTGAAGAATCAAGTAGTAAAGTCCTTATTCCATGTGATAGACACGTTTTCGTGTCTTATTTGATCTCAATTTGTATATTGTTAGAACTCATTCGTGTACTTATATTGTGATTTTATTGTGTTTGTAGGTATTTTTTGAGAAATAAACATTTGGGAAAAATTTGCTCAAAAAAATGTTAAAGGCACCACTCATTCGGATAAGGGCACCATATTTACTAAAGGCACCCACCAGTTGGTTAAAGGCACCCATTCTTTCTCGTTTGAAAACTGAAATGGCGGGAAAAGCTTTTTTCAAATAATGTGAATCTGTGAAGAATTGAACAAGATATTTTTGGGTCAATTGCAAGAGCTTAGGACAAGATTATTCTTGTCTTAATTAGAATTTGAGTTGTACACGGAATCAATCCAAAATTCAAAACAGAATCCCGTATCAAATCAAAAAAAGTGAGAATATATTTTCAGAGATAATTCTGTTTAAAAGTCGTATAATTTTGTTTGATCTTTCAAGTTTTTTTTTTTGGGATATCTAGTAAGCAGAGCCAGAGATGCAACAGGTCACCGAGTTTAAAAGAGAAAATCAAGACTGAGAGAAAGAAAAATATTTTCAGAAATATTCTCATTAAACTCGAGAGATTTGGGTCATGTGAGTATGTTAAGGAGTTGTAGGAGTCGCAGAAGTGATAAAGAGTTTAAGAAGAGCTTAGGAGATGAATAGAAGGCAGATAAATCAACTCGGAATTTTTTTTGTTGTTGCTGCATGAAGAACAGAGAATAGGCAACAGTTTCTTCAACCTCTCAGCCATGGTTTCTTCATCCATTTGCAGCGGATATCTTCGCATTTGTAACATTTATCTTCAACTGCAACAATTTCTTCAACCCATCTGCAACGGATATCTTAGCATCTGTAACGTTTATCTTCATCCTTTCTCTGTATAAGTGAGTCTGTAACGCCTATAAACGTTGCAAACTCACTGTTTTCTTTGTTTTTCTCCTTTTTCATCATTTGTAAACATTTTGAGCCATGAACAATAATTTTTAACAAGTGATTAATATAAGGAGCTAAACCCCATTTCTGAGGCGACGAAGGAAGTTATTTTTCCAAAAATCATGTGGTAATATTTATTTAATTAATTTATGCAATTATTTTATGATTATTTGCCTTGGTTTTTATTTAATGATTTTTATTAAACAATTGTGATTTCGTTTGATGGTACATGCTTGGCCTAGGTTTTTGA
Source organism: Papaver californicum (assembly GCA_023531435.1). Taxonomy (NCBI): domain Eukaryota; kingdom Viridiplantae; phylum Streptophyta; class Magnoliopsida; order Ranunculales; family Papaveraceae; genus Papaver; species Papaver californicum. The sequence goes on along the minus strand of JAJJMC010021150.1, from coordinate 276,734 downwards.
TGTTCCATGCTTTTGTTATACAATTGTTATTTTGAAAATCTACTTGTTGCAATATTTTAGAATCAAATTAAACCTAAGAATTACATAATTATAATTATTGAATTAAATCACTTTAAAAATTGGAAAATATTGGAATCTTAGCCTCAGTTTTCTCTCAATCTTGTTAACAATTTTATTTGAGTTTTGCTATTTTTAGTCTTAGAAACTAGGTTTAAATCCAAATGTTCACAAGTCTTGAACGAACTTTTCTTACCACTATAACAAAACATATCAATTTTTGGCGCCGCCGACGCGACTTGTTTTTAGTTTTAATTAGTTTAGTTAGATTTTTATTTTATTTTTATTTGTTCTATTTTACGTTTTTGGGTATTTTTCTTTGTATTACAGGTTTTGGATCAAAAAGAAATTGGAACCAAAGATTATATTGATTGATTAAAGGCTTGGAGTCAAAGACAAATCGAAAAGAACGGAAAAAAGAAGACAAGAATTTTTTTCAGTTAATTTTATTTTTTAGGGTTTTTATTATTTTTTTAGAAAACTGTATTAGGAAATTCTTATTATTTTTGTAATTATTTTAGGTATTTTTCTGTTTTTTCTTATTTTTGGACTTTGGACTTTGAACTTTTGAACTTTGTTATTATTTTTAAACCCTACGAAAGGGTATTTAAATATAAACTGCAACAGGGAATGACGACAATTACGATATTTTCTCGGCCCCTCGGGTTCGTACAATGACACAGGAGCCGGTGGCCCAAGTCGACTACAACCGATTCATCCCCCGTATGGTACGGGAGGTAAGAATCGATCAACCCACGAATCCTCTGCAAGTGGGTTTACTGTATTCCTTCGTATGCATATATGTTGAGGAACTGAATACGGATTTATTTTCTAGTAAAGGGAAAAAACTGGTCATATAAGATAAGGGCTCGGATTTCATCACAGTTTCCTTCTTTCCCTCCTTAAGAACTCGTTACTTAATGCGAACCTAATCCTTAAAATTTGACTAGAAAGAAGACCGATAGGGTATCGATCTTATTGGAAAATCATTCAAAAGGACTATATTGGTTACTTTGTTAGCTTAACTTAAAGTTCGGGAAGATTATTTTAAGTTGATTCGAGCCGCCTTGTAACTCAAGGAAACGTTGCCAAAGAGGCAGGGTTATCAAAGTTCTTTACAGCTTATCTTGTTTCTATTAGACTTAATTTAATTCGGATCGTTCTAAGAGATTCGTTATAACTGTAACTAGTTGCCTTTTGGAAGAATAGAAGCTGGTCTAGAAACAATCTAAGTGGAGCCATCATGCTTTTTGTTTGCTAGATTCAATAGGTTTGATTTGGTTGAGTCGGCCTTGTTTGTGTTTGTTTAGTATTCCCTTCCAATTATGAGTTATTTAATTGCATGCCCAGGCCTCCTAAAGCCTTGAGTGAGCGTGCCTGGAGAAGAGATTCTATTGGTCGTTTGATCAGTGACGAGAATAGAAACTTTGTTTTTGAAATTGAGAATTTAGGAAACCCTTCTTTTAAGATCCCTATTTTTGGAAACTTTAGTTTTGAGAATTTGCCTCTTAATGAGGAAGTTATTCATAGTTTTTCAGCTGTGCCAGAAATGGCAACTTTAAAAGATTTGTTGAATCCTACTAGGACTTCTCGTCCATCATGTATCAAATTAGCTGAAACTCAAGCAAACTATGAGTTAAAACCTGGGACCATACAGATGCTCCATATCTTCTTAGGGAAAGAGAATAAAAACTTTTACTTTCACATTAGGGAATTTGAAGAAATATATAGTACCCTAAGAATTCACAACATGTCTGATGAAGCTTTGAAACTTAGGTTCTTTCCTTTTTCCCTGAGAGACAAGGCCAAATCTTGGTTATATAGTTTGCCATATGAATCCATCGAAACATATGAACAGCTTACTGCTGCCTTTTTATCAAAAAATTTCCCTAGGCACAAAACATCATCTATTAGGCAGGAGATTTCCACATTTGTGCAGCAAGATGGAGAATCTTTATATAGGTATTTGGAAAGGTTCAACGATTAATTGATGCAATATCCCCATCATGGTTTAGAAAAGGTTAGACCAGTCCAGATCCTTTATGAAGGGCTATATTATCCAACGACTACCATGGTCGAGTCATTGTCTACAGGGAGTTTTGATAGTCAAACTGTTGATGAGGCAATGACATTTTTGAATGAAATTGCCGAAAAGACCCAGCAATGGGAATGTAGTAAGGAATCCCAGAGAAAAATTTTACTGAGCAAAGTTAGTGTCAATAGGGTAGGTGGAATTCTTGAATCAGATGCCAAAATTGCAGCTATAGCAAAAAGGTTAGAAGCCTTAGAATTGAGTCAATCTAGTTGTGGAATAAAGCCAAAGTCATGTTGGGAAGGACATACTGTTGAAGAGCAAGCCCATGTTCTTTACAATAACACTAGATATGATAACCGTCAGAAGTTTGACCCATATTCAGAAACCTATAACCCTGGTTGGAGAAACCATCCAAACCTTTCTTGGTCTAAGGGACAAAATCAAGGTTAGTCTAGTAATCCTCGAGTTCCCCCAGGTTTTGGTTATACTAAGAATCCCTCTGGACCAGCACAATTTTAGAATCCGTTAGAAAAAATGGTCATGAGTTTAGCAGAGTATCGCCTCATTAACTCAAAAAATTATAGATTTTCAGCAGTTTTTCAATCAAATTTTACGAGAAAATCAAAAGATTATTCAGGCTAACAGTTAGGTTATTTCCAATTTAGAAAACCAGGTTGGTCAAATCGCTGAGTCTTTGAGAGAAAGAGAAAAAGGCAAGTTCCCTAGTCAACCAAAACCCAACCCCAGAGGAGTTCATGAGTTATCTTCTGGTGAGAAATTATCAAATTATGTGAATTCAATTAAAACCCTTAGGAGTGGTAGAGTGGTAGAGTGGTAGACAATAGGTAACCATATCGATAGTGAACATGTTGTAGTTCACCCTTCTGAGCTTGTAGTTGAAGAGACTGATAAATTCTCTAAAGAGTCCAATATGGTTCCCGCTGAGCCCGATTTTGTGGCCAAATCCCCATTCCCACAACTTCTAGTACCAACTAGGAAGGAATCCAACTTTAATGATATATTGGAGATTTTTAAGCAAGTCAACATCAATCTTCCTTTATTAGATGCAATTAGGAAGATTCTTACTTATGCCAAGTTCCTTAAGGATCTTTGTACGCGAAAGTGAAAGCTTAGTGTACAGAAAAAATCCTTCATTGCTAGTCATGTAAGTTCAATTATCCAAAACAACACAACTCCTAAGTACAAAGACCCAGGTGATAGACACATTTTTGTGTCCAACTTGATCTCAATTTTATATATTGTTAAGTATTCGATTTTGTACTTATTATGGTTTTTTATTGCTTTTTAGGTATTTTTGGAGAAATGTTAAAGGCACCCTCAACTTGGATTAAGGCACCCACACTTTGGTTAAAGGCAACCACACCCCAAATCTCAAATGAAAAAAGTTGGCGGGAACAATTCTCACGTAAACAGGAAATAGCTTGAATATAAAAACAAGCTTTAATTTTGAAAATATTCTCAAAGTTGTTTTAGGAAATCAAGTTATTTGGGTAATAAGAAGAAAAGAAGAAAGATCTAAATATTCTTCTAATCATAGAATCACTAAACGGAGCAAGAAAAACAAATCAGGAAAGAAAATTATTTTTCATGAGAAGGAATGGCGAGAATTAGAAGAAGTTTTGGAGGGGATTTTTGGGTTGTTTTTGGTGGTGATTAGTATAACTTGGAAGCTTAGAGGTGTCTATAGGGTGAGAGAAGAATTGGTGAAGCGAGAACCGAAGGGTTGAAGCTCGGAATTGAATCCAACAGCGTGAAAGAAGTAGACAGACAAACAAGAGAATTTTGTTGCTGCACGAAGCATGTTACACCCAGAAACTGTCATTTATTAAACAGTCTTTCGTACTTTATTCCAAACCGCAACAGAAATCTAGTTTTCTGTTGCGTATTCATTCAAAGTACTTTCTGTTACGGGCTGAAGTGTTCACAGCAACACTTATAATTGTATCTAACTGACTGTGAGCACTTCTATTCTCATTGTAAGAAATTTTTGAGCTATAAAATCGATGTTTGAGGGTTTTGCCATTACAATGAGGAGCTAAACTTCATCTTTGAGGCTATGGAGGAAGCTACATTTCCAACAATTATGTGGTAAGTATTTAATTAATTTATGCAATTTTTTTATGATTAATTGCCTTGATTAAAAATTGATCTAAAAGATTTTTCTTAAGCAATTGTGATTCCGTTAGATGGTGCATGCCTCGGCATAGTCCCTAGATGCTCCATGCTTTTGTTATACAGTTGTTGTTTTGAAAATCTATTTTTGCAATGATTTAGAATCAAATTAAAATATTTTAATTGCATGATTAAAATTCCTATCACTTTGAAATTGGAAAATAGTGGAATCCTAGCCTCAGTTTTCTCTCAACCTTATAAAAAAATATTTGAGTTTTCTTATTTTTAATTTTAGAAATTAGATTTAAAATCAATCTTCACAAGTCTGAGTAAAGAATCTTTATTTACCACTTTAAAATTACATCAATTTTTGGCGCCGCCGACCCGGACTTGTTTTTAGATTTTTTTAGGTTGATTAGTTTAGTTAGATTTTTTTTTTTTTTACTTTGTTCTATTTTACGTTTCTTTTGGTATTTCTCTTTTTGCTGCAGGTTTTGGATTTTGGATCGAAAGGAAAGTGAGCCAAAGTTTTGGAATTAAAGTCAAAGATTTGGAATTAAAGCTAAAGACTTGGAGCTAAAAGCTAAAGCTTAAAAGAACGAAAAAGAAGACCAAGATTTTTCTTAATTAGATTTTAGTTAGATTTTATTTTATTTTATTTTTTAGAGAACTGTATTAGGATTTTAATTGTTTCTTTATTTTTTTTTTCGGACTTTGAACTTTTTGGACTTTATTATTATTTTTAACCCTACGGAAGGGCAGTATTAAATATAAATTGCACAGGGAAGGACGACAATTACGATATTGTCTCGGCCCCTCGGCTTCGCACACTGACACAGGAGTTGGTGGCCCGAGTCGACTTCAACCGATTCATCGCCCGTCTGGTACGGGAGGTAAGACTCGATCAACCCACGAATCCCCTGCAAGTGGGTTTACTGTATTCCTTCGTATGCATATATGCTGAGGAACTGAAAATGGACTTACTTTTCTAGTAAAGGGCAAGAACTGGCCATACAAGATAAGGACTCGGATTTCATCACCCTTTCCTTCTTGCCCGCCTTAGGAACACGTTACCTAACGCGAACCTAATCCTTAAAATTTGACTAGAAATAGACCGATAGGGTATCGAGCTTATTAGAAAATCATTCAAAAGGATTGTATTGGTTGCTTTGTTAGCCTAACTCGAAGTTTGAAAAGATTATTTTAAGTTGATTAGCGCCGCCTTGTAACCCAGGGAAACGTTGCCAAAGAGGCAGGGTTATCAAAGCTCCTTAGAGCTTATCCTGTTTCTCTTCGACTTAATCTAATTCGGATTGTCCTAAGAGGTTTGCTAAAACTGTAACTAGTTGCCTTTCGAAAGAATAGAAGCTGGTCTAGAAACAATCTAAGTGGAGCCATCATGTTTTTTGTTTGCTAGATTCAATAGGTTTGATTTGGTTCAGTCGGCCTTGTTTTTATATGTTTAGAACCCCTTCCTGTTATGATTTATTTTCTTAGATTTTTGTAAATTTATTAGGAACTTTTTGTTAGAAAATGTCGAACTGGTATTATGAGGACCAATACAATGAATATCAGACTGAATTTCAAAATAGACATTATCAATACTATCAACATGGTGCGGATAGTAATCGGGACCATCATCAACCTTCTAGAGGTTATTACTCATACCAGGGTGATCCCAATTACTATTCATACATACACCCGTCTTATGAGCAAAATTCGAGATATTTGTCTTGGAGAGATACCTTAGAGAAAATGCAACCTAGCACTCATCATGAACCTATTACACCTCTACAAAAAGCCCTCAAGCAGCTAGCTGGAAAAGTACAAAGCAATTCGATGAGGATCACAAGAAGAGGAGAGAAGGGTATGAGATAATCCGATTAAAATCGAAAGAAATGGTTGCAAAGAACTATATTGATCTAAATAATCTTATATCCCAATATAGTGCTACCCCTGATAGTTATTCACCGGGCCAAGAGGATGAGGATAGAATTGGTAACACTACTTATTTAGACGAGGTTCAAACATCTTCATATTATTATGATGATGATGATAGTATTGGTGAAGAACTTGAAATATACGGGAAAAGTGATCAAGAAAAATTGTCACTCCAGTTGTGTTTCACGATGAGAGTGTTATTTATAGTTCAAATTCAAATAATTTTAATGATTATTCACCCATTCAAAAGGAAGAGGATTTGACTAGAGATACCACTGTTCTAGACAATGTAGAAATTTCTTGTTTTGAAATCAATAATGGTTTAGAGGAACGGGTTTATCCTAAAGACTAGTGATTTGGAGTCTGACGACTCGAAGACAATAGTCTCTGATGAAGACGATAGACTTGTAGAGATTTTAAATATAAGTGAGGATGCACCAACGGATTATAACCTAGAAGAAGAAATTGACCATTTTCGGGAATCTGACGATCTAGAAATTAGGGAAATTGTGATCGGTCTATCTAGAGACACCAAAAACTTTAAGTTTGGGGGTGACTATCATTCTCCATGTGCTTTACCTTTATCTCTTAGAAAGGTCCCTAACTTGGGACTTGACATATGTACCTCTACCGTTTTACAAGATAATCTTCAAACTAGATTCCCTGAGCCTGTTGATGTCCAGCAAGAAGTTCAGTTGATAGAAACCCATCATCTGGTCGATGTGGTTTACCTAGGCAGTAGTACCAAGATTGAATTTGTTTTCCCACCAAAATATTTTTATCCATATGTGGGAACGTTGGAATTTCAAATGTCTCAGTTGTTAAGTTTTGAGACTAAACCTAATTACTTTAGGAAATTAGAATCGACACATTTGTTTATGAATGACCACCTTCATAGTAGTCAACTGTGTGAGTCAAATTTGATTGACTTTAAGGATCCAAAATTATTCAGGTTATTATTATGTGCTTCTAAGTTCTTAGTTTAGTTATTCCAGACTCTACAACCTGATTCTTTTGATCCCGTCTACGAAGAGATCCAGCCCATGAAAATATTTTATCTAGACCCTGTTATAGAGCCTAAACCTGAACCACAGCTAGAAGTAGTTGTCATAAACGGAAAACTAAATAAGGGTGTGCTCGGTTTGTTCATTTTCTTGGCCTGTTGATGTTTCCTCTTATTTTGGATAGCCCTATTTGATTCAGATGACCCACAGTTGTTTCGAATATTGCTATATGATTTTATGAGGTGACTAATTATTTCTAAGTATGGTTGAAGACTTTAAACTTAGCACTTCCTGGGAGGTTATCCATTGAGGACACTGTTTGATTTAAGTTTGGGGGTAAGGGAGAAACTTTTTAGTCGAATAATTAGAAACTTGTGAACACTTCAGGGTGACACTAACCATTCTAGTTAGATGGAAACTTAGATCTTTTTCTATAGGAATTGTGTGCCCAGTGAAATGGTCTATTCATAAAAGGACAGAGTTCAGGTGTTAGAAATATCATGATAGTTGTCACCACATCTCGGAGTCTATCACTACCATATCATTTTCTGTTTTTCCTTTTACAATTTTGTGTTTCTCTAAGTGATTTGGTGGGGCCCAGTATCAAATTTTTATCGGCGTCAGGATGAAATAGAGTGTTTTGAGATCAAGCCCCATTATTATAAAAAAAGAGAGAAAAAGAAAAGAAAAGAAAAGAAAAAGAGTGAAAAGAAAAAAAAAAAAATATTGTTAGAAATTTGTGGGTTCTCCCTGTCTCCGTCGCCTAAGCAAGCGTGGAATGCAGGATCCATGGGAACTCGAGTATAGATCAGTTGAATTGATATTAGTATTAGAGTTAAGAACAGTAGGTGCGGATCTCGAATTCATTAGGTTTCATCCTAGCAATGACCTTCAGACAGATATGGGAAACACCGTTCACCTTAGTCAACACGTGCAACCTTCATATTTTCCATGCTCATCTTCTAAATATTTTTATATGGTTGAACTGTGATAGATTCTGAGAATTGTGGTTGACCGATTATCTGAGTGGAGCTCTGTATTCTTATATATGAATTTTAGTATGCTCGAGTAAACACTCGTGTACAGCAATTGGACTCATATAGGGTAATGATTCCCATAGCCGAAGAATTGAATAAGCCAACTAAATAGCTTGTTTAGTGTCTACCCTTAATTTTTCACGAGTCGCTAAAATCTGGAGTAAAGATTTTGTGGGTATACCTCTTGTAAACCCTCACGAGACAAAACTCGTCCACTAGGGACACCTAGGGGTTTAACGGCTTATTACATATGCTAAATGTAGTCACGATTCCTGCGAAAGTGAGTTAGGATTTTATTTTCTACACTAGATTTGCTCGAGGACTAGCAAATAATAAGTTTGGGGGTATTTGATAGACACATTTTTGTGTCTGACTTGATCTCAATTTTATATATTGTTAGTATTCGATTTTGTACTTATTATGGTTTTTTATTGCTTTTTAGGTTTTTGGAGAAATGTTAAAGGCACCCTCAACTTGGATTAAGGTACCCACACCTTGGTTAAAGGCAACCACACCCCAAATTTCAAATGAAAAAAGTTGACGGGAACAATTCTCACGTAAACAGGAAATAACTTGAATATGGAAACAAGCTTTAATTTTGGAAATCTTCTCAAAGTTGTTTTAGGAAATCAAGTTATTTGGATAATAAGAAGAAAAGAAGAAAGATCTAAATATTCTTCTAATCATAGAATCACTAAACGGAGCAAGAAAAACAAATCAGGAAAGAAAATTGTTTTTCACGAGAAGGAATGGCGAGAATTAGAAGAAGTTTTGGAGGGGATTTTTGGGTTGTTTTTGGTGGTGATTAGTATAAATTGGAAGCTTAGAGGTGTCTATAGGGTGAGAGAAGAATTGGTGAAGCGAGAATCGAAGGGTTGAAGCTCGGAATTGAAGCCAACAGCGTGAAAGAAGTAGACAGACAAACAAGAGAATTCTGCTGCTGCACGAAGCATGTTACACCCAGAAACTGTCATTTATTAAACAGTCTTTCGTACTTTATTCCAAACCGCAACAGAAATCTAGTTTTCTGTTGCGTATTCATTCAAAGTACTTTCTGTTACGGGCTGAAGTGTTCACAGCAACACTTATAATTGTATCTAACCGACTGTGAGCACTTCTATTCTCATTGTAAGAAATTTTTGAGCTATAAAATCGATTTTTGAGGGTTTTGCCATTACAATGAGGATCTAAACTTCATCTTTTTGAGGCTATGGAGGAAGCTACTTTTCCAACAATTATGTGGTAAGTATTTAATTAATTTATGCAATTTCTTTATGATTAATTGCCTTGATTAAAAATTGATCTAAAAGATTTTTCTTAAGCAATTGTGATTCCGTTAGATGGTGCATGCCTCGGCATAGTCCCTAGATGCTCCATGCTTTTGTTATACAATTGTTGTTTTGAAAATCTATTTTTGCAATGATTTAGAATCAAATTAAAATGTTTTAATTGCATGATTAAAATTCTATCACTTTGAAATTGGAAAATAGTGGAATCCTAGCCTCAGTTTTCTTTCAACCTTATAAAAAAATATTTGAGTTTTCTTATTTTTAATTTTAGAAATTAGATTTAAAATCAACCTTCACAAGTCTAAGTAACGAATCTTTATTTACCACTTTAAAATTACATCACCAGGTTCCCCTACCATTTCTTGCACAATATGTAACTACCGTGTAGAGAAAAAGTTACTTGACTTAGGAGCTAGTGTGAACTTGCTTCCGTCCCATGTGTACCTCCTTCTAGGACTTGGTGAGTTAAAACTTACCCATATAACACTTCAGTTAGCTGATAGGCCTGTGAGAAATCCTCGTGGTGTTGTCGAGGATGTTCTTATTGAGTGCTTGCATAATTTATACATTAGTGTTGACTAGATGTAAGGAAAAGAATTTGGTGCTTGATTGGGAGAAATGCCTTTTCATGGTTCGATCAGGAATTGTTTTATTGTGTCTTCTAAGGGTATAGAGGTAGACAAATCCAAAGTTGACCTTATTAAGAATTTACAGGTTCCCAAAACCGTGAGATATATTAGGTCATTCTTAGAGCATGCAGGTTTTTATCGTGGATTTATTAAGGATTTTATCTTTATTTTTAGACCTCTTTGCAATTTGCTTGAAAAAGATGTTAAGTTTGTCTTTGATGATGCTTGTTTAGAGGCTTTCGGGAAGATTAAGACTTTACTCACTACCGCCCCGTAGTCCAGGCACCTAACTGGAATCTACCCTTTAAAATCATGTGTGATGCTTCAGATTATGCTATTGGTGTTGTGCTAGGTCAACGAGAAAACAAATTACTTCATGTGATTTACTATGCTAGCAAAACTCTGAATGATGTCCAACTGAACTACACCACCACAGAAAAGGAATTCTTGGCCATTATTTTTGCCTTAGACAAGTTTAGATCATATCTCTTAGGTTCTAAGGTCATAGTCTTTACTGATCATGCTGCTTTGAAGTATCTTCTGTCCAAGAAGGATACTAAACCTATATTGATTAGATGGATCCTTTTGTTATAAGAATTTTCTTTAGAAATTAGAGACAAAATGGGTGCAGAAAGTGTAGTAGCGTACCACTTGTATAGGCTTGTTTTTGATTCCCCTGATGATTCCCCTCCTGTGAGGGATAGTTTTCCTGATAAACAACTTTTCCTTGTTTCCAGGTTACCTTGGTATGCGAATATAGTGAATTATGTTGTTACTGGTCGAATGCCCCAACATTGGGGTAAACAAGATCGTTCTAGGTTTTTAGCCGAGTTTAAGCATTTCTTTTGGGACGATCCTCATTTGTTTAAGTATTGTCCAGACCAGATTATTAGGAGATGTATACCCGAGAATGACCAGTCCAGTATTATTTCTTTTTTTCATGATCATGCTTGTGGGGGTCATTTTAGTACTAAGAAAACTTCTGCTAAGATATTGCAGTGTGGATTCTACTGGCCTTCGTTGTTTGAAGACACCCACAATTACTTTGTTGCTTGTGAGCGATGCCAGAAGTGAGGAACCATTTCTTGTAGAAATATGATGCCTTTGAACCTTATTTTAGTTATTGAGGTCTTTGATGTGTGGGGCATTGATTTTATGGGTCCTTTTCCGAATTCTTTTGGTTATTTTGACATCCTTGTCGCTGTAGACTATGTGTCTAAGTGTGTTGAGGCGGTTTCATGTAGATCAAATGACCACAAGGTTGTGGTCCAGTTTTGAATGATAACATATTTGCATGTTTTGGTACACCGCTGGCAATAATTAGTGATGAAGGGTCGCACTTTTATAACCGACCATTTAGGATTTTGATGAAGAAATATGGTATTACCCACAAAGTAGCTACCTCATATCACCCGCAAACTAGTGGTCAAGTAGAGGTTTCCAACAGGGAGATAAAACGTATTTTAGAGAAAACAGTTAATCCTAATCGGAAAGACTGGTCATTGAGGCTTACTGATGCCTTATGGGCTTACCGTACTGCGTTTAAGACCCCCATTGGAATGTCACCTTATCGTCTAGTTTTTGGCAAGGCATGTCATCTGCCCGTCGAGATAGAGCATAAAGCATATTAGGCTGTAAAGCAACTTAATTTTTCGCTTGATAAGGCAGGATCTCATAGGAAGCTCCAGCTCAATGAGTTGGACGAGATTCGTAGAGATGCATACGATAGTGCTAAGGGGTATAAGAACAAAATGAAACTTGTGCATGATAGAAATATTTTAAGAAAGTCATTTTCTCTAGGTCAAAAAGTTCTTCTGTATGATACCTGTTTGCATTTATTCCCCGGGAAGTTACGTTCTCGGTGGACGGGTCATTTTATAGTTCGCATTGTCTTTCCTCATGGTGCTATTGAGATTGAGACACTGAATGGTAGTTCTTCAAAGGTTAACGGTCAGAGATTGAAACCCTTTTTAGAGCCTTTTCCTGCAGGTGATATTGAGGAGGTCCCTCTGGAGGACCCTGCTTACCTTGATTGACCATCAAGGATGTTGTTGTACATTAGTAAGTTTTTGTAGGTTTTTGTTTTTTTGTCTTATTATCCAAAGAAGGATTGTTACGCTTCACCCAGGTACTATCTTTCTGACTACCTCTTTATTCCTCTAGTTACCTATATTTTTGGTATTGCACTTTAATTTGAAATATTGAAAACAATATTAGATTTAATTTTTGGGGTAAGGGAGAAACTTTTAATGAAATATGAAACTCCAAAGTCTAAAAACTTGTAAACAATTCAGGATGACACTAACCATTCTAGGTAAATGGAAACTTAGCTTTTTTTTCTATAGAAATTGGTGTACCTAGCTAAATGGTTTATTCATGAAAGGATGCCTCGCTCAGGTGTTAGAAACATGATAGTTGTCACCATATCTCGGACTCTATCTCGACCATATCACTTTCTATTTTTATTTTTATAATTTTTGTGTTTCTCTAAGTGATTTGGTGGGGAACCATTATCGAATTGTTATCGCCGTCAGGATGAAGTTGAATGTTTGAGATCAAGCCCCATTATTGTATTATTTAGACCATTATCCAAAAATAAATTAAAAGTATTGACACTTTGATAGCAATATGTGTGTGTTCTTCCTGTCTCCGTCGCCTAAGCAAGCGTGGAACGCAGGATCTATGAGAACTGTCATGTTAGATGCTGATAAGGAGCATGCGCTTAGATTTATTTGATCCAATCATGTTGTCAGTACATTTAAAAATAATAAATAATTATTTAATTTTCAATAAATCGACCGCTAGGACCCATGTATATACCAGCTGAGTCGATATTATGAGTAAGACTAGTGGGAGCGTATCTCAATCCATTACGATTCATCCTGGCGGCGACCTTCAGACAGATATGGGAAACACCGTTCACCTTAGTCAACATGTGCAAACTTCATTTTGTCTATATCCATTTTCTAAATCTTTTCATGTGATTGTACTTTGATAGATTATGAGTATCGTGGTTGAACGACTATCTAAGTAGAGTTCTGAATTCTTGTATAAATTTTAGTATGTTGAGTACAAACTCGTGTACATCAATTGGACTCATATAGGGTAATGATTCTTATAGGCGAAGAATTAAGTATGCCAACTAAATAGCTTGTTTAGTGTTTATCCTCAATCGTCCACATGTAGCTAGGTTTTGAAGTAAAGGTTTTGTGGGTATATCTCTTCTAAACCCTCACGAGACAAAATTCGTCCACTAGGGACACCTAGGGGTTTAAAGGCTTGTTGCACACGCTAAGTGCAATTGTGATGCCTGCGAAAGTGAGTTAGGATTTATTTTTAGATTAAATTTGCTCGAGGGCTAGCAAATAATAAGTTTGGGGGTATTTGATAGACACGTTTTCGTGTCTTATTTGATCTCAATTTGTATATTGTTAAAACTCATTTATGTACTTATATTATAATTTTATTGTGTTTATAGGTATTTTTGGAGAAATAAACAGTTGGAAAAAATTTGCTCGAAAAAGTGTTAAAGGCACCCCTCATTTGGATAAGGGCACCACATTTACTAAAGGCACCCACCAGTTAGTTAAAGGCACCCATTCTTTCTCATTTGAAAACTGAAATGGCGGGAAAAGTTTTTTTTAAATAATTGTGAATCTGTGAAGAATTGAACAAGATATTTTTGGGTTAATTGCAAGAGTTTAGGACAAGATTATTCTTGTCTTAATTAGAATATGAGTTGTACACGGAACCAATCCAAAATTCGAAACAGTCCCGTATCAAATCAAAAACAGTGAGAATATATTTTCGAAATAATTATGTTTAAAAGTCGTATAATTTGGTTTGATCTTTCGAGGGTTTTTTTGGGATATCTAAGTAAGCAGAGCCAGAGATGCAACAGGTCACCGAGTTTAAAAGAGAAAATCAGGATCAAGAGAAAGAAAAATACTTTTAGAAATATTCTCATCCCGAGAGATTTTGGTCCTGTGAGTATATAAAGGAGTTGCGGGAGTCATAGAGGGATAAAGAGTTTAGGGAGAGCTTAGGAGACGAATAGAAGGCAGAGAAATCAACTCATAGCAAAATAGTCATTTTAAGGGAGACTGATATTGGCACTATGTTGTACACTAAGGGGCAGCTGAAGTTCAAATGTTATATAAGCACCACCACTTCTATTCAGGGCTGCAAAGATTAAAATATTGTTAAAGGCGCCATAAATTTATTCGGGGCCAATTTTTTCTTCTTTTTTAAGGTTCGTACATCAAATTAGGTTAGGTTATCCCGTCTTCCTTGAGACGTTGTTATGGTAGGTTGATGATCACTGATGAAGGCTGATGGACTAATGGTGATTGATTGTGAGGAGATGGAAGCAACTGTGAATGGTGGAAGTGATCATGATTGAGTCTGTTATGATGTACAAGAAAGTTAGGGAGTGATGGTCGATGGTCCAGGGGGTTTACGAGAGAGTGAACCGGTGGTTCTCAGTTTAGTGAAGATTATGGCAGCGAGAAGAATAGGTAGAGAGATGGATTCGAGAATCAGATGTAAAATCTAATGTATATTCTAGTCACAAAATGAATATACAGTAATTAATAGCGGAAGCAAAAGAAAGAGATTGATTATAAATACCTCCAGCCATTGCTATTTGAAAGCTTAATCCTTTGAGTTTGCCATAATTACTTAGTTGCTATGAACTTTGGTTCCAAACCCTCCTTCTCAATTTTAGATGGTGTATACAGGATGAGAATGGTTTTGGTGACCTTAATTCTTATTTATTTTTCTATCTTTTCTGTATACTAACCCTAGCCATCATAGAGTAGTTACCCGATAGATATAGTGGGTGGTTTTTCTAAAGGTGGGAGAGAATAGTGGGGTTACCTTGATCAGTTTTAACTCCCCAGATAATGGATCACATATTCTTTTTCCCTTTATTTTATCCCATATGGGAAAAAGCCTAACATTCTCCCACTTGATCCATTTCACGAGAGACTCCATATACGGATCATGGCGATTAATCCTCTTTAAGAGCAAGAATTAATCTTCCATATATCACAACATACTTAGTCTTTCACCACTCATACTTAACTTAATGAGTAACCATATGTTTACTCTAGGTCAAACTATAATGATATTTCTCAACAAGATAACTAAAGTAAGTACGTACATAATTCCAAATGAGAAATAATCCAACTAAATGAAAGCTTCAAAAAATATATATATATAAAGAATGTACTACATAATGGGACCAAGTCCCATCCTTACTACATGATCCTTGAATCCTTTAATATGCATGCCTTTAGTCAAGGGATCAACTATTATCAATTCAGTGTTAATGTGTTCAATGATCACTTTCTTTTCTTGTACATGTTCTTTTACGGCTAGATACTTTATGTCGATGTGCTTACTTCAACTTCCACTCTTATTATTTTTAGCCATAAAACAGCAACTGAATTGTCACAATACATTCTTAATGGTCGGCTAATAGTGTCAACAACTCTTAGCCCAGATATAAAGCCTTTCATCCATACACCATGTGAGGTAGTCTCAAAACAAGAAATGAACTTAGACTACTAATTCAAGACTATTTGTTCGTTTATATATAAGCATGTAATCCTTAGTACCCTTAAGGTATCTCAACACTTTCTTCGCAGTCTTCCAATGATCGATTCCTGGGTTACTCTGATGTCTTCCTAATACTCCAACGACATTTGAAATGTCGGGTCTAGTATAGACCTGAGCATACATAATGCTACCATCAGCTGAAGCATATGGAACATTTTTCATTTGTTCCCTTTCAATGTCATTCCTGGGCCATTGGTCCAAACTGAACCGATCACCTTTTACAATGGGTGCTACACTTAAGGTATATACATTGATCCAACACAAGGAAACAAATCTTGCTCCCACTGACCTTAAGGTATATATATTGATCCATAAGTCTGAATCTGTAGAATTTATGGCTTGTGAAACTGACATAGGATCATTATCGGCTCCAATATTACAATCCGAATCTCACAGATACACTAAATAGTCACTAGAAATAGTTGAAAATCAACTTTTCACTTGAAACAGTAGGTGAAAGTTGATCATTATCTTTCTCAAGAACAATATCCTGAAATTGATCACTCCCACTAATTAAGTCATTCTTAAGAAATTTAGCATTTCTTGATTCCACAATTCTAGTGTTATGAATAAATCTACAATAGTACTCTCCACCTCTATCTGATCTCACAATCTTAATGTGCTTACCACATTGTTTCTCTACTTTAACCTTAAACAATTTAAAGGCATCCAAAACTTCATCTTTGCAACGAAACAAATAAAGATACATATATTGTGAATAATCAAGAGAAGTTCAAAATTATTTCGGATCATTAGCATTCATGTCCAGACAACAAATGTCTGTGTGTATGATCTCTAATAGTTTTGAACTTCTCTTGGCACCAATTTTGTGTTTGTTTTCTTTCCCTTAATGCAACCAACACAAGTATCAAAATTAGTAAAGTCTAAAGTACCAAATACCCCATCCTTTACCAATCTCTTAACTCTCTCAATGGAGATATATCCCAATCTTCGGAGCCACAAAATTTAGGAGTCCTCATTCATAATACATATTTTTAACCCAGTATTAACATGCATAGAACTATGAGTGATATCATTTTTCAAATAAAGACGATAGACAAAATACCATAACCAATAACTTCAGAATTTCTGAGAATACTGAAAGCAGAATCTGAAAAAATTAAAGGAAATTCATAAAGGTACAAGTCTTGAAACTGAAATCAAGTTTCTAGTGAAACCTGGTACATAAAATGTCTTTTCTAAATGCAAAATAAAACCACTTCTGAAAATTAAACTGCATGACCCAACAACTTCCACATGTGAACTCATCTGACTGTCTGAATAGATGTAATGTTCACTTCTCGTTGGTTTCCTTAGGTTTGTCATACCCTGCAAGGTATTCGAAACATGGATTGTAGTACCAGAGTCAATCCACCATGTATTATGATTAATATAAACCATATTAGATTCATAAACAAACGCTAGAAAATTACCTTTCTTCTCAAGCCAAGTATTAAACTTAATGCAGTCTTTCTTCATGTGTCCCTTCTTTTTGCAAAATAAACACGGAGACTCCTTCTTTATGCCTTGGTTAGCTGAAAGCTTTCCCTTTTCCTTAATGTGATCCCTTTTCTTCTTTGAAGAAGAAGCAATAGTAAGGTTCACCTTTTCGCCCTCTTCCATCCTCAATCTCCCCTCCTCTTGAACACACATGGTCATAAGTTCATTAATTGACCATTTATCCTTATGTGTGTTATAAGATATCTTAAAGGGGCCATATTGTGGAGGAAGAATGCACAAAATGAAATGATCTAGGAAAGAATCAGACATGGTAACTTCCAAATCCTTAAGTTGGGCCGCAATATCCCTCATGTTCATGATATAATCACGCACACACTTAAACTCATTGTGCCTCATGGATGAAAACTTCATAATTAAGGTGCTAGCAAGAGCTTTGTCAGAACTTACAAACTGCTCATCAATGGCTTTAAGGAGATCTTTAACCTTAGTATGCTTACCGACAGAACCCCGAATACTAGCACAAATTTTGGTCTTTATGAACATAACTGAGAGACGATTAGATCGATCCCATTTTTTCATAAAGATCAACTGCATCTAGAGTACTAGTCTCAGTTATGCTAGGTGGTTCGTCTTTCCGAATAGCATAGTCGATATCCATCCACCCCAATTGTAAAAGCATTTTTTCTTTCCACACCTTATAGTTATCACCATTTAATTCAGGAATGTCACAATTGACATCAGAAATGTTTCCAGTTAAAATTGCTGCATAGAAAAATATATACATGCTTATAAACAAAAATTTGAGACTTAAACTTAATCATAATTTACCAATGCAAGTCATGTATAAAAAATATGAATCTAGTGACATAAAACTTGCATATGGGCTAAAGTCCTACTCAAATTAGATTCATAACTACATGATGAAACTATTAAACCATATTCATTCCTTAATTCCTGTGGGTAGATTAAGGAACATAATTCAATATTTCACCTCAATTAATCATACAAATATAATAAAATTTTATGTGGGCATATTTTATCATATTACATATCATTAATTACAAATTTATGTCTAGTTTCCACATGTGATTTCTTAAGAATTTTTTTTTTAAATAACTAGAGATGTTGTGGTTACTCTCTAATTACTAAAATTATTAAATCACTTGACATATTTCTTTAATCTTTGTTCATGTACAATCCTAATGGTCATTATATATATATATAACTAATTATTTATACCCATGGCACATGTCAACAAATAATAATACAACATGAAAAAAAACCAGACATCACAAATGTCTTTAGCACTATCAGTAAGAAGGATTCTTACTCTGCAATTTGGCACTATTTGGGTTCAACAAATATGTTGTTCACTCTTGGTCGGTCAAAATAAATAAAACAGTTACACCATTCCCATTAGTCGGTTTAAGAAACATATTAATGAAATCATTTCTTCAGATAAACACAAAGTAAGAAGTGACTAGAAAAAAAGAACGACCAAGATATAATCAACTACGTAACCATAATAAGTTGATACAACCTAATTCTTAGTCGGTACAGCCAAAAGCTTTATCTTTTCAAGTTTACACTTTAGTCGGTTAACAAACCAAAATGACCTAGTCTAACTGCCACTTCATCGCCCCTTACAAACACGATGAAACCCATAACACCAGAGTTTTAACATGGAAGGTTTAAGGCTTCCTATAATGATGGCTAACATTTTCGTTATCAAGATAGTAAATTATGTTGTCACTCTTAAACATAAACTAGACATACCAAGAACCAAACAACTCAGTGGATGAGAGATCAAATTCAAATGATCTGGTCATGGCCTCATGGGTTTAACTCTCTGGAAACACACATTTTAGTGATTGTGGTTTCGAAGAGTGAGTGTACAGGAGATGATATATGTCCATATTCAGTATATTTTCTAAGAAAATCATACTTACTATGTTCTTCTTGAAAAGAAACGATAATATGTTTCACAATAGTCTTAACATAACTATCTCGCATATTCCTTGCATCATCTTGATCTGGCTATCTCATGATTATAAGATTTTGTAATCCTTTTTTATTAGACCCCCACCTGATGGTGGACTTGTATACAGTATACCAACGTCCAAAGGTTGAGGAACCACTAATGTTATGCTAACTTGATCAATAATTTATTTTAACCATGATGACAGTAAGCTTTAAAGGCTGGACAAAGAAAACTGTTAATGATGGTAGCAATATATATCCAATGATTTTAATGTATTTTCCTGAGGTTAATAATTGATTGATAAAACCAATAAGGCCATTAAAGCTAATAGAGTAATTTGTGCACTAGAGGTAATGCAGGGGATAATAAACGCAACGGTGCCCCCAACACCTGCATCTGTAGTCAGATGCACTGTTACAGTTCTTAAGTACGAAAAGATACTTTAAACATTGCACAAATCGTCTTCGGGATACTAGATAAACATATGACATTACAAAAACAAAAGTACAAGATTACAAAACCGAAAACCGTAAACTGAAGCACTTGTCATGATTCATGTCTAGCCATTCGTTACTTGTCAAGATTAAAGTCTAGCCATTTGTTTTACTTTGTGTTTCTGAAACCACTGATTCAAGGTTACGACCTGACTCAAGTTTTCATCGGAGATGACTTAACATGTCGTAATTTTCAAGCAAGGCAGAGGTGATTACAGGCTCTGATACCAAATGTAAAACCTAATGTATATTCTAGTCACAAAATGACTATATAGTAATTAATAGCGAAAGCAAAAGAAAGAGATTGATTATAAATACCTCTAGCCATTGCTATTTGAAAGCTTAATCCTTTGAGTTAGCGTTAATTGCTTAGTTGTTATGAACTTTGGTTCCAAACCCTCCTTCTCAATTTTAGATGGTGTATACAGAATGAGAATGGTTTTGGTGACCTTAATTCTTATTTTTTTTTCTATCTTTTTTGTATACTAACCCTAGCCATCATAGAGTAGTTACCCGAAAGATATAGTGGGTGGTTTTTCTAAAGGTGGGAGAGAATAGTGGGATTACCTTGATCAGTTGTAACTCCCCAGCTAATGGAACACATATTCTTTTTCCCTTTATTTTAGCCCATATGGGAAAAAGCCTAACATCAGAGTCTATATGATGGCAGGTGGTTAATGGTGGTTGTCGATGGTGTTTTACTGCCAGGGAAAGATCATGATAATCATAACAGTGTTGATTAAAGTCTGTGGTGGTGGTTGTTCTCAAGATGGGCAGTGAGATGATGGAACTGGTGATAAGTTGTTGATGATCAATCTTGAATAAATGTGATGATTGATGGAGCTCTGCTATAGTTTGATTATGTGAGCTCGAGAGAAGGATGGAATGATGTTGTGGCTCGAGTTGTTCATGGAAGTGAGATGTTCTCAAAGATAATGGTGGTCTGTGAAGTTATCGAGTGTTTGAACTCGAGAAATATGGCAGTGACGTGGTGATTAATGGGTATATGGCATGACTCAACGTTGTAGAAGATGGAGTTGCAGTGAGTGAGGCTCGAGAAATATATGGAGAGAGTTTTGCAACTGAGATTGTAGATATGGGTGAGATATTTTAGGCTAGAAGAGATGAGACCGAATAAGAAAAACTTTGGGAAACCTATGTCTAGGTTATACCTAGCCGTAGAATTGAAAGAGAGAAAGGGATAAACTCAGGACAACTTACGTCCAGGTTTTATCTAGCCATAGAAATCATCGAGGGAAGATGTATCAAAACACCGAGGAAAAAAATTGGAGTTATGTCTATCAGTTTTGCATAACTGACAAGCCAACTTAAATTAAAAGATTTATTTGGGCTAAGCCTTCTATACATGTGTGAAGCCCATTTGTTTTTTTGACTAGTATTTCACATTTTTGGCTATTTGGAGAAAGTGTGGAGACCTATTTCAACCGGGATTCGAGCACAAACATTTCTTTGATACCTATATAAGAGACACTTTTATTACTTTTTGTGAGACTGGGAGACCTAGTTTTTACTTAGAGAAGAGAAAAGAGTGATTAATTTTATATTCTAGGGTTTACCCCTTTAGGGGGAAACAAGCTATTTCTTCTTCTTTCTTATATCATGAGCATGTAATTTTATTTTATTGGTTAGGGATGTAATCCTAAATCCTAGACATGTAAATCAATATGGTTAGTTGGTTTTAATGTCAATGATATCTTTCATCGATTATGTTATACTGTTTATATATTATTTATGATTGAAGACTTGCTCGTTCAGGTTGCAAATTGAATGGTCATGTGTTCTCATCTAAAGATAAACTAGGGTTTGGAGATACGAACTAGTCGATGGACCCGGTTACAAATAGCATGGTGTTATTACCGATTGTATTCAAAACCTTCATGTAATTGCATGTAGAAGCTTAACCTAGGTTAAATCCGTGTGGCTCTTGCGCCGGATTGCTAAACGTAGTTCACAAAGACCATTGTATTCATTAGGTTAAACTTGAGTGGCTATTGCGCCTTTGATGAAACAAGGAGTTTTGCCGGAGTAAACCTACGAAAGGTTTCTCTAGGGTTATTGATATGAGAAGGATTGAACGTTAACTCGAATCGATTGACGAGTTTGTTTGGCGATGGAAGATAAAACCTCTAACCAGTATTTTCTTCCCTCTTATAATCTTTATCTATTTTTTTTTATATTTTCATTAGTTTACTTTAGCTTAATTCATTACAATCCCCGTTGGTTATATAAGAAGTTGAAAACAAATAACAATTACATAGCTCTTCGTGCGAACGATCCTTACTACAGCTATATTACTTATTAGTATTAGTGAGAAATATCTGAAATAATTTGTTTCATGTAAGACACGCATCAAATTTTGGCACCGCTGCCGAGGAGAAGTTGGCAATTGTTTCTGTTTGAGATTTATTTTTTGTTCTATTTTATGTATTTCTTTTGGTGTTTTTCAGGTTTTTAGGTTTTCGTGGTGGAAACAATTTGGTAAAATTCGTTAACCGTCAAAAGCAGAAGGTAGATTCTGAAAACATAATTTATACATCACTTTTATTTATTTTTTTAGATTTTTTTTTTTTTTTCTCACTCTTTGCGTGTTATCATGTTTTCTTACGGAAATAACATGTATGATGCAAAAGATCATAAACATTATAGAGGTAATCGGTTTAATTATAATTCTCAATCTTTTAATAACTTCCAACTAACCATGGGATACAATTAGAATCAATCATTTGGTTTTGGTCAATACCCTACCGAATATTTTGGTTATTCTCATACATACCAACAACCTTATGGTGGGTATGTAGGTCAACAACCACAGAAAAGGTGAGACAGTTATACTTCTAATTGGCTCCACTCGAGTTGTATGCAAATTTCAAAACTCTCAATCATACGCATAATTAGAATATGGCAATATGTTTCTTAAACCCATAAAAATAAATAACAAGAAAAAGATACAGAGATTTCACTGTTGTCGGCAATGGTTCTCTTCCTCCTTTCTCTTGTGACAGTGCTCTACACCTTCTCAATTCTGTAGTATGTACCCTTATGACCTCCTGTTCCTCTTCTCAATCACCGCCAAACCCCTCTTTTATGTGTTTTTTCTCTTTTTATAGAGAACATAATCCTTCTTTAACATGCCATATCCACCATCCAACTAATGACCACTTCCAGCTTTTGTCAGACTTCTATATTTTTGTTTACGGCCACTCGAAGCCAAATTCTGAAGTATTTTTCTAAACAAAAACCTAAAAGAATTGGGTTTTTGAGTTTTCCCCCTAAACTAATTAGTGATTTGACATTATCCTCTAATTTGCTAATAGTACCAACTTTCCCCCCTAAACTATAATTTTGGACGAAAATATCCCTACCAACAAAATAATCGATGATTTTGCCGGAGTCTCTACAGTCTTACAATGTTTTTTGTGTTTAGGACTTAACATTGGCTTCAAAAAAATTTACATGAATATTTTTCTATCTGTGTCAATCTAATGGGTTTTGCTAATGTGGCAACCACATTCCACACTGCAGACCCGATAATCCAAATTTGACTTTGTTTATTCTGTAATGGAGATGGTTCTACTTGGCGATTGCTAAAAAAACTAAATTGAAATGGTAAATTTTTTGCAATTACGTTGCCGAATACAGTCACACTCGGTTCAAAACTTTGTGAATATTTTTTTGCACCAGGTCACTCTTGAAGTACAATACTACTCTTACAGGAAATAGCTTGAAAATGTAGTCTCATGAGTATACGATTTTAATTAAATAGCTTCAACAACATATAAATTTGATCATATAAATCTAATTAAATATCTTCAATAGCATATAAACTTTTTTTTTCAAAAGAGCATACAGAGAAAAGTTACAGCAAAAAAGAACTTAGTTGATGACTAAGAAAAAAAAAGTTTTAGTCGAAGAGAAACAAAAACAACAACTCTTAAAAACAGTAGATATTTTAAGTACGAACTTCAAAAGCTTGAATTTAGCCTAGGCATTTTATTTTCCACCAAAATAAATCCATTTTGTTTTAATCTACTTTTCTATATCTTTTAACTGTTCTAGCCTAGGCATTCACTCGTCTTAAAATAATCAATTACAGATACAATGGTTATACTATGTCTCCTTTATCACCGTAGGAGTTGGACTCATCATCTATTCGATCAAGTAAGTTTTCCTTATGAATTTTTTAGAACCACTATTTCACCAATTATACAATTACAGTCCAACAATCACACTTCACAATGATAGGGATATTTCCGTCCAAAATTATAGTTTAGGGGAAAGTTGGTACTATTAATAAATTAGGAGGTAATATCAGATCACTAATTTTTTTAGGGAAAAAACTCAAAAACCCCTAAAAGAATTCAAATCATGCCACGTCATCTTACTCTAAGAGCTTCTCCAACGGTAAAAGTGAGTGTTTCATATGCGGTACCCCATATAAGACATCCTCTAGAATCATAAACAATATATATGGTTAAAAATTGCCTAAATACAAGAGTAGAAAATAAACATCTCCAACCCATAAGTTCTAAAAAAATCTTTTATTATGTGTCATTTAATGATTGACTAAAAGCATTTTCATTTTTATTTTTGAACTTATTTTAATAAAATATGATGAGTTGGAGGGCAAGATATCCTCTAGGTGAATGTCTAGAACTTGACATTAACATAGAGGATGTCTAATCAAATCTTGGCCATGTCATTCACATATTGGTTGAAGAGATTAGGGTTGGAGAAAGATTTTAGAAAAACTAAAAATGTTTCCTATGTGGATTTTAACTTTTCCTTTCACACATATTTCACTGGAGAATCTCTAATAGCCAAACTCTCTTTCCCTTTACTGAACGAGCTCTTTTTTCTTTTTCTTTTTAATCATTCTCACCGTCTGCCGCTTCACGCTTCTTTCTATCTCACGACTTCACATCCAAACCAACAGCCAACTACTCCAACATCAACAAGAAGGGGGTCTCTTTTACTCCAACATCATGTATGTCCAATCTTTT
>JAJJMC010021150.1:171176-252020 GCA_023531435.1 Papaver californicum | reverse complement strand
TTGGGAATTATACGATCAACCTATAAACACATAAAAATAGTAAAATTAATATAATTATAAAAATTAAAAAATATAAATTAGACAGTACAAATATATAAATTAAATGCCCATTATCTAATAAAACTTGAGAGTTAATACAAATAGGTGGTAAATCTAACCATTCTCTCGTAACTTGTATTGTTCTAGCTTATTCTGAAAGAACATCTTCTACTTTGTTTTGTTATTTATGAACATAATAACACTTCCAAGATTTATTTTATTGAAATGATAAAACAATATCTCTAATAAAACGATGAAATTGTCAATTGATATTAAAATGACCTTTAGTAACGTCTTTCACAACTATTTCGGAGTCTGTTTCAAAATTGATTGTTGCTAGCTTTAGTGTGCTACCCCACTTTACTGCCTCCCACAATGATAATCCCTCTACATGCTCCCGATTTAATACTCCATTGACGAATCCATATTTAGGTCCTTTCGATTCACCTGCAAAATTACGAACAATAAGTCATATGTCTCCAATAATTGAACTAGCATCAAAAGAACCATCTAAATTTAAAGTAAGAACTCCTTTTTTCAGGAGGACACCAACTCAAATTTAGTTTAGTTTCAGTGGCCACAAGTCTGACAAGTCGATGGACCTTAATAATACTAAAATCAGAATTTTTAATAATCAGTTTCTATGGATCAAGACATTTTCCTTCAAGGACCTTATTACACCTCTCTCGTTAAATTCCCCATACCGGAATGACATACTTACTAACTTCTAAATATGAGATGTAACCTCTTTTCCATTTGAGAAACCAATCAATAAGAATCTGCTTAATAATCATTTAACAAGAAAATTATAAACCCAGACTGCCAAAACAAACTGCTCTCGCATATGAACAATGTAGAATTAAATGAGAAGTATTCTCAACTGCTCATATAAAGGACAGGTCTGATCCCAGCTGAGTGTTCTCTCGATAACCTCTCTTTAGTTGAAATAATATCCGTGAGACATTTCCAGAGGAAATGCTTAACTCGAGGAATCATAGGGATAGACCAAAGGAAATTCCACACTTCTTGCATATTATGAACAGTATTAGAGTTCACATATTTTTTATTATAAAATTTCTTGAAAGAGGATTTCACTGAAAACTGACCATTTTTTTCAAACAACCAAACTAAGAAGTCTTCCTGGTTAGGATGAATAGAGATAGTTGTTATAGTTCCAACTAATTCAGACGGAAATAGTTATTGTAGTAGGCTCACGTTCCAACCATCATTACTTGTATTAAACATTTCATTCACCATAACATAATCTTCAGCGTTTGTAGCATCAGACATAGGTTTAGTCAGAGAACTATACCCTGGTATCCATATGTGACATCAAATTTTAATTCTCTCCCATTAGTCATTACCAAGATGCCAGAAACTATTCTTTTTATAAATTGTATTTCAGAACTAATGTTTTTCCAGGCATAAGATGAATCTTTTTTTTTACAATGTGATCAAAAGCATCTACATTAGGAAAATGTTTAGCACTCATGGCCTTGGACAAGATTTCTTCACTTCTAGTAAAGAGTCTCACTTTTCTAAAAGATCCCTATTAAAGCACTCTAGATCTCTAAAACCAAGACCCCCATCTTTTTTTTCTTTACAGAGATGATAGCACCTTTATTAGAGTCATTCCTTCTCTAAAATTTACCTTGCACTGAATTAAAACTTGTATGGTTTGAACAGGTAGTTTAAAATAAATCATATGGTGAACCAGAAGCACATGTTTACCCAAGAAACTTTTACCTAGTTCAGAAAGATTAAGAGACCTCCACTTAGATAATTTTGACTCCATGTTATCAATAAAAACCGATAAAAGAACCTTCTTGTTTCTGCAAATGAAGAATAGAAGACCTAAGTATTTCTCATTATTTTTCATTATAGGGACTTGGAGAATACCAGACAGATCTCAACAAGCTTGTGGACTTAGGTTGTTGCTGAAATAATCAAAGGATTTATTAAAATTAATCACTTGTCCCGAGCACTTGCTAAAATCATCTATAATTTGAAGTAGATTTTGAGTTTGAGTCAAATTGGCTTTACAGAATAAAAGATAATCGTCAGTATATAAATGATTTATTTTTGGATCTCTTCTAGTAATACCGATACCCGTTAGAAGTTTGGAATTTTCACAATAAGCCAACTTCATAGATAAAGCTCCCATAGAAATTATAAAAAGAAAGGGTGACAAGGGATCTTCTTACCTTATCCCTCTAGTAGGATGAAAAGGCTTGCAGCGCGAGCCATTAAGAAGAACTTCTACTTGGTTTGTACTAATACACTGATGAATCATTTGGCACCATTTCTCGTAGAAACCAAATTTTTTAAGAACATCAATAAGAAAAGACCTTTCAAGTCTACAAAAGCTTTCGACATATCCATCTTTAAAGCAAGAGAACGGCCCATACTAGATTTCCTTTTCAAACTATGAACTAACTTTTTCACAAGAGAAATACTATCATAAATAATCCTTCCTGGCACATAAGCAGCTTGCATAGGAAAGAAAATCTTTACAATGTGTTTCTTCATTATTCTAGCAATAATCTTGGAAATAATATTGTAAAAAGTATTACAAAAAGTTATTGGTTTGAAATTCCCAGGTCTATGTGGAGTACCTGTTTTTGGAATGAGAGAAAATCCGGTCTTGTTGAGTTGCTTGAGAAGTAATCTGTGGAGAAAAAATTCCTGACCAAAAAAATAACATATTTTTTAACAACTTGCCATTAAGTTTGATAGAACCCAAGGGGAAAACCATGTGGGCTTGGAGAAGTCCAGGCTTCCATAGACATAAGAGTGTCATAGATTTCTATTTCATCTAGTAATTGTAATAAGGCATCATTATCAAAATTAGAGTTACATACCGGAATATGTTGAAGGAAAGAAGAACTGTCAATAATGTTGGATGATGAACTGATTTTTGAAAGTAGTTTGTCAAAAGATTATCAAAAAATCTTTATCTCTACACCAAGAACCATCCGGTGCCAAAAGACTATCAATTATGTTTCTTGATCCTTCTATTAGCTCTGATATGGAAGTACTTGGTACTCTTACCCATCTCATTGTAAAATCTATCTTTCCCTTGTTATCCCCAAAAACTAGCTTCTATGTTATCCTATTTACCGATTTATGCTTCTAGTTGAATCACCTTTTCTGTGTGACTCCCACTAATATCGGTTTTTTAAAGATTTGAGAGAGTATCTTTAAGACGTGTTTTGAATATGCCCAAAGGTATTTTTGTTCCAAATGGCAAGATGTTTTTTAGTATTAGTCAGTTTATTAGCAAACACAAATGTTGCATATCCAAAGACATTAGAAGACCAAGAAGATTCAATAACAAAAGCACAACTCGAGTTATATAACCAATTCTCAAAAAAAATCCAATTCTTACCTCTTATATCTAAATTGTTGTAAACTTGAAGCATAATGTGAGTATGATTAGACCCATTCTGAGTAATATGGGTAAGATTAGAAAATGGAAAAGACACAAACCAATCACTGTTAACTAAAGCTCTATCAAGCCTAGATTTAATTTTACCAGTTCCATGACTATTACTAGACCATGTATACGAATTACCATTATAAACCCAAGCTCAGTAAGGTCCTCCTCTCTAAGTTTTTAACAAACTGAACTAGAAATAGAAGATGAAGCATGATTATGTTTATCATCAGAACTTAAAGTGATATTAAAATCATCAATGCCAACCCAAGGAGTATTAGTATTAGTTCATAAATATTTGATATAGTCCCATTGAGCGTCTTGCATATTTTTATATGGTGTACCATATATGCAAGACAACAACCATTATCCCCTAGAGGGATCATTAGTACATAAAGCATGTGTCATATTCGAGCTAGTATGAACAATATCCATTTCAAAATCATCCTTCCAGAGATATGATGGCTTACAGTATACTTTTGGTAATCAGGAATGGTCTCCTCAATAATATTTTCTTCTCCTCTATTTCCACCCATCTCAATTCCATCCATAAAGTCCTCTTATACCTTGGTATAAGTTTGTTGCTTAGATTTTGGTTGCTCAAACTTTGTTGAGCTATGACTTGGGTTTTAGTTTGGGAGTTATTATCTATGGGGATGTCGGTTTGTTGTCTAGGCCTTTTGTTCTGCATGTTATCACCAGAGTCACCCTCTTCAACAATAGGAACCTTTATTACTTCAATATCATTACCATTTTCTTCTTCATCATCTTTAAATTCCTTATTGTAGTTCTTATACTCCCCTTCTATTAAACCCCTAACATACAATTGTTCAGCTACATCAGCATACTTGTCTTCATCATGATCAATTATCCGTCATTGGTCACAAAGTTTATGGGGTTGCTTTTCTCAGTGATATTTAACCCATGTTACACTCCCTGCCCTTGTATTCCACCATTCACCCCTTTTAAGAGGTAGACTAAGGTCCCTTTCAACTCTTACTATAACTTTATTGTTATATTTTGGCCTACAATCATTTGGAAAGTAGTCTCCAGTCTTTTTCCCAAACTCAGCAACAACTTCATCACACACAACTACTGAATGATGCTTAAGTAAGAGATTCTTAAATTACACAGTCCACTCTTGATGAGTGAATTTCCAATCATCTATAGCAATGTCAGTTGTATACTCCTTCAAATTCATAAGATACCCATGAATATTCCATGAAGACTTCTTAAGGATATTTTCTTGATCCTTTTTAGAATTCAACTTGAACACAAAAGTATTCCTTCCAACCACTTTAAAACCTCTTCTCTTGTACTTCTTCCATAAGGTGTTTGTTTCTTTTTTTACAACTACACCCTCAATAGGATTCGTTGACAAAATCTTCCTAATTATACCGTTAGACCATTCGTTGACAAAATCTTCCATGAGAGAGTTGTTGCAGAACCAATAGCCCCACGAGCTGGTCTTTTGTGCCTATCTTGAATGCTTGCCGAGTTCATCTTTTGTGTAATTTTTAAAACTTGATTATTGGTTTTATCAACCATATTTGTAGAACTAGTAGAACAGTTATGAATAATGGAAAGCCGAGCAAACAAATTTTCCTCACGCAAAGATACTTGATCTTTATAAAGATAAATATCACAGTTGCCCAATATTGATAGCCAAAAGATATACGTTCTGGATAGATACTTGGAATAATATCTATATTTTTGGAAAGGATATTCATGAACGATAACCACTTCTTTAGTCAAAGGAGGAAAATAAGGAAATATGAATTTACTCCTATGATTACGAAGATAGAGGGGAGAAAGGTTTTTTGAATTTGAAATTATGGGTATTAGCAAATTCGTGAATATAGATCTGAGGATTCAACAAAGCTTCAAAAACTTGAATTTGAACAGAATCATAGCAACATTACTTAACAAAACTTATAGAAACCATTGGAAGAACAATGGGGAGCAATACTGCTTGGATAGACAAAACTCTCGACAGGATGAGAAGAGAAATCTTCATCAAGGTCTAAAACTGGAAGCATTCCATCATATGGGACAAGCGCATATGCAAGCAAAACAACTAAGCAACCATGAGTGCACAACACAAACTAAACTAGTTGAACAAAAGAATTTTGAAAAAACTACAAGGAAATGAATTAGAAAAAATTCCACAAAAAATTAAATCAATGAAAAAAAATTGACTGCAAAAGTAAAGAATAAAAAATTTAATTTGCATGAAGTGATAGCATTTACGTCGACTGGATCGCTAACATCACCATGTATCCTCAATTCACCAGATTCACCCTCTTTAGTATGATAGATTTTTATCTTCCTCTTTTAGCTTATTTTTAGATTAATTTTTCTTTTCTTATTTAAATTGTTGTAATGGGATATATTTCGACGGGTCTTATTAACTTATATCCCCGTATATATGTTAAGGTTCACTAAAATAAGAAGCATTTGCATTGGAAATAGGTTTTATTTGTTTTATTGCATTGAAAACAATAATCTTTTACATTATAAACAAAATTTGTTATTTTCAATGCAAGAAAAACCAATTTCCAGTAAGATACGACAAAAAAAGTACATTTTATAATATAAATAATTGGTGTTTTAATGAACCTTAATATTTATACCGGGATACAAATTAATAAAAGTCTATTTCGACTTGATTACGCGGAAAAGTCATTTCTCTATGCGGTACCCAAACACATCGTTCTCTCGTAGCAAATGAACTAAGCCTTAGAAGTAGGATGTCAACGGTTACATTCGTTAATTTCCCACCAAAGTCAAAATTTCCCAAACTTCCCAAAAGCAAACCCTAACCCCAATTTTATACACTTCATGGAGATGGATCTATCAAACCCTAAATTCTTAGCAGCTATCGATATGGGAAGCAATTCTTTCAAACTGTCAATAGTCAGAGCAGAATCAAATGGTAAATTCTTAGTAATCGATCATTACAAAGAACCTGAAGTTCTCGGCCGAGGTATGATTTCGAATTCATCATCTATTTCCCCAGAATCAATAATCAAAGCAACTTTAGCATTAAAAAAGTTCAATCAAATATTACAGAAAAACCACAAAATTTATCAAACACATATCGTTGCCACTTCAGCTGTAAGAGAGCAGTGAATAAAGGTGAATTTTTATTTAATATTAAAGAGAAATCAGGGTTTGGTGATGATGAAATTAGCGTTTTATCTGGTGACGAAGAAGCTAGATTTGTTTATATGGGGATCTTCAGTGTTTACCTGTTCATGATAAAACTGTTTTAGCTATTTATATTGGAGGTGGTTCTACTGAATTTGTTATAGGGAAGTCTGGGAAAGTGTTGTTTTCAATTTCTTTAAAATTAGGGCATGTTAGTTTAACTGATGAATTTGTTAAGGGGGAGAAAACGATTGCTAATTTGCGGGATTATATTCGTTATTTATGAATCTGGACTTGTTGAGAAAGTTAAAGAGATTGGGTTTGATATTGCTGTTGGTTCTTCTGGAACAATTAAGTCGATTGAAAAAGCTGTTTCATTGGGGTATGGTTGTGATTTGAATGGTTCTGTTGTGGCAATTAGGGGGGAATTCAGTAGAGATTGGAAGTTTAATAAAGAAGAATTGGTTGGTGTTGTTGAGAAGTTGTGTGAAGATGGAGATGATGATGAGGAGATTAAGAGAAATGGACTTTTTAAGAGACGATCGGTGTTTATACTTCCTGGAGATTTTTGAGATTCTTGGGATTAATGAAATGGAGGTTTCAGAATATGCTTTAGGAGAAGGAGTTATTGCAGAGACACTTGTGAGTTGTTGTGAGGATTATGATATTAAAGCAAGTGCTAGGTGGCTTTCTGTTACAAAACTAGCAGCGAGGTTTAATACTGACAAGAGGATGAAATTAGCTTCTCTCTCTGTTGGGATTGCTAAGGTACTAAACTTTTACCGTTGATGTTAGCTTGTTTTAACTTCTTCAATTATTACCCTTTTTGATTTGAATGAAATGAAGCACATGAAGTTTTTCTCACTATGTACTAGTGAAATCTTACAGGAAATGTTTGAAAGTTTAAGAAAATGTGATGAGCTTGCTAATCATCAGTTTTTGGACAGTCTCATTGGACGAAAAAGATCTTGAGTATCTAGAAGCTGCTTGTTTGCTTCATAACATTGGATTGTTTATTGGTAAAAAGGGGTATCATAAACATTCACGTCATATTATCAAGGTAAGTTTCCCTCATTGAAAATAAACTCCAGTTACGTCAATGGATAAGGTTTCTGTTATTCAAGCTTTGGTACTATGAGTAAGTGAATCTCCTTTTCTGAACAGAATGGTCAGCATCTTCATGGTTATAGTACTGAAGAGGTTGAGGTATGCCACGTATGTTTGATTATGCTACTTATATTTTCTGATACTGGGCTTTCTGACTTCGCACTTTATGCTGATTGATGTTTATATATCTGCAGTTAATAGCACTACTTGCGAGACATCATCGAAAGAAGTTTCCAAAATCTACTCAGGGTTCTCTTGAAGGGTTCCCGAAGGAGGTATCTCAAATTATGCTTTTGAATCTTTATATCGTACTTCAGTACATATATAGTTCTTCACAATTTTTAGGCTTACAAAGTAGTCTGTCTTAAAAAGAAGTACTAATTTATATAATTTGCTATATCAGGTGAAAGAGAAATTCAAAATTCTCTGTGCAATTATGCGAATATCAGTTGCGGTTCAGCATTGCAAGTTAATGACCTATCGTAAATTGGAAACTGCAAGTTGTCAAGAAGGTTTCAAACTGGTACGTGTGAAACATGAATGTTGCACTGACAGATGTCAGACAGTTCATTCACCCAATCACTTAGACTTTAATCAACTTTGCCTTGTCATGAAAATCTATGATCAATATTTTCATGTGTTTATCAGTTAAGTTAGCATTAGGTATTGCCACTACTTGAGGGGAATTTTCTTTTATCAGTTAAACATTGCTGTCCAGGGTTGAAACTCTCGGTTCTCTACAGGTGTTTGATGAGAAAAGTGGTCAATCTCTGCCGCCCGGTGAAGTGAAACTTTCTGCAGAGAATGTGGAGGCTGAACTAAAGTCAGAGTTGAATCATTTTCAAGAGGTCAACAGTTCATTTTTTTACTTAACGATCAACAGTAAATTTTCAACTAACATCAAATTTAAAACAAAAATTCAACTAATGTCAAATTTGTTTTTGCCTTTCTTCTTCAGGTAGTTAAAATGAGATTATTAATCGCAGTTACACCGAGATCATAAAAGCCATCAGCATTATGTACATATACAACGAAACAAGAAAGTCTTTCTCCAGAGGCCAATAAGCAGGATCAGTGGCAAGTATCCAGCAAAAACCCCGCAAATGATAACATTAGCAGCGCAACCAATTTTCAGGTGCTTGGTAATCCCATAGTTCACTGTGAAAATTAGCACCCATTTGCAGAAACCCAAAAAATAGGCAAAGTTCACCGTGGAAATTCGCAGATCTTAAATTACTGTGAATTTTCACTGAAATCTGCTTTTGCAGAAATTTGCAGCTCTGGATAGCAACCAGGGATGTTTCAGTATTTGTTTGCTGTTGCTGCTTATGTTGTATATGTATAGCAGTTGCTGGTGTATCATAGTTCTAAGTGTATGGACCCTGGGACGATGTTGATTGCCAGATGAAGTTCATTGTCCCACTTTCCAGTTGTACATCTACTTCTCTGTGTATTGTCATAAGTAAAGATAAAATAAGACAGCGGTTTCAAAAGAAAAAGTTGTTGATTAAGAATCTAATATAGAGAAACAAGTTTATCCAGTCTATTTGATGTTCTCCATAATCAATTTTTTGTATTAGTAACTATATAAACTTGTGAGAAAGAAATTCCCTATTCAAAGCTGATTGATAAACAAAGCCCCTTTTCTCTGATCAACTTTTCGACTGGGATGATGGAGTTCATCTTCAAGGATGACCAGCATCACTGAAAGGTGATAAATTCACCATCGATTCTCACAGTGTATGGAGTTTCCCAGTTAAGGGTGTTAGTTGAGTGTAAGAATCCCAAAAAAGACCTTGGATGGAAATATAAATGATCAATGAGAACCCTTATATAGGGGCTTACACATTCATAGAGGGGCTTTTTAAGTGAAGACAAAATAGGGTCGTTAGATATAAATTTTTAAAAATCTTTATCCGTTGTATTTTCATAATGGCTAAACTATCCATGTTTAATTAATAATAATTAATATAATTAGCTAATGGATTAGACTAATAATAATCAATTTAATATAATGTTATATTTAATCAAATCAATCAGATTTTATAAGTTTTGCTGGGAAGAAAAAATTGAAGAAAAAAGAGAACTTTTTGGAGATTTTTGAAAAACCCTGGATTTTGATTCACTCAACCAAAATGAGTGATTCTATGACAAATTTGAGGTGGGTGAATCCTTATATGATAATCAAACTAAATTTTACATACCCATTGATGGAGACCCAACTATGGATGATCTCTTGGATGGTAGAGAGGTTTTAACTCAAAGTGGTGATGGTGAATCTCAACCAAATGGAGAAACTAGCCGTCAAAATGATGATTCATTGGCCGAGAGTAGTCAGGTATACCTCTAACTTAAACTCTTGGTCTTTTATTGCTCAAAATTTCCGAAATTACGTAAAAAAAGAGTTTTTTTGAGTGATTCAGGCTAGTTTACGATTAGTTTTTCATCTCGAAACCAACCGTAATCTATTTTTACGGTTAGAATTTGATGAATATCTAACCGCAACTGGTAAAAAATGGTGGAAAACCAATCGTAACATTTTTACGGTTGGTATTGTAGCATCAAAACCAACCGTAACTCATTATGTGCATGGTATTTATTGCTATTTATTGCACCAGTTATGGTTGGTTTTGACCAACAATTTCCAAACATAAACAAAATTACGGTTGGTATCGATTTTTTATTCCCAACCGTAATTCAATCTCTACATTTCTTTTCTTTTTTGGTTTTGGGGGTATAAATCAACCGTAATTTGTTCTACGGTTTGATTTGATGCTCTAAAACTAACCGTAAATATATCTTTTGTTGTGTTTTATTAGCTAATGTTTTGATATTTTTAGTTCAACGCATGTTTGTACCTCATCCAATGTATGCTCAGCCTCCTCCAAATGATATTCTAACTGAAGATATTACAGATCACTATTTGAACGACTTGGTAGGTTATATATAAGTTGTTAATTCCTTTCGATAATATCGCTAAGTTTTTTTTGTTTTTTGTAGACATGGGAAAACAAAGATGATGCAAAGCAGTGGGCTAGAGAACATGGAAAACTTATCATGTGTGTGATTGTTTGTAACAATCAAGTGAAAGAGCACCGCTTCCAAATGATTTACGATTGTAGTGGATTCCATACAAGTCATGCGAAGAAGGGTACCGTATATGAAGGAAAGACGAAGATGAAGAATACTACTTTCACTAAGAAGAGGGGATGCCCTTTCAAGCTTCAATTTGAGACCAACAATGAAAAGAAGTGGTTTTTATCTAAAGTTGTATGCGATCGTCACAACCACCTACCATCAGAGAGTTTGTTAACACATCCTTATGCAGCACGGCTCACTGAGAAATAAAAGGTCATCGTAGGTTCCATGACCGAAAAGAGGATGAAACCCATTGATATCCTCGGACACTTGAAGCAAAGAAATCCAAAAACTGTTTCTACTTTGGAGACGATCTACAACGCAAAAGCCAAGTTGAAAAGTTAAAAATGGCAAGAAAGGGACCAAATTCAACAACTAATGTACTTGGGGGAGAAGCACAACTACACTATGTTCCATGAAGAAGATGAGGATAAATAAATAAAATATCTTTTATTGGCTCATCCCGAGTTTATGAAGTTGGCACGGTGCTCCCATCAAGTGCTTCTAATGGATTGCACGTACAAAACAAACAAATATGAGCTCCCGGTATTGAATTTTGTCAGGCAAACTCTACCAACTTCCCGTTTAGTGTTTCATTTTACTTCTTGAGAGACGAGCTCGAAGAAAGCTATGTGCGGGTATTGGAACAAGTTAAATTATTCTACGTGGAAGAATATACCCCTAAGGTGATTATCACCGATAAAGAACAAGCCTTGATGAATGCAATAGCAAGGGTCTTCCTAGATGTTCATAATCTTCTTTGCACGTTCCACTTCTGGAACAATATTCAAACCAAGTGCAAACCGATTATTCGGCCAACAAAGAAAAGCGAGATAGAGAGAACTAAGAAATTACCGGTACCTCAACAAGAAAAGGCCAAAAAAATTTTGAGGAGGATGACAAGTTGGCGGAACTAAAATAGGATAGTTTCCAAAGGTAGTGAGAAGCTTTGACATGGTTTATTACCAAGGAAGATTATGATGAAAATGCTCGTATGTTAGTTGCGCATTGGAGCCATTATCCAAGTGTTGTGAAGTATTTGACGGACCATTGGTTGAATCCGTATAACGAGAAGTTTTTAGTGGCGTTCACAAACCAATATAAGCACTTTGATAACCAAGCTACATCCACCGCGGAGTCACCTCACAACCGATTGAAAAAGAAGCTTCATAATTGTGATGGTGGATTTGTTACGGTCTTTGAAGCCATGCACAATTATTTCCTCCGTGACCTTGATAGAGTTAAGGAGAATTTCGAGAAAAAAAAGTCGTTGTAGAAAACACCTCATTTATAAAAGACGAACCATGGCTCGAGGGAATTTTTCATAAGGTGTCGCATTGCGCAATTGATAAGATAATGTATGAAGTTAATTATTATAGGTTGGGAAACTTGCACGGAGAAGAAGAGTATGTTTGTCCTAACATGTCAAGTTTGGGACTCTCATGCTGGCATATGATGGTCAAGTACGAAGAAGACGGTGTGATACCGAATCAAGATATCGATATGTTTTGGAAATAATTATCTTTGAATGAACCCATCATCGAGCAAGATTTTAGTGGATCGTTTTCCGATACCGATATTGGAAAAGCCCTAGCCGAGAAATACTCCACATTAAATCGAGCGCAAAGGCAAATATGGTCGAGTAAGTTGAGCAACTTCATGTTTTCATATACAAGGTACGATGTCAAGGAACCAACTAAGGGGAAGAGAAAGGGTAGGCTTCCTACGAAAGAAAAGAGGCATATAATGTGGAAAAAGCGATGGAAATCTAGGAAGAATCAAAGAAAATAGAACCTTTTGGGATTTGAGCATTTGCAAAAGGAATATGAAGCAGAGGATGGGAAGGAGGAGGATGTTCAAGGTATAAAAAAACGGAGAAGAAGTCAAACGGAACAAGGAGGACCAAGCCTAGAATACTATAAAGGAAAATGTCACGCGCTTCCTTCTCAAGAGAGTTCAACATAGCAGTTGGTGCCAAGGAAAAATGTCTGATATTTCGCTTCAAACAAAAATCAAGAAGCATAGTTGAGGAGAAGAGATGAGATATAATTTTTTTTTACTAGATTCAGATGAGATATAATTTGAGAAGTGTGATGATTTTTATTGAGAGAAGAGATCCTTTTGTACACAATAAACACCCAAAGGCTAGTGTAACGGCTAAATTTTTTGAATATCGAGTCGTACACTGTATAAACAACTTTTTTTCCCTGCCAAATAATGTAAAAAAATCAAATTTGAATATTTACGGTTGGTTTTGTGAGTCCCACACCAACCGTAAATCTGATTTTTTTCTTACTTCAATTTTACTGTCATATTTACGGTTGGTTTCTTGAGTCCCTTACCAACCGTAAATAATCCTGGATACCCTTTTTTTGTAATTCCTTTCACTTCAAATTTGTGTACTTAAATCAAATTTTAAGCTTATTCATTCATTCTAACTAATTAGACCTAAATCGGTTCATTCACTCATACAAAAACTAAACAAAACCTAAGCATTTAGAAATTGAGAAGTGAGTATCCTGGATTATTTACGGTTGGTTTTGGGTTTTCAGAACAAACCGTAAATCTGGGATAAAACTGTAGATCATATTGACAGTTGGATTACCCTGTACAAAAACCAACCGTAAATCTATAATTGTTGAAATTTACAGTTTTACGATTTGATTTGGACTTGCGAATCCAACCGTAAATTTTAACTAGTATGTTTTTTTAACTTGATTTCTTCTTTGTTTGATTTTCAACTTGAAATTTAGGTAAACATATCATGATTTCTTACTAAAACTTCTTCATTCATTCTAACTAAATTGAGCTACATTTGTCCATTAACTCTAACGCAAACTAAGAACAAACTAAAATTCAAACTAATTTGTCCATTAACTCTAACATCAACTAAGAACAAAGTTTAAACTAAAACTCAAAAGATTAATCCGTCCCAAGAATTTAAAATCCTCCTACAAAACAAATAAAGTTTGATACAATTTTGATATTCAACATAAAGTTAAGGAGAATGAGGAGATGATTCTTCGACACGGGTATTACGAGCACCACAAAAAGCTCTTTTTTTGGTCGTGCTACCACGACCACGAGTACGAGGACCAGCACGACCACGACCACCACGAGTACGAGGACCTTGCACATCCTCGGTTTCATCATGTGTCTCATCATCACTAGGTTGCGGCTCACTTTGGATAAGACATGCACCTCTTGAATAGGATCTAGTTCTCTTTAAGCTCCGCTCTGACTCATTTTGATTTGGTTCATGAAGCTACCGTATCTTGTGTTGCAGGGTCTTTTGTTTCTTAACCGTCATCAGATCACCTCTACTTATGTATGGAGTCATAGTCTCTTCCAATGCAAGTCCTTTCTTTTTCTATTTACATATGAAAATAAATATTAGTCGAGTCTTTCGAATCTTAAAAGCATTAATAACATAAGTAATTTACGTACCAGATTGAAATATAGATTCTTCCAATAATCCGTATCAAATAGACCACCTGTGTCTTTTCCTTTACCCTTTTGAATAATTTTCATAGCTTCCGGATCATTATTGATCACATTAGGATGACCAAAATGGTAATACCAACCCAAGTAATCTTGTATGGCCTCTTTTTTGCCCGCCTATGGATTTACCTCCCGCCTTTGGATTTGGTATTCCGGTTTATAGCAGTCATTCCAAATAACGATCGAAGGCGTTGGGGTGTAATTCAGTACGATAGTGCTTCCTTCCATCACAGAGCCATTAACACATAAGTTAAAGGCTTAGGTTGTTACCTTGGTTTGGACCATGTCATATTGACGGAGAATTCGACGAGGGTTGGCCATTATGAACCCAAACAGAGGGTACAAAGGCCCGTTGTAGCCTGCCAAGCGAGTAAATTCATGTTCATTTTCTTCTATAACTTTGTTGAGCTTTAAATAAGGATCAAACACAACATCTTCTACGGTGAAAACATCAATTTCCATCCTCTTCTCTACTATCTTATCATCTTTCCTATGTGACTGGGTACCAGTGAATCTGAATTTCTTTCCCGTAGGACCAGAAAAATCATCTTTGTACTCTGAGTCAGGAGCCAGGCTCAGAAATTGGTCATAGACCCATGCCTATGAAGATATCAAATATATATAAGAGAATGCGCAAAAAAAATAAACATACAAACATTGAAATTAACCATATATTACCTGAAGAAGACCAGAATTCCCGTAAATTTCGGCAGCTCCAACCCTTGAGGCTTTTCTAAGGTTGTAGAGCAAATAAGAGAGAGTGGTAGTACCCCATGAAAACTCATTTGTCTTTTTTAGATCCTGAAACCATTGTAGAAAATGAGTTTTGACCCTATTTCCCAAGTTATCAGGGAAGAATAAGGTACCAAGGATGTATAACAGATACGCTTTTGATGTACGCAAAGTTGTAGTTCTGTCTATCACCTACCCTGCCCGTTCCTTTAGCTCCGTTCCTCCAAACTTGTATACAACTTTTCCTTCGACTTTCAAGTTTAAAATTTGCTTGACATCATCCGACGTTATTGTCATCTCGCCGAATGGGAGATGGAACATAGCGGTTTCAGGCCAATATCGTTCCCTGAAGACTGTGTAAGTTACACTATAATATTCCAACATAGAGTAG
The DNA here is from genome assembly GCA_023531435.1 of Papaver californicum. Classification (NCBI taxonomy): domain Eukaryota; kingdom Viridiplantae; phylum Streptophyta; class Magnoliopsida; order Ranunculales; family Papaveraceae; genus Papaver; species Papaver californicum. Next base: position 236,526 of record JAJJMC010021150.1, on the reverse strand, counting down.
CGCATACCGGGCCATAACCCTGTATTTTGTACTAGAATACGAACGACATTACATTCTTCACCTAACGACCAATGTTTATCCCTTTGACGAACCAATTTCTTCACGGTGGTTGTATGATCCTACAAAGAATAGAAACAAAATTTGTTAATCGAAATCATACCAAGTTATAGTTTGAAGTTAAATAAAGAAAATCATAACAAAAAAAGGCGAAGTTTTTAGATTATTATCCTGTTCTCCACAACTTTGGAAGCCCATGAATTTGGATAACCAAACAATATTGCAGACCTATCTGGGGCGTCACCCCAAAGTCCGTCATTCTTCTACTTATTCAACAACACGTCTTTGTGTTTGGGAATATGTTTGCCTTTCGGTGAAGGTTTCTTCCTTGGATTTCTTTCCTTCACTTGAGGTTGAGGCGAATAAACAACAACTTCTTTACCTTTGCCTTGATCAACATATTCTTCACTTGAGGTTTCTTCGTCTTCCTCTTGTGGTGGTTCATTAATCACAAGTGCACCTCCACTCATCACTGGTAGATCAAATTGTCCACCTCCGATGTCTTGCATGTTTTCCATGTATGATTGGAGAACATTATCTTCATCTTCATGTGGTACAACTTGACTAGAGCTACCGCCTACCGCCTACCTCCATATTCATCTTCTTCTTATCGTTCTTTCTCACGCCTCTATTATCTACCCCTAAGTGAATATCGTAAAGAGGGGTGGGAGTGTGATCAATTGGTGTTAAATTGTAACCCCTCATGAGTTTGGGTTTTGCCATATTCTTATTCCTACAACATACAAGCAATGCAATTGAACTCACAAGTTAGGAAATTTCAAACAAAATCAACACAAAATAAATAAACTCTGGATATTTTACGGTTAGTTTAAACCAATCGAAACCAAACGTAATTAGAATTACGGTTGAATTTTGACTTCAAAACCAACCGTAAATAATATTACGGTTCGAAAATCAAAACGTAAATTATCCTCTAATACTAATAAAGCTATCAGGACAGTTTACAGTTGGAAATTGAAATTGAAATTCGAAACCAACTGTAAATTATAATTATGGTTGATAAAATCCAAACGTAAAAGACTAAAAAAAAAGCCTTCAGTGATTTTACGGTTGAAATTGAGAATCGAAACCAACCGTAAACTGTATCTTCATCTTCATCTTCACTATGTAAATTTAGGATTGGAAATTTGAAGAATCTAACCATAAATTTAATGAAAACTCAGTTACGGTTGGTTTACCAAAAGTAAGTTCTTCAAATTATGTTTCTACGGTTGGAATTTTAACAAATACCAACCGTAAATATTTATGAAAACCTAATTTTTTGAAGAATCAATCAATCAAACAACAAATCAATCACAAAAAGGAGAAAAAAAACATGGGTTTCTTGTCGAATCATACCTCATATACACCATGTGTTGTGGTTGGGGAGTTTCAACGCCTTCACCACCGATTTCTTCTTCAATCTCTTGATTGAGTTGTTTTGATTGTTGTTGATTTCTATCATTGCTACCTTCTATACCTTCAGTAGGATTCTTCATTTTTGCTAATGAGTTTAATCGATGATTGATTGATTTCAAATCGACGATTAATCGAAGATGAGGAATTTACGATGAAGAAAATGAGAGAAGGAGAGTAACAGTTGGTTTGGGAGAAAAAGAAAATGAAATAAATTAAAGCAGTTAGAGTTTTCTTTTACTAGTTTGGGTTTAATAGTAAAAGGATAATCTAGATATTTACTATTCCAATAGAATACCTCCTAATCAATTACTAAATCACCCCGAAACCTAAAAAATTCCCTCCATAAATGTGTAAGCCTTGTACGTAGGGCTGCACATGGTTCGGTTCGGTTCGGTTTTTGCCCTAACCATTACCAAAACCGAGATTCTCGGTTTTTCGGTTTTGAAAATCGAGTGTCACCATTAAGCTTTTGGTTCGGTTCGGTTTTAACCGTCTCGGTTTCGGTTTTTTCGGTTTCGGTTTCGGTTTTAACCGATTTTTTTTAGATTTTTTTTTAATAAAACAACCAACTCATGTTCCATTCACACATTATTCCTTCCTAATCCATTTCTACCATTTTTTCCTAGACCTTTACTAGAAGAAACATAAACCAAACGAGAACACTAAAATTAAACGATGTAAGATCTAACTACTCGTAAGTTGGACTTGCAGAAATTCAGTTCCACGTCATCAACTAATTGGTAAAATCTGGATGAATAATAGTTGATATTTGGCTACGTTCAGTCTCAATTTTTTACACTGTACATCTCATATCACGTAGTAGTTTGAAACTTCAAATGCTTCAGCTTGTTAGCTTATATATGACTATACTAATCCTTTCATCTTTGGAAAACAGACTGTATACTGGAGAAATGGAAATCTATACTACCGTACGAGCACCCAGAAAACACTAGCAAATGAACAAAGTACGAAACCTTTTGATAGGATTTTAGCCATCATTATGTAGTATATACGAGTGACCAGTCATTCGGTCAACAGTTACAAGAAAAGCCTCATGTTGATTTGGTTTATAGTTGGTTTAAACTGAATTTGTTTATGTAACTTATTGTGTTATTTGTTAACATTTTGACGCTGGAACTACTTCTTTAACATGCTTTTAGGTGGATACTTCCACGGGCGCAATCATTTGACATATGGGGTTGACATAGAACGTATACGATGGCTGGGTGTACTACAGGTATGATTCCTAACTATGTGAGCTTCTTTAGAGTGTTTCTTTTGGCATTTGCAGTTTATGTGTGGTGTTAACAGTTCTTTCTAACACTTGGGAATAAAAAATTATGTTTGTATTTTCAGAGGATAGCGGTTGGTTACTTTCTAGCTGCGACTTCGGAAATATGGCTTGTTGGCAATGATCTAGTGGATTCAGCAGTGTCATTTGTGAAGAAATACATCATTCAATGGTTTGTAAATGAGGTTTCCTATTGACTTGGTGTTTTAGATTTGGGGAAGAAGGTGCTAACTGTTACTTTATTGCGCAGGATGTTGGCCGTCTTAACTTTGCTCTTTGTACGTTGGCTTGTTATCCGGATTTTATGTTCCTAACTGGGAATTTAAAAGTCCAAATACAAATTCCAACTCAGCAGTGACAAACTACAGCTCTGGCAATCAAATGGTGAGCTATAATCTCTGCAAGCACTTTAGAAAATAAGTTAAATAAGTCAAATAATCATTTGATGATGATTGTATTTAAGTTTGGAATACTTGCAAATCAAGAGGAGGGGGGGGATTTTGAGTCAACAGTGCAAGTCTTCAACTTACCACTGTTCCTTTTTGGATTGTTGCAATATAGTATACATTAACATTTATGATCCAAGGTTTGTTTAATGTAATTGACTAATGTTTGGGTATACCTCTTTGTGGTTATTAGGTGAATTGTAATGTGAGAGGAAGTCTTGAACCTCCTTGTAATGCAGTAGGTCTAATTGATCGGATTCTTCTGGGTGAAAAGCGCCTTTATCAGCGCCCTGTATACCGAAGGACGAAGGTTATTTAATTCTCATTTATTTCTCAAAGATGGAGTTTAGTCCTTCAGAATCACAAGTTAGTTATCTTTCGCTATTTTTTGTTTTTGCAGGAATGCAGTGTTAACTCTCCGGATTATGGGCCACTTCCACCAAACTCACCTGGGTGGTGCCTTGCTCCATTTGACCCAGAAGGCATCTTGAGGTTAGTTATATGCATTCTGAAGTGAAAACTTATGCTCTTTGGATGTGCTGCTAAACTGCAGCCATATGTTATCATGTTTACCTGAGTAACTTCGAGTCAACGATCTTCTAGTGTAGGAGGAGTTCCTTAAGTCCCCTATGATGTATAACATGTAGATATTAGGTAGAAGAGAAGTTTAATTCCTACAATGGAAGGGTAAGAAGAAAAGCCATCTCTGGAAGTGCTGTTCATTTAAAGGTAGTCACTGGATTTATTTTTATTTTCGCCAAATTAATGATAATGAAATTTTATTATCTATTTAGAGATTCCTGATCACTTCAGAAGATAATGGAATTTTATTATCGGTTTAGACATTCTCCATATGTCACCTTATGTGTGCAAATGATTTTAGGATTTGGGGCTTTCAATTTTAGCACATTCGTTGCTGTTTTTTTTTTCTTCTACTTTTTATATTGCTGAGTTTTGGTTTGATTGTATTTGAAGCCTTTGAACTAATTTTGACGATTACATTTATCTCTGTTGACTTTTAAATATGGCATCCCCCCTAATTGAAATGCATATTCCCTATAGGGCTGAGCTGTTGAGTAGTTATAATTTGGTTGCATACCCTCTACATCATCAAGTTGTTTATCTTTTGATTTACCAAACTGATTTCAGGTGCTTTTGTCATAAGAGCTTATTTCTCTGTTTATATTCTTTATTTAGATTTCATTTCACTCTGTTGGTTTGAAAATAGCATACAACTCACTTGATAGATGTAGTAGACTAGCAGGTAGCGGACTTGACGTTTTAGGTGTTGATTTGGTCGTGTAGGCATGTTTTGCTGAGTGGTTTTTATTTTGTATTTCTGTAACTAAGTTTCTTTACTGTATGGCCTTCATTATTATTTACGTTCCTAAATCTGGACCAATCTATATTTACAGTACACTATTACATATGTTGATAAATAAAGTTGTGGGACTTGGAAGAGGGAAAGAGTGAGTTTGATTTTCTACTTTAGTATTCTTTGTTCTATCTTTTGAAGCACATTATATTCAGTTTAGCCTCATTGTTTTCTCAATTGTAATCAATATAATCATTATCTGTTAGCAGTGAAAAGTCTCCCGAAGGGCAAGATTTTGCTGAGAGATCCGATGTTTTTATTGTGTTCCTAATTGTTTCAAGTTTTTTTTTCTCTTACAGGATAATTTTGAACAAAGAAAGGAAATACGCGGCAATGCATTTTGTTTTATTATTCATAACTTTCCAACTGCAACAACTGTAGATAGTAGTAAACACTAAACACCTACTTCCTGATCATTAGTACGTATTCACCAGCGTTACTTGAACTCTGTAGTCTTCAAAATGTAAGTATTTAAACCAGGTTGTTTAGACTGTAACGTTTTTGGGAGAAAATTGGAATTTCAGAAGTTTAATTTCAACCCTTTTGAGTCCTTATTTATGAAGTAGTGTTGATATTCGAAGTGTTGTTGTGCAGGTTGGTGTTGTGTATAGATTGTTGTGTATAGTTCGTGTCATTTTGCAACACATGTGGAGTTTTGATTCAAGATCTGATTCAAGGTCAGCTGCAAATAGCCGTTGTTATCATTGTTCACATGGTAACTTTATATGATTAATATGCTTATAAACTCCAATTTGATCTTTCAGTGTACTCTGCGCAGGGATAATGTCACGGTCGAAGGCATTTGCCTTAAGGACGAAATTGTAGAATCCATGGAATCTGGAAGGATGCACACAACAATTCAATTTGGACTTCCTGGCTGTGTGAAATCAAACTTTTCACCTGATTGTAGTTCAGTCATTCGACTAATGAATCAGATTGCGTAGAAAAGTAGTCAGACTGTACTTACTATTGTCGAGATGGGTACTGAATCAGCAGTAGGACCAATCAGCTCCCATGCAGAGAGACAAATTCTAGCCACAGTACCTGGAAAGATCCTCTTGGATTTTCTCGGTGCTTTCGGTAAGTAAAACACTAACTTTAACACATTCAGCAAATGCAATATTGTCAAGTGATAATGGTTATAAAATCATTCTAATATTCTTCTTGAAAATACAGGTAGGCTTATTGATGCAGCTGAAGTAGCCGAAAAACAAGCTCTTTCTGCTTCATCCAAAGCTGCAGCCAAAATGGTCAGCAATAGGTGAGGCTACTCAAAATATAATCACCCTACTGCTTATATCTGATACCCATAGACTAATGACACTTCTTTTTGTGTGCTTTTGATTACATTTTATGATAATTTGGTAACATAAGATTTAAACTTCCCCTAATTCTTCGACCAAGCACAGATGAAACAAACACCTGTACAATGAATCCATTGGAATCTATCCAAACGGTGAATCAATCATTATTGTTATTTTCTGAGTAGTTTCTGTCAGGTTGAATTTAGTTTTATTACAATGGCACAGATTGAAGTTAGTTCTCTTACAATGTGTATGCTTAGTTTTTTATTCAATCATATATTCTACACTTTTGATTTTTGTTGGGTTTCTGTGGATGATACAGATAACAAATGTTCCTTAAATTTGAGTCGATGCTTATCTTTCTCTTGGATACATCAAGGTCGTCTCTCACGGGGAAAAAGGTATCTACTTGAAGTTGTTTTGCATATTATCCCTGTTCTTTTTATTGAATTTTTGAATTTCCTCAATTGGATTTTGAATGATGGTTTTAAATATACAATGAGTTAACAGCTGTGAACACAACCTAAAGCTGAGGCACAGATCAATGATTTTGTTTACATTTTATTGTATTATTTCTTGGCATTTAACTGTGATCACCCGCTTATGCATTCATAGCACAAGACTTTACTACTCAAGCTGTGTTAGTTTCTTTGATTATTATATTGGAAGTTGAATCACTAATTTCCTATGCCTTTTTTGTTTTTCAGTTGTCGGCTTTGGAAAGAAGAGAGGACCTAACTCTTCAGAGAAGTAAGCTGGGGACAAAATGAGAGGAGTTATAGGTGTAGGGTAGCTGTATTTTCTTATATCATGACTACGCTTAAGTTTGTACCGAATGACATATACGGGTTGAAATGTTGTTGAATTCATTTGAACTTAAAAGGAGTTTAGAAAGAATGCTTTTCTACATTACTGTCTGTGTTTGGGTTCAACAAATCTTCAACTGTGTTTTTGTTCGATGAAAGGCTATTCTGGAAAATTGTGTTATGTTTGGTGCCGTTGTAATATGTTATTAGCCAAAACCAGAAGCAGGATAGAGTAACTCCGCGTATTACTGGTAGTTCGGGTCTCTTTAACTTTGTTAGAGTTTCAGTTTAATTCCATTAGGAGTTTCTGAAAAATAGCTTTTGTAAACATCTATTGGCTTTCATATCCAAGCCAATTTTATTGGAATATTAACCTGTTGCACGTCGGTACAATGACTTAATTCATTGAGATATGTTCTGTTCCTATCATTATACAATTCGTAGAATGGGAAGAAATAGAATGAAAACTACAAGACTCAATTTGCACAACTATTGATGTTTGGAAAGACAATAAAATTGCAACATCCAAGTAAATTGAAGAGCCAAGAACACCTCACTGAATATGTGTCTAAATCAATTTGCTACATATCAATGGGTAGTAATGACTACATAAACAACTGTCTCAGGCCTAATCCGTATCCCATCATTGAACTCCTTTCCCCTGAAACCTTTGCAGATTACCTTATTTCCACGTTATCCAATCAAATTACGATAATGTTCAAAAGCAGATTAGAACTGTGTGTAAAGTGATTTCCTAACAAACGATCCTATGAAATAACCCGTCGACCACGGGTGATACCATAGTATATATATAATAGGAAATTTGAGACAAATAAGCTTATATCATGCATTGCATTGAATAGGCTGAAAAATTCTGTGTTGGTGCAAGAACATTGTGGGTTTTGGGGAACAAAAGGTTGGCGAATGAAAATTCATCACTACATAATTACTACTGTATATAATCGACTGGCATCAAACATTTTACCTACAAGAACCCAAGGCCATCCACATTCAAGCCTTCACCTCCCATCATTGGACAATCAGTAGCATCATGCCCAAACTGCCCATAACAGGGAACAGAACAACGTCTTCGTTTTCTACAAAAGTCATGTCCATCCTTCTGCCATCTCTCTTTTAGTTTCTCTGAAATTATAGGAGATCCATGAGTATTGCCAGCAGTAAAGCTCTGAACAATACCATCTGAATCTTCCACTTCAGGTAGAATCAATGAATCTGATGGACTATCATTAATGACATCAGTTAAATCATGTGAAGACGATCTAGGAAAATCCTTAATGCTAGATAACACCATAGATAATCCTTCGCACGCAACTTCCAAGCGCTTTTTTCCAACTGACTCAGCAAGAAGTGTTGAAACCATAGACTGCAACGCCTGAACTTTCTCCCCATGTTCCCTATCTGAAGTAGCTAGATTAGATTTCATGGAAGATGATAGGCTGAAAATACGCCAACGATGGGGTAGATATTGGTCCGGAATGTTAAAACAGTTATTTGTAGAGAGGACACGGAGAACATGTCTACAGACAATGCCAGAAAACTCAAATTGATGGCAACTGCAGCTAATGAGATCTTCCCTGGGGACCCAAATTACTTTGCACCCTCCATCTATCTGGCTGTGGTGCCTCACATGAAAACAACCTTCCTCTATCTGGAATGATGCATATTGTGGAGCTAAAACAAGCTCTTCTTGGAGCTTACTGAAAGCATAAGGTGTAAGAACATTAGCAGCATGTGATTCAATAGGTGAGCCCGTTTTTAGATTTACTTTGCGGAGCTTTCTTTGCATTTTTTGTTTAATTCCCGCGTGATCTCTAAACTCGGCAATAACCCCCACCTGCAGTAATAAAAGTTGAATATGGGTAAGCTTTTAATCAGCAATATTAAGTTTGAAGCAGGTTTGAAATTTAATAACCACCATACTTGATGTACAAAGTGATTAAGTTGAGACTGTGCGTTCAAGAAACATTGGATGAAGGTATTTATCGAGTCTGATTGGACTGTGCTTGTCAATCCTGCAAAGAAATAACACCTCAAGTATGCTAATGCCCAGTAAGTCCTTAACGCATACAAGCTAACGACATGCTTATTCTCATGAAGCTGATATGCATTAACCATCTCCCGCCATCCCACCTCAAAGTCCTCCACTGTTTCCAAATTATAGAGCCGGTGAAACTCAGTTTTCCAGTTATCATAGTGTGACCCAAGAAGTACAGAAAACCAATCTGAGAACTTTGAGATGATGTGCCAGATGCAAAAAGCATGTTTGGTACCCGGCAGTTCCGTGGCAATTGCCTCTTTCAACCACATATTTTGGTCAGTCAAGATGGTTTGTGGAGCCTTCCCTTTCATAAATCCCAAAAATGCCTGCGAAAAATACAAGTAAAAATTAGGCATGAAAAGCATTGCGGACGAAACCAAAAATTTAAAAGATGATGATGGGATATGCTTTATCATCTTCAATGGACAATCCCTCACACAGTACATGCATTTCCCCAAATCATTGTCCCAAGTTGTTAAAATAGTCTACGGCATCACAACTGCAGGATAGGGAAGAACCCAGACAGAAAGTTACATGTCTAACCAAAGTATACATAGACATGAACTGGGCCTTTCTTACTTTCTCTTCCTATCTAATTCGGGGTTGATTGTGAATGTATAACTCGTCTGCACAAATGGATGAGTTGACTTTACAAACAAATTCTATCTGTATATATAGTTCTGAATATCTGATAAAGCAGATTACCTTCAACGCCCATGAGAAAGATTGAATATTCTCATCCCTTAGAAGTACACAACCAAAAAGACAGTTCATTCCATGATTGTCCACTCCAACCCAGATTCCTAGAAACATATCATAGGCATCCAAGCGGTGGGCTGTATCAAAAACCACAGCATCCCCAAAGGCCTCATATGATCGAACAGATGAAGAATAAGACCAGGCAATGTGCTCCAACCTGTTATGCACATCAATCTTATAATCATATTTGAAGTCAGGACTTTCATCCTTGATGTTCTTACACATAGCAAGAAGGTCAATAGCATCATTATCTCGATCAACGTTTCTGAAAGACTGCAATAGGTTTCTTACATCAATCTCCGTAAAAGGTAAGCAACCTAGCTTTAAACCTTTCTCTAGCTCCATTAATCTTAATATTTGTCGCACAGACATCCCAGCTTTCGCAAACATGCAGATGCGACTCTTGTCATCTGCAGATATGGTACAATATGCAGGAAGAAGACCCACTTCATTCGACTTTAATAGTTCGTGGTTATGTGTGTTACTAAAGCCTGTAATTCGCCACTCAGGGACATCAAAATCAGCCCTTTTGACTATCCGCATGTACGCTAGACAACCACAGCGGGACGATTTCCTGTTCCTCTGTAGTTTTCCATCATCTGATGGCTTCATTTGTGGATAGCCACCACGATGGCAGGTAAAATCCCTCCTAGTTACTCCCCTCCCAACTCCATCTTTCCCTCTAGTACGATGACGTCTGATTGAAAAACCACATTGCTTTGCAAAGCTGCAGTAGAATTCATATGCAGCATCTTGAGAAACAAATCTTTGCCCAATAAATGGAACAAGGTTCACAGAAGTTTGATGTGATAAAATTGTGTTTTCAGGTATTTCCTCTACGGTACTAGTATCATCTGGTGACATATCTGTGCCATTCTCGGAAGTTTCCATCAACAGACTTGTTCCTTTAGACATTCTTTCCACAATAGATAGATACCTGCACACAACATGAACATTTCAGAACACAGAATCTCAGCTTAAAAGTATACGAAGCAAAGAGAAACTGTAAACAGTATCACAAGGCAGCCTCTCATCCATTAAATCCGACTTATGAGAATTTAACATAGGCAAACATACAGAAGAAACTGCATCCATGCACCTCGACAGCTTGGGGAAAAATATTACCTCGAACCAGTGTCGTAGTGCCTTCTCTCCCGATCAGAGAGAATGTTTTATGAATAAGCTACGCCTTTAAGAAACTCTTATGCTTCACTACAACCAACACTTTTGTCAGGATGATACCTGGCCAACAATTTCAAAGAAATGAAATTATAATTAATCTCTCACAAGAGATAAGTAACGACTGTTTTAGTTTTCCCACAGGTGGTCTTAACTGATACATAGACAAATACGCAATTCCAGATAAATCCTACAGTCAATACCTGACATTGCTGACAATGGCAACATATACATGCTTTGCCGCAGTCACATTAAGTGTTCACAATGGTTCATACATACATTGAGAACTATTCAAAACATAAAATTCAATCAAAAATGGGGCAACACAGGACCAAATTTGAATCAAAATGGGGCATGCTTGAGAGCTAACTTCGTAGATGCATTTTTGATCCCCAAATTAGCTGAATCCCTAGAAACTCCCAATACTTTCATATGGTTCTAGTTCCAAGTTGAAAAGGATTTTCCATCGAAGAAATAAAACAAGAAGTTAGATTCAAATCATTCTTAACGATTATCACCAAATTACAAACAGGAATTGAAATTTTAATATACAAAATTAAATAAATCCATTGCATAAATCAACTCAAAAAATAAAAATCCCTAACCTAATTGAAATTCTATTGATTAAAAAATTCTACGTACCAGTTTGAAATTGTAAACACCAACGACCAATAACGAATCAGGCGGGGGAAATGGAAAAGTGGGAGTAACGCGCATCCATGGAGTTAAAGATAATTGTTCATATGGTAGTTGAGCTATTGTGCGCTAAAACTAAATACAAGGTTATCAAGCGCATACTTGACTAGTGACCATTAGATTCACCTGGTGACTACACAGTTTCCAATGAATTACTGTTTAATCTTATCTAGATGACCGTTTAGTGATAGGTCCATCCACTAAAGTTTTAATAATCGGAGGTTCTTTTTTAAATTTTAGTCATTAAATTTTACTATATGGTCCTCATCACATGTGTGGTGAGAGAAACATATTTTTATCTTAATGTCCGAATCTTGATATATAGGTTAACTAATGTTTCATTTGTCAAAATCGTATATCATTTTTTTTTCGACGGAAGCTCTGGAGGTGAAGAATATCCCCGCGTTTTAGATCTAATCGTGAAATAAATGTTGATTCTTCAGCTTGATAGTTGAATTTTGTTGTTCAATCTATCAATTATTAGGTTTCTTATTGATTTGTTTTTCTATGCTTAGTTTTTTGAAGAGTTCCTCATTGATTTTTAGGGTTTCTCATTGATTTCACAGATCTCTTCCTGGTGTGATTATTGTTTCTACACATCTTGTTCATTATTCTCTTCTTTTTCAGATTGATCTATACAACAATTAGCTTCTAATTTTGACATTTTAGTGTTTCATCATTAATGAAGACAGGGGTTTCCTTTTTCATGTAAAATTAGAGGTCTCATATTACGTTTTGTTTTAGTTAGAGTTGTGATTATTAGTCAAAGGTTCAAAAATTGAATGTATCATGTGTTTTTAGTAACCTTATCAAAAATGTTGTATAGATACTGTATTTTTATTGGCCATTATTGTTTAGATACTCCATTTTTAAGGTGGAGTCGCAGTACCCACGATGGGAGTTGATAATTCATGTACAATATTCAGTGAGAGTCAATTTTCAATGAGAATGGATAATAATGCATGTACTATATTTGATGGGAGTCCATTTTTGATATACCGAATGCCAATTACATTGTTTCTGAAGTAGAGAAGATGGAACTGGTGATTATTGTTTTTACAAATTAATTGCATGTTATAAATGAGTCCTAATTGGATTCTACGCATTTTTTCTTTGTTTAGCCTAGTCTCTGTATAGTATTGTTCACATAAATAGTAAACATTTGACTCAAGTAATCTTTGAGCTAGACTTATGTAGAATGATTTTACATGCATACTATTGGTTACATATTGTTATGATTTTGAAAGTAGAGTCAATAGTATGTACCACTGCTTTAGAAGCATGGATGAATTGGGATATTTAGGGGTATATACTAGTATATGAGTAGAGTTTCTGTAGCATAGAGAACTGGCAACCTTTTTGCCACTTCAAACTAGTTTTTTGACGGAATAACATTTAGATCTTGTACTTATCTGTAACGATTTTGTAGTACATATTTGCATGTACTGATTTCATAATACATATTTGCCTGTAGTGATTTCACAGTACATATTTGCTTGTAATGTTTCACGATACATATTTGCTTGTACTGAATTCGCATTACATATTTTCTCGTAGTATTTCACTGTAAAGATTTTGCTTGTACTGATTTCGTTTATACTTGTCATCCAGTTATATTTATGTTCTTATGCCAGTTTTTACTTTCCTGTTGTAGCGTCATATTACTTGGATTGACATTGAATTTTTCTTTTCTTAAAACATGATCAGTGGGAAGGGAGAAAAAACCATCCTTGGAGGTGATGACATAATCGCAATAATTGTTACTTTTAAATTGTTCTTTTTTAGTCATGCAATGAGTTGGTAAGTTTCTTCATATTTAATTTTTGTTAACTTGTTTCAGCAGTATCCACAACCCCCTTGCGGGCTCCGACAGTAGAACCAGAGATAAGAATAGTAATAACTTGTTTACTTATCATAATGTAGCTATGTACTGTGGTTTCTACTAGCAGTTAATTCTTGGCTTAAACAATTTTCTGCAATGACAGGTACGTACTCTGATTGTGTCCCATTGGTTTACGGGGGGTAGAGGGGGCATCGCCCCCTCATAATCATTCATTTCTCAGTAACTTTGAGAGATTTATTTTGATAAATTATCCTCAGGTTGTTTGCCTATTCACAAATTACATATTTTACTAGCTATCTTTGTGATAAGAGCACTCGTGTGTTCAAGTTTATGTGACATATAGTTGAACTTTGACAACTTAATTGAATGAGGATTACCGTAGTAGTTCTCCTGGTCATTTTATGGTCCGTTTTTAGTAAAGGTGAAAACCGACTATTCTCAAACACTATTTGAATATGTAATACCATGGCTTATTTATATGTTTATGTGTCCTTTAATTTTTTGTTAGTTGTGTCGATGCTTATTAGCCAAGAAAAGTATCCACTCAAACTAGCTTTCTTAGACCATACAAAATGGTTAATATGTAACACTAATATCATTAGATATTAAATCTAAGAGGTGTGCTAAGAGTAATCACACTTGTCTAAGAGTAATTTGCATGCTAAATAATTTCATGAATTCCCATGTTCGGTGGTGAGTTATAAGTGCTCAATTAAACATTAAGATAAACTTGTCACAATTCTTGTTTTCTTAGTACATGTGTATATATATTGTGATATCTACTAGGTTTTCGCTAAGTACATATTGATATCTACTAGGGTTTTACTCGGTATATACCAATATCTACTAAGCTTTCGATTCTTATTTTCTTCAGTACGTGTGTATACGTACTGCGATTTTCTATTATGATTTTGAAATTTTTTGTGTAAACATGCTCCGAAAGTGCAACATTACTCAGTACATACAAATATCTACTAGGCTTTTGATTCTTATTTTCTTCAGTATATGTGTATATGTACTGCAATTTTCTTTTTTGATTTTGAAATTTTGTGTAAACATGGCTCCGAGATTGCAACACAATTACTCAATACATATCAATATCTACTGGGCTTTAGCTTTTTATTTTCTTAATACCGATATCTGTGATTTTCTTTCTTTGCAGGTATGGAGAAAGTACCAATAGTTTCTGCATATATGCGATCTACATGACTCTGAGAGTCCGCAGTAAAATCTCAATGTGCACCACTGATTAATAGGCCTCTCTCATGATATATGTGTAGTTCGTAAGTTTTAGAGTAGTTTTTACACCGTTCTTCAATGTTGTACAAGAAAAATAGAAGTGAAGATATAACTTTTATACGATGACTTCGAAATATTTTTTATTGTTCATACTTTCTAGCAACTGTAACATGATGATAATAAGAACAATAATTTTCTTATGGGTATGATCTTTTGCTTTCTGTTTTATTATTCACCTTGCTTTCGGAAGTTAAGCAATTTTTATAAAGTATCAACAATCACTTGCAAATTCGATAACTTGTCATGTCCAGTTTCATTGTACTCACCCCTATGCCAATTAATATATGAACTTGAACACTCATAGGAGAAAAGAAAAAAATTAATAGCAATGAGACTCAAAAATAGGGAAAAAAAATGGATTGAACATTTTATTTTCTGGATTGGTGCGGGAAAACAATAACATACGAACGAGCAGTAAAGGAAGATGATTGAATTACATATGAAACTTTACTACATAATAAGGAATACTTCCAGAACAATTACAATGACTCATTGAACTCCATATCCTCTTCAAATCTAATTCTTCCTTCAGTGCGTATTGATATATACTATTATATCATACATCAAAAAGAGATATTTATTGCCAGTAATTCCTCAGTACATATCAATATCTATTGTTGGATCATACACCAAAAAAAAAACATCTACTGCTAGTTAATTCAACAGTACCATAAACAATCAGAAATCAACTTTTTCCTAGGTATAAAGAAATCAGTGCTTTACCATCCACCACCTTCCATTAGTGACTCATCTGTATAGTTTCCCAGGAATAGTCGCTTTTTCACGTTACTATTACCTACACAGTGAACAATATCAAAAACATGAACACAAATATAACATAAAAGTATCTACTTTCATAATAGTACATATCAATATGTACTGCCTAGCACATATCAATATGTATTGCCTTTTTATACAACTCTAAAATAAAAATACAAACATAACAATGCTAATAATAATCATCCTCCATAACCTTTTTGAAGAAAATTCGATATTCTCGAGCAAGGTAGTACATATTGATATGTACTTAATACATATGTAATCAAAGTATCCAACAGTATATATCAATATATATACAGATGGATATGTACTGTCAGAAGTCAGTTCTCTCATCAGTACATATCAATATGTAATGTCAACAATATACTGTTTTTACATATTATTTTCCTTTTGTACCTAATACATATTAATATGTACCTAATACATATGTAATCAAAGTATCCGACGGTACATATTGATCTGTATTATTGCTGGTTTTTACTTATTCTTGGCGACTAACAGAGGTATTCTTCTTCTAATATGATAATACATGGATCGATATCACACTTATAAGATGGTGGAGAATCATGATTTCTTTTTGGCAAACCTCAGAGGGTAAATTTATAGAAAAAGAAAAAATATACAGAAAGAAGGGGCGGTCATATGAACCAAAACCAATTAAGAAAAAAAAATGTATTGTACATCCATTTGTTGTTAACTTACATGTGATATTGGGGACCCAACCTTGGTGGCTATACGTTCACGTTTGGCTAGGTTTAATGGGGAGGTTACTTTACGAATATCAATTAAGCTAAAAAAATGAACGAAAAAGAAGAAATTAGACGTCATACTTTTGGTTCATTTGTTGGAGAAAAAGATTTTTTATGGACATAACTGAGCAATTCCATGAGACTAGGTAAGCCTTGCACATGTTTTATACTTATGAGTTTAGGTTACTCACGCCAGAGTTCTGTACAGACTCATACAACTAGAGCATTATTAATCACCAACTAGGGTAACTCTAGTTTTGATGTAGGATTGAAATTGAAAAACTTAATGCATACCTTAATCAGATATGAATGCATATCATCATCAATAAAAAAAAATTCATTAACATTAATTTCTTCAAGAATATCTAAGATTCACATAAGTTTCGATAGGAAAAGGGGAAAATCGACATTATCTTCGATTAAGAAAATCGATGGAGTCAAATCATCATCTTTATCGTTAAAAAAATAAATCCTAACAATTATCGACGGATGGAGTCTACACCTTTCGAGTTGGATAACCTTTCTTCGACCTTACGTGCAATAGGCCAAAAAGCAGCGCAAGCTTTAGGTCTAATTCAGGCCCGAGGCAAATTTCTGTAGGATTGAATATCAGCGCTTCTCGCACATCCGGAGTTTTTCGAAACTTGAGGTCTAGGTTATTTTCTCAGAAAAAACGTTAATGGAGGATCGATCATGTTTCAGGTTAGAGAGAGAGTTGAGGGAGAAGAAGAACGGCACAGAGATGAAAAAAAAATCGTGCTTTTGGTTCACACGTTTTGAGGTTATGGGCAATAAAGTAATTTTTATTTTCAAACCTTTTTTAGACTTCTAGATAATTGGTTTCCCCCGGTGGACTATGGGATAAATGGGTCACGTGTTTTTGGACCATCAACAAATTTCCCTTTCTAATAGGCCCATTGTTAGTGTGTTTTGACTTGAGAAATGGTTTGGGCCGGTAGCACAAACCAAACTAGAGCCCAGAAGAAGGTCATTACACGAAGAACGATTTTTTGGGAACTCTTTTGTGCTTAGACCATCCGCCCTACAAAGCTAAGGGGTGTCCTAATGGAAAGAAAAGTCTAAGTTACCCTTTATTAAACTAATCCTAATCTAACATATATAAATCTAAATTTATACTTAATTCTTATCCTAACCAAAATTAAAGCTTTTTCTTCTCTCCAATAATCAAATCTTCTTTCTCATATTTAACCTAATCTAATCTTCCACTAACCAAGTTGTCTATTCCGATGGCTCAACCGAACCATAGACTTGCACAAATTGCAAAAGAACTGATTGATGAAGTTATTCAAGAACTGGTAGTACAAATAGAAAAACCAGTTGTTGAAGTTCGAGGCAAAATCGAGACCCAAACAAGAGAACCAAAGGCTGAGTCTTCCAGTATTAATATTAGAAGGTAATTCCCGACAAACTCATTCATTTATATGCGGTTTTTATTGTTATTTCGACTTGAAATCATAAAAATTAGTGTTCCAAATGTAGTAGCAGTGAAAAGTTTGGTTAGGATTACCAGATATTGTCAGCCGAACTTTCTGTTAGGAAGAAGACCAAGAACAATTCGGTTGACAAAAGAAATTAGGGTGTAGCCAAACTTTTACTTTGTCAAGCCTTTTGAACCGAACTTTTTTGTCTATTAAAAAAATTGAAGTTCGGTTAGATCGATAATATAACTTTTCAACCGAACATTTTAGTCCCACTATGGGAACAAAATATTCGATCAGGTTTTAATTACTTTTTTTCCCAATCGAACATTACACTGTTTTAGGGATCTATGGATGTATTTTAGCCAAACATTATGATTCATGACCGAACGTTATGTTCAGTTAATTCGATAACATACATTCCTAACTGAAATTTTACGTTAGTTTAGTTGTTAGTCGTGGTTTAATTTTTATGAACAAAATTTATTATTTAGGCTCCGAAAAAAGGTAAATGGAAAGAAAAAGGAAAAGGCTACTACTCATTCAAATCCTCTTCTCAATTTAGCATCACCAGTAACTCCAGAATAAATATATCAAATAATGATAAATGATCCGGAATGGGTAGAAATGATGAACAATTCTGAGAATCCTTGGAACAGTGTTGAAAATCCCCTCAACTAAATTAAAGTTGAATCATAGGAAGATGAAATTCTTCAAATGATGAAGAATGATCCAGATTTTGATCTGAAATTCATTTTTAGGGAATGCAACTTTTCAGGAGTGAACCCACACTACGATGAATTTGGTGACTATATAGGTTCACCTGAAGAGTTGGAAGACAAAGATGAGGAGAACAAGAAGAGAGGTGGTGATGAGGCTAAGGAGAAGAAGAGAAGAGTAAAAATCGGTGTTAATAAGTCGAAAGTAACAAGGAGTGGAAGAATTGGACGAGCTCGATTCGGTTTTTCCCTTTGAATGTCTATGTTGCTTTTTATTTTGTTGTTGGTAGGTGTTTTAAGTTATTTTAAACAATATGTAGTAAGTGATGAACCTATTATGTTATTTTGTTGTTGGGTTTTAACTTATGTTTATACAATATTATGAACCTATATGTTTAGACAATATTCGGTAAGAAAATCCATTTACTGAACTAACCGAACAAAGGGTTCCATTAGGAAACCAAATGTTCGGTTGGCATCTTTTAAAAGTTTTGCAAAACAAAGAAATGTTCGGTTCCCCAAAAAAAAAAAAGTTTGCCGAAAAATTATTTTTGATGTGGATTAAGGAGTTCGTCTAGGCATAGTAAATTTTGACCTAGCCGAACTTATAGGTTGGAGAGTAATTATCTTGTCTCTCTATATAAATGTTGCACATTCTAACTCATTTTGCACCATATTTTCTCGTCTTAACTTCAATTTTTGACACCAATACTTTCTCTTACTCCAATTTTTTGTATTTTTAGTAACAAATGGAAGTATTCACCGTTAAGAACGATGTAATGCTTGTTAAAGCTTTCATTACGGCTTACCGTGAAAGGCCTCATGAACGTTATTCTATGTTTTGGAAGAGAGTCAAAGAATTTCATTTCGAATTAGATGGGAACCCTAAACACCGTAGATGGTTAGAGTTAGCTGAAAGATTTGAAATCCTTGAACATAAGTTGTGAGACTACATTAGTATACTCCGTTGGGTAAAGCAATATCATCGCAGAGCTACTCTCGAAGAGAAAATTAGTATTTAAACACATTTATCTTGTGAATTGAGTCTTTATGGTTTTGCATACAAACTTGTAGATTCTTTCATTTTTAGAGAGCTAGTATTCAAACCCTTTGGGGAATACGTCACGATAAAACAAAATTCGAGCACGAGGATTGTTATACAGATTTGAAGACATGTTCCTTAGACAGCTATCCGCCGAATGGAACTAGAGAGCTATTCGTCGATATTTATAGATTTATCTACAAGATATTTGAATTTAATATGATGTAATGATATATAAGGGGATGTAATGTGGGTTAACTATGTAATGGGTGATTTTATGAATGAAAACAAATGTTATCCTACATTACAGTTCCTCTAACTTTGCAACCGGACCTTTAACTTGTAAGATACATAGTAAAAATAGATAAAGTTCGTCTATGAAACCAAACCCAAAAGTCAGCCGAACATTTTGAGTTTCCACACTTTTCAAAAAATATAACTCTTAGCAACATGTACTATATATATACCCAGCTATTATTTCACGTTTAAAAATCACATCTTCACTCAACAATGGCACTCATTAATGCTAAGTTTACTCTATATAAATATTTTTCTCTTTGCACAAACTATGTACTTTTCTATCCAAAGATGGTTGAATAACGACATCAAAATGGTTTAGTTAGTATGAGTTATTGGGTGAAAATTCAGGAAACATTCTACATCGAAACAGGTAATCCTCATAACAGGGATTGTCCGGCATTGTTTTGTATATTTCAAACTATAAGAAACAAGTTGAAGAGTTTATAGCCTTAATTCGAGTTGTCAATCGATATCGACTAAGGTGTGAAACCAATGTGGATGTTCTAGTGCAAACTCGAGAGGAAGGGAGAAGATAGAAAGGAAAGAATTTCGAATACGAAGCTCATTACGACATCCTTCATAAGTTTCTCATAACACGTATGGGGTGTTGAGGATGCTAAAAATGTATTAGGTGAAGATATTAGTAATTGGGTATTAGTAGAAATATTGGTTTCTAGCCTACTAATTCAGTATTAGTAGTATATTTAACAAAAAAAAATGGAAATCTTGTGTAATTTTCATTAGCGAGGCACATTTCGGCTAAGAATTTCTCAATCCAGTGTAATGTTCGGCTAGGAAGAAGAATGTCAAATCTAGTCGAACTTACATAGCCTGGTAAAATCATTAAACTTCGGTTACCTGGCACACTTGTTTTCTTTGACGAACTTCTGACCCAAAAACAACCTGGTAAAATGAGCAAAGTTCGGCTATCTGTAATATTTTCGACCTAACCGAACTTCTGACAGAAAATGAGCCTAGGATTTTTTTTCCAATTCGGTTAGATTTGAAATTATTATTCCTAGCCTAACATTGCACTGGATTGAGCATCTTCTAGCCGAAATGTGTAACCCTAACCAAACATTAGTTCGATAAGGTATAAAATGTGCCTTCCTAGCCGAACTCTATACCAAAAATAAACACAATTTCAACAAAAAATTTCTTGCATTCAAAATATTTGGTCTTCATAGCATATTTAGTTCCATTACATGTGTCATTCACTCAATTACAATTGGTTGGAAAAAAAAAATCCTGTGAAATTCTCAAAGCTATCCACATCTCCATGTTTGGCTCATACAAATTGCACCAACTCTTCATTTCATCGGTGTTAATACCTTCCCGATAAGAAGTTAGGCACAACAGGGGGATTGGATATTCGGGTTTTAACCGGAGATCGATAAAGTGGTCGCCTCCGACCAATGTAATAAACAGTTTTTGATGCGGTTGGACACATTTCTTTGAATTTGGGGATGAATGTAGCAATATAACCTTTTGTGATATGATGAACCACACAATTGAATATGGAGGTGATTAAGTGCCCACAAATCAGTATAGTCATTTAATGATCCCTTGTAATAGGATTGCCCCCGTGTAGACGACTTTGAAATTTAATAAACTCCTCGTTCACCCCACCATCCATCCCTTTTATCATTATCCTTTAAAATATGGGGTTCTCCCGTAGTTCCGTCAACAACTTTTGCCTCATATAGGTGATTTCAAAACCATTGTATTCCTTGGAACGGTACTTAAATGACCCTAGTTATCCAACCGCAACGTGAAAACCACAATTGCCATCGCCAGGGACGTCGTCGGTGGATATGACGTACTCGTGAATGATTTGAGGTAGTTCATCCAAGTATGACATATCAACAAATGTTGATTTTTCGTCACTTGCTCGACCATTTTTTTGATTGGGAAACACGGGAGCCTTTATCTTCACGTCTCGAATAGTTGGTTTGCTTGGTGGCGATGGAAACATCGGACCTCTTTTCTTCATATATCGTTCACTTGGTTTGCCTTTTTCCTCACTACTCCGACCTCGTTTTCTTAATTCTTCGGTGTATATTGCCGCAGTGTACTCGTGACCCGAAGGATCTCTATGATTAGCGTGGATGTCACCATGCTTCTTAGCCAAAATTTTTTGCATACTTTCTCGCTTGTTTCCTTATTTCTTTGTTACTTGGCCTACCTTTGGGGTTGCCCTTTTCCGGTTCGTAAACATTCTCCGAAGTTTGTGGATAAAGTATCATCCTTATGTCATCCCAAAAGATTTATCGTTGGAGTTTTTTCATGTTGCGGTACATCTCGAGTATGGTTCTTCCGAATTTGGTATCCCCAAACTCTTCTTCGGGATCTTCCGTGGGAGGGTTGAAAGTTAATTGTTTCCAAAATGGATCAACGTCGTCCATAAGAATCACACCATGTTCATAGTTGACTATAATATGGCGACAGGGTAATCTCATCGACTTCTTCATATTACAAACACATACCTCGTTCGGCTTGATGTCCCAATCCTTAATCAAGTTGACTTCTACCATCAACTTCTTAATAAATGCATGGGACATATTAAAATGGATTCCTTTGAGCAACGAAAGATCATCCCAGTTCTTAATGTTGAAGATAAGGTTCTTTTGGAACTTCTCTTTGATTATATCAATGTCGCGAGTGAAGTAATTTTCCATAGCATCAAACACATTCAAAAAATTATCGATACATCCCAAAGATTCTTCTTCAACCGGTGGTGAAGCGACTCTTCCAAACTCGTCACTTGATTTCCCAAGTGTTTGTGTTGATTGGTAAAGGCATAAACAAACCTTTTTTTGTGCGTTTCCAACCATTGTTTCATCAAATACGGTATCATATATGGGTACTCGGGGCTAGTCCAATGCTCGATAAACGTTGCAAGATTTAGATTGTAATCATCGTCGGTGAGAGACCAATTCAATGATTCCCATTCATTGGACAAACAAGCCCATTTGACTTCATTTAATTCGTATTATTTATCAAATTCCTCTTTCGCTTTGGTTTGTTCATCTTCCAGTAGCCTTTTTATCTCATCATAACCTCTCTTATTTAGTGGTAGAATTTGAGGCTTGCACCTATGCATCACATTACACCATATGTGGAACGCACATATAATATTATGTGTTAACAGGAAGACTACCTTTATTGCATTCATTAATGCGACTTCGTTGACGGTGACTATAACTCCAGGAATATCTTCACCTCGGAAGATTGACCTCACTTGTTGCAGCGCCCAAGTGTAACTAGGCTCCTGCTCATCCTTCAAGAACTTGGTAAAATCATTGCGCCAATTGAAAAAACATCGGATGCACAATAAAGAGATGTGTTATTTCTCCATCCAGACCTACTTGCTTTTGAACGGTATAGTTTTTCTGCTGTACCACAAAAAACAATTGTTGCATTACCTTCCTATATATCTCTTCATTCCTCCTTTATCAATCTCTTGTTTGCAATGTAAATGGTAGACAAAGAGGAGAGGTTATCCTTGTTGTCTTGTTTAAGTATGTGAAGCATATTAATTGGTGGAATACGCATTTTCCTTATCTTAGCTAATTTCTCCATTTCAAGAGGGTTGAGCCTTGTGAAGTGATTATAGAAAAGTGGTAAATTGGGTATCATTCAATCGGACTTGTGAAAATTCGATTTTAGATTTAATTTCTGATACTAGCAAATATATACAAAAGATGAAATCAAATTTAAGGGAGACTGAGACTTAGGATTTCACCAATTTTTATATTCATATAGTTCAAATATTAATTCTACACAATTTATAGCTCATAACATAAATGTTTTTAACTCTAATTTTTTGTCAAAGTAGATTTTTAAAACATTAGATGTAAACTATAAGCATGGCGCATCAAAAGTACTTACGACTAAGCATACACCATCAAACAAGATCACAACTAATTAAAAAAATCATAAATCAAATTAAATTAATGCAAAAGTGATATTTTTGTTATAGTGGTAAATAAAGTATTGTTCACTCGAACTTGTGAAGATTGATTTTAGATTTAATAAATTAATTTTAAACAAAAAATATAGACAAAATATGAAAATAATATTCACAAATACTAGGGTTATGGATTTCACCACTAACCACTTTTAATTGGTTCCAAATAATAATTCTACAAAATTCTAACTCAAATAAGTGACTCTAATGTTTGCCAAAGGTAGATTTTTAAAATATCAATTGTTAAATCACAAGCATGGCTCATCGAAAGCTCTAGGTCCCAGCATAAACCATCAAATAAAATCACAATCAATTAAGAAAAATCATAATTTCAATTAAACATAAATACAAAAGTCATAAAAGAATTATTAAAAGATACCAAGTAATCATGGAAAAATGGCTTCCTCCTTGCCTCACTGATGGGTTTTAGCTCATCTTGCTCAAAACACCCTCAAAATATTGGTACACAGCTCAAAAAGTGCTTGAAAGATGAAAATAAGCTAAAAGTAATGTAATAGGAAATCTGCAACGTTTCATGGACGTTACAGAGTAACTGTTGCAATAAAGCTTGAATATAAATGTTGAAGATGCTAAGATATCCGTTATAGATGTGTTGAAGAAACCGTTGTAGTTGAAGATAAACGGTGCAAAGACGAAGATATCCGTTGCAAATGGATGAAGAAACCGTGGCTAAGAGGTTGAAGAAACCGTTGTCGTAGCCTCTGTTCTTCGTGTTCTTCAACAGCAGCAACAACAAATTTTATTTGAGTTGATTTCTAGTGCATCTGGCCTCTTCCATCCCCCCTGCCACTGATACTCCACCTCTCTATTTATACTAGCACCTCCATACATCTCCAAAATCTCTCTCAAATCTTCGTAATTACTCTCAGCAATTAATAAAAAATCTCGGTGATATATCTTTTCTTCTTGGCAGTTAATGCTCGTCCATTTAATTGGTGTTGCTTCCTTATTAAAACTTAGAATCTTATTTTCTTACAAAACCCAACCTTTAGAATATAGTATCAAAGAAGATTTTCTTCCTTCAAATACAACCCGAGTGTATATCCTCTTCCCTGTTCGTGAGCAAGAGTGAGTTATTTAAAGAGATTCTCTTTGTCTTGATATCTTGTACACTCACTACTAATAAGGAAAGAATAAATTCTTGTTTTAAATTCGTGTAAAACCCAAAATCTCGATCAAACATCTTTCACATATTTGGGAAGAAAATTTCCCGCCACAATTTTATTTTAAGTTAGGAAGGTGGGTGCTTTTAGCAACTGTAATGGTACATTTATGCTTTATAGGGGGTGCCTTTATCAATTTCTCAGGTGCCTTTAGCACTTTTTAAAGGGTATTTTTAGCACTTTTCAAGCCTATTTTTCCACGACCGTTTATTCCGCAAAAGTACCTAAAAACATAGAAAATGATAATATTAGTACAACAATTGAGAAAAAGCAATATAGATATGAGAACAATTAAGACACAAAAATGTTTCTATTAAATACCCCCAAACTTAATACGATCCTTCTAGAGAAAGAGTTGGACTACTAATTATTGGACTACTAATTTTTCTAGAGAAAAAGTTGGACTACTAATTTTTTTCCCCATACTTAATACGATCCTTCTTGTATCCTCAGTCAACTCCTTGATGGAATTCTCTAGAGAGAAAAATGGATCATAGGGAGTACTAGATCGCAATTGCTTATGTGATTATTCTAGAGGCATAATATGTTCATTATAAGTACTAGATTGCATCTTCTTTAGGGCATTCCTCCAATACAAAGAACTCGAATTTTGCTTATTTTCATGTTCATAAGACGGGTGTGTATATGAATAGTAATTAGGATCACCCTGGTATGAGCAATAACCTCCAAAAGGTTGATGGTGGTCCCGACTACTATCCACACCATGTTGATAGTACGGATAATGTCTATTTTAAAATTCAGTCGGATATTCATTGTATTGGTCTTCATAATACCATTTCGACATTTTCTAACAAAAACTTCCTAATATATCAACAAAAAAAATCTAAGAAAATAAATCCTAACATGAAGGGGTTCTAAATATACACAAACAAGGCCAACTCAACCAAATCAAACCTATTGAATCTAGCAAACAAAAATCATGATGGCTTTACTTAGATTGTTTCTAGACCAGCTTATATTCTTCCAAAAGGCAACTAGTTACAGTTTTAGCAAATCTCTTAGAACAGCCCGAATTAGATTAAGTCGAATAAAAACAGGATAAGCTCTAAGGATCTTTGATAACCCTACCTCTTTGGCAATGTTTCCTTAGGTTACAAGGCGGCTTGAATCAACTTAAAATAATCTTCCTGAACTTTAAGTTAGGCTAACAAAGTAACCAATATAGTCCTTTTGAATGATTTTCCAATAAGCTCGATACCCTATCGGTCTTCTTTCTAGTCAAATTTTGGGATTAGGTTCGCGTAGGTAACGTGTTCCTAAGTCGGGCAGAAAGGGTATGGTGATGAAATCCGAACCCTTATCTTATATGGCCAGTTTTTTCCCTTTACTAGAAAAGTAAATTCCGGATTCAAGTCCTCAACATATATGCATTACGAAGGAATACAGAAAACTCACTGACAGAGGATTTGTGGGTGGTTAAATTCTTACCTCCCGTACCAGACGGGCGATGAACCGTTGAAGTGGACTCGGGCCACCAACTCTTGTGTCAGTGTACGAACCCGAGGGGCCGAGACAATATCGTAATTGTCGTCCTTCCATGTTGCAGTTTATATTTAAATACCCTTTCGTAGGGTTTAAAAATTAATAATAAAATTCAAAAATTCAAAGTCCAAAGTCCAAAAATAAGAAAAAATATAAAAATACCTAAAAAAATTACAAAAATAATAAGAATTTTCTAATACAATTTTATAAAAATAAAAATAAGAACCTTAAAAAAATTAAAAAAATTTAACTAAAAAAAATAATAAAATAAAATAATCTTGTCTTCTTTTTCCGTTCTTTTCGATTTGTCTTTGACTCCAAGTCTTTAATCACTCAATATAATCTTTGGCTCCAATTTCTTTTTGATCCAAAACCTATAATACAAAGAAAAATACCCAAAAACGTAAAATAAAATAAATAAAAATAAAAAATAAAATAAAAATATAACTAAACTAATTAACCTAATTAAAACTAAAAAAAAATCTAAAAACAAGTCCGCGTCGGCGGCGCAAAAAACTGATAGTTTTGTTATAGTGGTAAGAAAAGGTTTCAAACTCTCGAATTTGTGAAGAATAATTTTAGATTTAATAAACTAATTTTTAAACTAGAAATATACACAAAATATGAAAATAATATTCACATATACTGAGGTTATGAATTTCACCATTAACCACTTTTAATTGGTTCCAAAAATAATAATTCTACACAATTCTAACTCAAATAAGTGACTCTAATTTTTGCCAAAGGTAGATTTTTAAAATATCAATTATAAATCACAAGCATAGCTCATCAAAAGCTCTAGGTCCCAGCATAAACCATCAAATAAAATCACAATCAATTAAGAAAAATCGTAATTTCAATAAAACATAAATACAAAAGTCATAAAATAATTATTAAAAGATACCAAGTAATTATGGAAAAATGGCTTCCTCTTTGCCTCAGTGATGGGGTTTATCTCATCTTGCTCAAAACACCCTCAAAAGACTAGTACATAACTCAAAAAGTGCTTGAAAGATGAAAATAAGCTAAAAGTAATGTAACAGGAATCTGCAACGTTTTATGGACGTTACAGAGTAATTGTTGCAATAGAGCTTGAATATAAATGTTGCAGATGCTAAGATATCCATTGCAGATGTGTTGAAGAAACCGTTGTAGCTGAAGATAAACGGTGCAAAGACGAAGATATCCCTTGCAAATGGATGAAGAAACCGTGGCTAAGAGGTTGAAGAAACCGTTATCGTAGCCTATGTTCTTCGTGTTCTTCAACAGCAACAACAACAAATTTTATTTGAGTTGATTTCTAGTGCATCTGGCCTCTGCCAGCCCCCCTGCCACTGATACTCCACCTCTCTATTTATACTAGCACCTCCATACATCTCCAAAATCTCTCTCAAATCTTCGTAATTACTCTCGGCAGTTAATAAAAAATCTCGGTGATATATCTTTTCTTCTTGGCAGTTAATGCTCGTCCATTTAATTGGTGTTGCTTCCTTATTAAAACTTAGAATCTTATTTTCTTATTAAACTCAACCTTTAAAACATAGTATCAAAGAAGATTTTCTTCCTTCAAATAAAACCCGAGTGTATATCCTCTTCCATGTTCGTGAGCAAGAGTGAGTTATTTAAAGAGATTCTCTTTGTTTTGATATCTTGTACACTCACTACTAATAAGGAAAGAATAAATTCTTGTTTTAAATTTGTGTAAAACCCAAAATCTCGATCAAACATCTTTCACATATTTGGGAAGAAAATTTCCCGCCTGAATTTTATTTTGAATTAGGAAGGTGGGTGCCTTTAACAACTGTAGGGGTGCCTTTATCCATTCAAGGTGTGCCTTTATTAATTTCTCAGGTGCCTTTAACACTTTTTAAAGGGTATTTTTAGCACTTTTCAAGCCTATTTTTCCATAGATATTTATTCCGCAAAAATACCTAAAAACATAGAAAATGATAATATTAGTACAACAATTGAGAAAAATCAATCTAGATATGAGAACAATTAAGACATAAAAACGTGTCTATCAAAAAGTCATAAAAAGTTTAATATAATTACCCCAAAATTATGAAATATAGCTTCCTCCATTTTCCTAGTGATGGGATTTATCTCGTTGTGCTCAAAAACACTCTTAAAAGATTGATACATGGCTCAAAAAGTGCTTGAGGAGAAGAAAAGAATAAAAAATAACTGAGACAGTGAATTTGAGACGTTTATAAATGTTACAAAGAAGGATGAAACAACAACAGATATAAGTGTTTCTTTTCTGTGGCTGAACGGAGCGGAAAAGATCACTTATTTTTTTATGACGTTGTTCTTTGTTTTGCGACGAAGTTCTTCGTTTTTACGACGAAGTTCTTTGTTTTTACGACGAAGTTCTTCTTTAAACCTTTGACAACGGTTTCTTCATCTTTTTTTCTCTTTTTTTTCACGAGCACAATTCTATATTTTTCTGGATTTTTTTTTCTAACTTCTCTGGCTGAACCAGCCCCCCCCCCCTCCCAATGTTCCCAAAGCTTCTCAATTTATAGTAGAGCAACAACACACCCTAATAACTCCTTCAAATCTTCGAATCATATGAAAATAATTCTCAATTCTTCGAATCATATGAAAATAATTCTCAAATCTTCGAATCATATGAAAATAATTCTCTTGAATATTTATTTTCTTCTCGGTGATTTCTCTCATTTACGTCTCGATCATTTTATGTGATATTGTTTCTTATCTAAGATGTTGTTGCTTCATTCTAACTCGAGATTAAATATTTTCACCCTTTTTAGACCAGAAACTATATTCTCCCCATTTTATTTCTTATTTTCTTACGAGAGAAAATATCTCACGAGATTGAGATACAAATCTTGTTTTGGTTTCTTGTACAAGTTATATTCTTAGTAAGGAAAAAATATACTTGTCTTAACACCTTCAAAATCTCCCCAAATATGTTGTCCAATTATCAGATATCGAGCATAAGTTTTTCCCACCAATTTCTCCCTTTGAATTTGAAGAAGGGGGTGGGTGCCTTTATCAACATGGTGGGTGCCTTATCATTTCTTAAGGGTGCCTTTATCATTTTTTCATCCAATTTTTCCATAATAGTTTATTCTTCCAAAAATTCCTAAAAACACAACTATTAACCAAATTAGTACAAAAAAGAATACTAACAATATATATTTTCGGGACTAATAAAGACACAAATATGTGTCTATCACCTTGCGGAGACTGAATGTCCTTCAAGATTTTCCGGACGAAGGTGTTTATGTCTACCTTATGCAACTTTGAATAGAACCCATTTCCTCAATTATTTGTTTGGTCTTCTTTGAGATAGTTACATTCTTCCTCTTGGTCTTTCCGTTATACACATAACCCTTCTTTTTGTGGATTTCGAGCTTACGACTTCTCTTACAAACCATTTCAAACCAGGTTTTGCTATATTTCTCATTCAAGACCAATACACACATATCCTGTTTTGCATGTTCTCTATCCCATCTTTTTGCTTCATCGGGATTATCCCATGTCTACATTGAGCAAAACACAAAGTTACAAAACTTGACAATTTTCTTTGAAACATCTAAGTACACATAAATTGGTAACCTACCAAGTCATTCGCATAATGATGTGATATATCTTAGTACATAATATCAACAAGAGTAGGTTGATCATCCATAGGTAAAGGTTCCGATTGGATCTCCAAAATATATGACAATGTTAATTGCGACAAAAAAATACTATAAAGTTCGGCTACGAACCTATCTCTATATCCAACCAAAAATCCAAATTCGGCAAGGTCGATATATCCTATAGGAACCGAACATCCAAGTTCGCTTAGGACTTTTGTTTCCCTACAATACGAACTTTGTACTTAAAGTTCCCACTATTTTGTAGCTAATAGTTCGGCTAGGAAATTAATGGGCTCAAACTAGCTGAACATTATACTAGTTCACCCAAAACTAGCCGAACATTAGTATTTATTCGATTAGGTAACCGAACTTAGTCCAAAACTCCATGAACTCAAAGTTCGGCTACCTGTTCCTTATTTTCCTGACCGAACATTAATCAACCTAGCCGAAAATCAGCTATAAAAGTTTTTATTTTCACCAAATTTTATCTAGTTCAAGCAACAAAAAACACATTAACAACTATACCCGAGTATCAAAAATATTATAACATTCATATTCTTCGTTGTGATCCTTGTTGATCTCATAAAACCCCTTATTTTGAGATTAAGATTGGGTTTGGGGAAGAAAACATTCATCATCTAACAAATCATACATCACCGAATCGTTGTGAAGATTGACGAATTTTTTTCTTCTTCTATGATTTAAAGGTTCCAATTCCTCTGAGTTTGCACTAGAATCACTCATTTTGTATTTAAGAATCACCAAACCTATAAAAAAAATCCCAAAACTCTTCTTGTCCTTTTCCTTCTCCTTCTCTCTCTCGATAGTTCTAATTCTCTAACACAACACTAAAACTAACTCAAATGTTTTATCTTATCTAACTAATCTAATCATAAACTAACAATCAACTAATCTAACTAACTTAATTATTAACTTCTAATTAAATAAGGGTATTTTAGCCATTGCTAAAATTACATGAATCCATGTACCTACTACCCATCCTTAACCAACTGCGAGTATATTTTTTCTTTTCTGTTTTACCCTTTACGATTTATAATTTTATACTTCCTCCGTTTCTTATAAATTGAGGTATTTTAAGTTTGCCCAATTCTTAAGGTAAAAAGGAGAGGATATACTTTTAGGTATTTTTTTCAAGTATACCCTTAGGATAATAAAATAGTAAAATTTAGAAATGACATATCTCTCAAACTATGCCACGGATATTTATAAATTTTATATCGTTAGAAAGCATTTTAAAACATCTACGTAACGATATAAACATGACTATCAAATTATATATATTTCTTATACTAATAATAAATAATCAAAAGGGTGATTTTAGAAATATTTCCTTGTTTAATGAAATAAGGAGGGGAATTCCTTAATGCCCCCACATTCCTTAATGACATTTCAATATGATCCCACTTTTATTAATAATATCAAAGTGCCCCCACTTTGGTCAAAAAATTTGTGACTTGTCTAATATAACCTTGTTGTTTTTGGTCAAAACAATTTGGACTTAACTTTCACCAAGTCCTTAACCATGGTTAGGTTAGGGTATTTTTAATCCTAAACCCTAAGAAAAGTATGTAAGCATGCAATACTAAAACCAGAGATAATAGAGCATTGTTAACAGCCGCCAGAAAAGGATCGTGAGTTTTCACCAACATTCTTCACAAAGCTTGCTTAGCACGAAAGAGGTAAGATTACTAGTTCCTTATTTTAATATAATCATAACTATCTTTTGCTGAACAGGTATGAGTCATGCTCTTTGAAGCAAATGTATTGTGCAGCCTAAGCAAGAAATCATGATAAATCACTTTCTCGTACAACATACAATGTTGCTCACAGTTGTCGTTCTGCTAATGGTTTCTCATATGAACTGACCATCAACAGTGGTTTCTCATAGTTGGCATTCTGCTCACAGTAGAGACGTTGAAAACTCTACATCATTGGAAGCAAATTGCTGCAAGTCTTGTTTATTCTGACCAGAATGTACTGCCATCTTAAATACTAGATTAAGACATTTCTACCATCAACTTTAGGCCACTAGAACAAATGCTTCTGTACTTCCATCTTAAATACTAGACTAAGACATTTCTGCCATCAACTTTAGGCCACTAGAACAAATGCTTCTGTACTGCCATCTTAAATACTAGATTAAGACATTTCTGTCATCAACTTTAGGCCACTAGAACAAATGCTTCTGTACTCCATCTTAAATACTAGATTAAGACATTTCTGTGTTAGAACCAGATTGATAATTGCATGAACATCATCAGTTTTGATTGCTGCTCTTTAATAATGAATTCATTTTCTTTTCAAAAGACACTTCAGAGTTTACATTCTGGTCAGAACCATGTTAATGAGACGTAATGAACTTGATTAAAGTCTGAACCTGTAATTAGAAAAATCATTTCTTGCTACGAGAGACGTAAATTAACCTGTAAAACTTCAGTTATAGGTATCTTTTTGTTGTTGTCTATGAACCTGAAATCGGAACTTCAGTTACTTTCAAGAAATGCTTTTTCTAGTTACCTGTCATGTCTAGGAACCTGAAAAAATGCTTTTTGTAGTAACCGTAAATGAAGTTGATTAAAGATACTTGTTACTTTGGAAGACTATAACTGGTATCTTTTTGTTGTTGTATACTGTCATGTTTGGGAACCTGTAACTAGAAAAAAAGAAGGTTAGTTGTTAGTTAGGGTTTCATAGAGAGCGTTTGTAATCGGAACTTCAGTTCAGCTGCGCTAATCCTGCTGTTTTCATCTTCTTTAAAAAAAATTGATGCTTGTTTGTTGGCCGGAATGCGATGAAATTGTTTTGGATCCTAAAACAAGAACTGCTAATAAAAGATTAAAGCTTCTTTTGAGTAATTAGGTTGTGCAATGGAACTTGCAGGTGCTCTGTCTAAACAGTAACGTTGAGTATTCGGTAAAACACAAATCATATTCACCATAGCAACAACGAAGTAACCGACATCGAGAATGTAAGATTTTTTGTAAACTCTTTGTATTCAATTATATCATATGATTTTGATTCCAAGATTATTTTTATTTAACGCATGGCAAAAAAGTGTACTCTTCGAAGACCTGAACGTGATACTATTAATACTTCTTCACCACCTTCGAGTCAGAGTATGATTCCTCGTACATGTCCTCAATTCGAATATTTCGAGAGTCTAGAAGATTCCTATGATCCTGTGCCTGTTTTCTATGAGCCAAGTGAGGATCCTTTAGATCCAATGGTGCTAGTACATCGCAGCAGGTAGGCTCAACTACACAACCTACACAACCTAATGCAATTAGAAAGTGTAGAACTTGTGGAATCGTCGGGCACAACAGCAGATCATGCAAACGCAACAATTAATGAAACTCTTGTTGTCTACATGCTCCCAGCTTCTCTACAGTAATGATTTATCACATACTGGTGTTTTCCTTAGTTGCTGTTGAAGTGAAGAGGTACATTGCCGCAGGATACAGTGTTGTTGCTGTTGAAGTGACTAGGAGTTATGAATATTAAGACTGCTGAGTTTTTTAACATTAGATTTGTTTAATGTATATTCGTTTACGTGATTCCTTTTCCAGTCCGTGCTTAAGACAATTATTGTGGTCGACATCTACATTTCACAATATGAAAATTTCAATAAATGGCGGTTTTCTTGTCAGAAGTTAATGTTCAAAATCATCAACAAAGATTATTCTTTCTGCGTTCACAATTGATCTGTGTATGTGCATGTTCTCAGTTCTTTGCCTTTCCAATAGCTAATCTTGGTAATTCAATTTGCTATTCTTGGTGTGAAATGCATGTAATATATAGTTCCTATCTCGGATTAAGTTTTAAATGCTTACTTTGATCACTGGGAAAATTTTCTATGTCATGATCTATATATAACATCAATTCACTCCTTTGTTTTTTTTGCAAATTATTTAGGTAGGGTTCTTGAGTTGGCTATCACTTGCTTACTTTTGTTTGCCACGCTCTCATACTTTCATTGGCAGTATTGCTCGATCATTTCGGCTGGAATATTAACTTCGCCAGGAGGTACGAGAATCGTTTGATCATTTCGACTGGAATTTTCGGCAACTAATAATGAGACTGAATACGAAGCAGTGATACAAGCACTTAGATTGGAAATTGAAATGAAACTTGATGACATCAGGCTTACAAGTGACTCACAATTGGTGGTTAGGCAGATAAAAAGAAGATATCAAACATTTGACTCCTCATTGTTAAGATATCAAAAAGTGGCAAGGCATTATGCGTCTCAGATTCCGAATATCAAATGGCGACACATCTTCCAAAAGGAAAATAGATTGGACGATGCATTGGCTTTCGTGTCATCAATGATGAGTGATCCTGAGACTACTTTGGTACAAGTAGAATGGTTACGTAATCCTTCAGCAGAACAAGTGGTAGCAAGTATGGAGATATTAGAAATAAACATGGGCGACGATAGAGGAGTGAATGATTGGCAAATCCAATTCATGAATACCTGAACGAACGAAAATTACCCAGAGATAGATTGCAGGCTAACAAAATCAGAAGTAAGTCCACGAACTATCAGTTACGTGACGACATTTTGCATCGTCAGTCTTTTCATGGGCAACTGTTGCGATGCTTATCTAAAGAAGAAGGGATAGAAATTTTGAAAGTTATACACTATGGAGATGTGGGAAATCATAGTGGCACAAGATCGTTGGCACATAAGGAAAAGGATCAAGGATACTTCTGGCCCTATATGCATGATGATGCGAAAGAAGTAAACCAGAGATGCGAAGCGTGTCAGAGATTTGGAAAAAAGTTCATGCTCCAGCGACAACTTTGCATTCAGTGCTTAGCCCATGGCCATTCGTAAAATGGGGAATTGATATTGTTGGGCCATTAGTTCCAGGATCAAAGCAAATGAAGTATTTGATCGTAGTTACAGATTACTTCGCCAAATTGGAAGAGGTGAAACCATTTAAAAACATTGGGGAGAAAGATGTGTTTTCTTTTCTTTTTAAGCATATTATTTACAGGTTTGGCATACCAGCAGAAATTGTCTCGGAAAATGGAAAACAATTCGAAGGGGAAAGCATCGCTATGTTTTTCAATGCATTCAAGATTCAACAAGGAAAGTCAACCCTGATATATCCATAAAATAATGGACAAGTTGAGGCAACAAACAAAACTATTGCAGACAACTTGAAGAAAAGTTGGATGGGAAACATAAGGAATGGTGCGAAGAATTGCATAATATGTTGTGGGCATACAGAACAACCCAGCGAAGTACAACAGGGATGTCTCCATTCCATTTGACGTACGGGGTACAAGCGTTCCTTCCCACGGAAGTCATGATACCGACAACGAAAAGAGAGGCATGGATTAAGAATCTCACTTCAGACCTAATATTATTTAAGTTGGATTATTTGGAGGAGAATCAAGAAAGAGCATTGCAGTACATGGAAAATTATCACAAGAGACTTGCGAGGGAATATAATAAGAAAGTCAGGATGCGAGATTACGATCCCGGTGAGATGGTCTTACGAGAAATATCGTCGTATCAAAAGGGACCTGGAGGGAAGCTAGAACCGACATGGGAAGGACCGTATATTGTGAAGCGAATTGTTGGTAATGGAGCATACGATTTGGTGGATCATAAATGGAAGAAGTTGGACCGCCCATGGAATCCTAAGTACATCAAAAAATATTATCCGTAAGGATGATGACGAAGACACTCGAAGAAGGAACGATGGTACACTTAAAACAAGTGCATTGATAATTTATAAAACCTGCATTACAGGATGGAACCCCACATGATGTGATATGAAAGCTTCCTACGATGCAAGGACAGTCAAAACATAAGACCTACAATTCGCCCAAGAGGCAAGAGGCAAACTTATAAGACCTATGACACATTATGTGGTAAGGTTTTAGGATCTTTCGCCTAAAAAGGTAAGAGGCATACTGAGTAAGACCTATAAGGAGCAGTTAAGACCTTATTAGGAGGCCGATAATACTTATCCTCCTAAAGGTAAGAGGCATTTAAGACCTAAATTTCGTTGAATATCGTCGGTTGTGGTTCGCCGCTTATCGTCGCATCATGGCCTGGCGAAAGACATTCGGCAGGAGGTATAGACTATGCAAGAGGCGCCGAGGTACATGGTTGAGGCATGGGTGTCCGACACGTTTGAAGCGTGACCGGCCATTTCCATAGGGACAAGTCCTTGATAGTTTATTCCTGGTCCCCAAGATACCCCTCTTAGGGTATGGGCCCTGTACCGTAAGCCAAATCGGCGAAGAAATAAGGGGTCCATAAAAACAAACTGGTTGTTGCATAACCGGATGGGAGGATCTAAGGCTAACCCCCAGAAGTAAGCCTCCTTGAACATGAAATCAGGGGGGACATAAAGGGATGACACCCTCCTCTAGGGAGCTGAAGTAGCCTGATAAGGCGAGGTTTGAGAGACTATTTCTCAGAGAGTATTTAGGCTCGCTTACTTCGCCGGCAAAGTAAATGGCCATCAAGAATGCACCGCTTCGTATAACAATATGTTAAGACTCGCAAGATTATACGAATTTAAAGCATTGAAGTAAACAACAATCGGAAACATAGCATTTTGATTAAGTTTTAAACAGGGACGATTTAGCAAAAATGTATATATTCATTAATTAGAATTTGTCATCTTACATGTAAAAAGTTAATGGTTATCATCTCAGGCTACAACAGAGGAAGCAATTGTATAAAAATATAAAAGAGGAACTAGGCTTGGATATCTTCATCTTTCTTTTTTGGATATTTTCCTTCGTAAGATCCTTCAGTGGCAGTTTTCTCCGAGGTTTGTTCTTGTCGAGGCTGATCTTCGTTGACATCTCTTTTGGTATTAACCACTTCTTCGTCGGAAGCTTCTTCGCCATCTTCATCGCTGTCTTTTTCTTCTTCTACTACTTCTTCTTCGTCAGAAGTGATCTCGGGGAATTTCAAGACAACTCGGCGGGCCTTAAGCCTATCGCACATATTATCGGCAAAATTTTGACAAACATCGTTCGACGATGCTTGGTAATCTTTTTTCAGTTGCTTGAAGGAAGTCTTCTGAGTTGCCTAAAATTAATCAAATTATATATCAAGCTTATTATACTCACCAAAAGATCCTCAAACTTTTGGGTTTCGGCGTCCTTGTCAGCATGAGCCTCCTCCAAATCTTGCCGAACTTGATCTAGCTCCTGGCGAATTTGTTTAAGATATTTTCCATTTTGTCTAACTGAATCTGCAAAGAAAAGCATAACTGCGATTAGCTAAGAAACCAGCGTAATCAGAGGCAACACGAAGCTAAATTAGGCCTTCTAAATTAACATTCTTTCTGCGAGATAACAACCTTTAAGGTTTCCTCAACATCTTCCTTTTTACTTGTTAGCTCAACAACTTTACACTGGGTGTTAGCCAACTGATCCATGGCCTTTTTCGAAATATTACCAAATTGTGTCTGGTATGGGGCAATTATTTTATCCTTCTTCTTCATCTGAATTTCAAATTTCGCACTGTCTGCTAGCACCATATCATTAGTCTTTATGATTTTTCCGTTTTCCAGATGAACTCGACGGAGATCTAATTTAACCTTTTCAAGATCCTTCTGCAATTGTTCGTGATCCGTTTGCAGCCTGTTGAAATCAGTTCGTGCAGTGCAAAGATCTTTTTGGGATGTATGAAGATTATTCTGCAAAGCACGGAGATCCTTCTCAGCAGTGCGAAGCTTTGCCGCAGTAGTATCCTTTCTTTAAAGGAATTTTTTCTTCTCAGCTCGCAGGTACTCGAGTTCGCCTTCAAGCGCTGTATTTTGGCGAGTCAGTTCCATATAATTATCGTCCAGATGAAAATTTAACTCATCTAAGTTATGAAGCTCGTGAACTAGTTGATCTACGCGGTAACCCATTCCAACATCATTCTCTAACTCAAAGGATAAAAACTCAATTCGCTATCTATATTCTCTATTTTGTTCGAGGAAAACTTCAACTTCTAGATTGCTTTGTTCGGCAGCTCTTTGACGAACTTGGCAGCGTTCTTCGGAGCAGACTACACCTAAGTATCAACTAGTGAAGAACAAAAGAATGAAAAGACTAAAAACCAAGAAGATGTAGTGAAGCTTACCATGAAGTTCCTCGACTCGTTTCCTCTGAGAATTTGCAACAGCTTTCTCAGGATCCAATTCCACTTGCATCGTTTCTTTATCTTTTTTCAGCTGTGAAACCTCCTTTTCCAGCCTTATGCAGTCCATCTCTGACTGACGAGCCTTTTCCATTGAAGAAAGCTTAAGATTATATTCCTGCACAGCACATATGCACTAAGCAAAAAAGTGGCGAATGAAAAGATAAACTGAAGAAGTAATGAAGAATACCAATGTCAATAGACCAGCTTGCTGAGCTCGATTCAAGGAGGAAGATACTTAACGTTTCACTTCAGAGCCAAGCGAGAAAATGACTCAGATAAAAATACCATCACTGCATTGCAGACTTGCGAAGGGATATCCACTACCACTTCCTCTTTTATAGCTTTGAACATTTGAATCCAAATGCTCACCTTGCGAGAACACTTTTGCTGGGGAGTCTGCAGCGTAGACAACTCAATTTATTCTCTAGCTTATTTTTCACGTCTCTGTGAAGACCCTTCCCCAGTCTCATATATCTTCGCAGCATCGGATTTTGACTGAGACACCTCTATTACCGAAGGAATTTCAGAGGCAGGCTTCGTAGGGAGTACATCGCCAATTGTTGGAGAAACCATTGAATTTTCATTCTCCACAAGGACTTCTTCTTCGGAGGCCTTATTTTCAACTTCTAGAGGAACGGTGTCTTCCTTGGCCTGAGTGTCAACCACTTCAGCGGTTTTCAGCGAAGCAGAAACCTCTAAATCCTCATTTACTATCATGGGCACCTCAAGAGTGGTCTGAGTCTTTGCAGAGTGACGAGACTTTTTATTCGTATGGCTAACCTTTACCTCGCCAGATTCCATCTTCGCAACAAAAATTCGTCAATGTCAGATAAAGAAAAGAGGCAACAAAGGGTAATGCAACAATGAGAGAGTGTGTTCTTTACCTTCCTAGGCTCCAAAGATGAACGCTTGCGAGATCTAGACTTTATCTCATTGGCAGCAATAACATCCTGAAATAAAGAAGATTAGTGTGGGAGAAATTAAAGAAGAAAGGTAACAAAGCAAAAGAAGAAAAATAATACATGAGTTATATCAGACCATCTGAGGGTCCGGCTCGTATAGAGGGAAAACAAGATGCTCTTCTAAGGGACTATGACGAGGGACACTGTCAGAATAATTACCCCAAACCCAAGGGCCTTCGAGGATTAAGGGATATTTCATCCAATTTTCGTCGATGAATAGATGAAGGAACTGGTTGGTTTTGTTTATCTTCAGATCAAGATCGAAAAGAAGGATTTTCTTATCATCAGATATATCTTCCCAGATGAAGCGAATAGCCCATCTTTCAGCTCGGCGATCAAAGCGATTTTGGATGTAGTTTAACAGGAATTTGCTCGCGGTGTAGTCAGAGGGAGTGAATGGAAAGTTTTTATCAGGAGTGGTCGGCTAACCCTGTGAACAAGCCACGAACTCGTTGACTAAGCGAATAGCGCTGCCGCTCAGTTAAAACACACCTTGCTGAGGCAACAGACGAGTCATAACCTCGTAGAACAAGGGATTCACACTATTGTAGAGAGGAAATTGGAGACCAGCCCGCAGTTGACCTAAAGAAATTATAACCTTGTTGGCGTTCTAAGATTCTTCTCCAATCATCTTCAAAGTAAGGTTAACTCCTGAGCCACATCCCTCGGGAATGGTTAATCTAAGACCTGTGGCTGAAGTTCAGCATTGAATTCAACGACAGTTTTTGTTCGCAAAGATCTGAAAATCAAAAAAAATAAATAAAGTTAGGATAAGTCAGAAGATAAAAAGTTAGAAGAATAGTGGAGAAAAACTTACCCCAACGGTAGGAATCCGTGGAGCAACATCATCTTGATTGGCGGTCATCTTTATGAAGGAAGGAGATTTAGAGAAATAAAGTTTTGGAACTAAGTCAGACAAAGAGGCAGAATCACAGAAAGAATGTTGGAAGTAAAGAAGATGAAGTTAATGGCGGATTACAGGTATGACGGAAGAAGAGGAGTTATGAGGGGAATAAAATCTAATAAAAAAGAGAACAATTCAGAGAGATATTTATGCCAGGGTAACCGGCTGAAAAGGTGATCATAAGTCGGTTGGACATGTCGGTCATAAAGTTTAAAATTGAAGTCGTGGCGGCGGTTTCCCGAAAATCCCGAAAACGTGGCTAGAGTTAAAACCTTTTTGAATTATCTTCCCATCCTACCCTCGTTCGGATAACAAAAGAAGATGTAAAATATGGGGACAGAAAATCATCTCGCCACGTGTTCGCATCTCAACACATAAGCACGAGAGAAACATATTTCAAGTGAACACCGAAGCAATACTCAGTCAACATAGGGATCTCCGTCTAGTACACAAGATTGAGACGCGTGGAAAACACTACCAGAGAATCAACGACTAAGTTTGAATTAGACAGTTGGACATTTAATGCGCGAACAAAGCGGTCATATCAACTGTTTGTTAGCTGTCAGGACAAATGACAAGATATTATTAGAGAAATAGCGGAAGGACATCGACAGTTATAGTGAGGCCTATTGAACGAATTTACCAGCGAAGTAAAATGCTAGCGAAGCAGAGTTCATCTCCAAATAAGTTACAGTAAGATCACCTCGGCGAAACCGACTTATTCCGAAGTAAAATGTACTCGAAGCAAATTGTATCCAAGGATTTGTGAACCAAACCCTAATTTTATATTTTGGCTATAAATAGGCCTGTGTGTAATTGTAATAGGGTTGATCAATTTTGTAAGAGACTAAGAGAGAGAACTACTGTGAAAATCCATAGACAATCATATGTGTTTGTAATCATCATCATATCATAGTGAAACCCCTCCTGTAAACGTAGGTTTTAACACCGAACCACGTAAATCTCTTGTGTTCATTGTTTGTTCATTATTGTGTGAGTTTTCATCATAAGATCTAGGTGAAAGACACAAAAGTGAGCTTTAAGATTGTTCTTGGATGTATTGTGGGATTTCCTACAACTACACTGTTGATATAGTGGTATTGCTAACGCCTAAAATGAACTTTAAAATTGTTCTTGAACGTGTTATGGGATTTTCTACCACTACACTGTTGATACAATGGTATTGTTAACGCCTAATTGTTTGCTGATATCTACAAACTTTCTCTGTGGTAAAAAAAAAAAAACTTTAACAATGACATTTCACAGAAAAACGTTATTTTGGGTTTTGATTATTCGTGACATTACTTAATCATTTTGAGGTAGAAAATCTAAACGTACGTCCAAATAAATTCTCTCAAAAAATTATTTTACAACTTAAATTACCTTGGTGGGTGGCTAAGCTTACAGTTTTTGAATTTGGACCGACGGCCAAAGCATAACGACTATTTGTTCTATTGATTTATTAACAAAGAATATACCTAGAAAAATGGAAATTATATAATAATCTCATGTATTTGATGTTTTCATTTGATTTTGGATTAAGAGACGGTAATAATCTATTTGAGTAGGTCCTAGCTTAAGGGGAGTTGAATTTGTAATGTTTCGTAGACGTCAAAAACATGGAGCTCAAAACAATATGTCATGTCCATTGGATATCTGATCTCTCTCGAATTCCTCCCATGTACACTTCGTTTTTCATGTCATATCATCATTTCATGAATCACGTTAACCTAATCTTACTTTCTTTTTTACATAATCAAAGCAATACTGATATTCTTTATTGATCTTAAATAACAATGTATATTACTTTCATTTATACATATCTAGAATGACATATATCAGTCTCTACAAGGCATCTAGTTTCAAGCATCTAAGTGTATCTATTTTAGACCACAACTTAAGGGTTTTGATCAGGATCGGCGATGAGATTGTTATGCCCCAGAGTTAAAGTATCGAAGTGATGCCTTAAACTCCTTGTCATGTTACATGTACTCGAACAAAATATAAAGTGTTAATATTTGCCGACTTCTTAATATCTATTACGGATCCTTAATTTGTAGCAAACCATTAGATGCCCCCTCTCCATTTGAAGGTGTGTTTAGATCGGAAGGAAAACATGGTGGCGTGGAGTTGGAGGTGGAATAGGAGGAAGGAGTTCAGAAATGAATTCCCACCTTATCCTTTCTATTTATATTTTCTATCCTTTTGCGATTTTTACATGATTAAGTAATAGATATTTTTTATCTTATTGACAATCCCTAATTTCTCAAAAAAGTAACTTAGTTTGTAACCAAATGTGAAAAAAAAACTTATTTATTTAGATATTCATTTTGTATTTCTTATTAAAAATACTCTGTCAAGATTTTACCGGTCATTTACATAATTTTTCATATTAATTATTATTTATAAATAAATATAATTTATATTTTTGTCATATTAACAGACAAAATAATTTGTGCTGCTGAAAATTAGTATATATAATAGTATTTACATAATAATAATAATAAAATACATATTTTTTTAGATAATAATTTAATCTTATAATAAACTCACTAAACATAATTTGATATTTCGATGATTTATTTTGAATAAATAAATATTTGAAAATAAAAAATAATTATCAACCTTAATCATATTCATTAAGCATACGAAACACAAAGCGATAAAGGGGTAAATTTTATCTTCCATGAAAATATACTATAAGTGGTTTGGACTCCCTAGAAAATATTTTACACCCTTGTCAAGCCCTGCGTAAGATTCTTACTAAAACGTCTAAAAATTATCTTAGGTTACAAAATTCTTCATATATGTTATGGATTTTGATGCCCTTTTGGTTGGTTTCCCCGAAGCAAGGCTTTGCTAGCCTGGCTTCTATTTTTGGTTTTGATTACCAGTAAGATTAATCAGTTTGGTGTTGGTTCGCCATCGATAACCTAACAAATGGTTTGTTGGCACACATAAAATCTAACCAAAATTATCGATTTAAACCGGTTAATAAGGATCACTAGATCTTAGTAGAATATAGTCGTGAATGCTAGAAATGATAGCTCTTTCTTCCAGCAATCTCGAATTAGTCGAACCAATTTATGTTATTTCAAATTCTTTATGCAAAA
The DNA here is from genome assembly GCA_023531435.1 of Papaver californicum. Taxonomy (NCBI): domain Eukaryota; kingdom Viridiplantae; phylum Streptophyta; class Magnoliopsida; order Ranunculales; family Papaveraceae; genus Papaver; species Papaver californicum. Next base: position 193,529 of record JAJJMC010021150.1, on the reverse strand, counting down.
TAACTTCTAATCATTATATTGTAATATGCTAAAAATATTCACTACGAGTTTTATCTTTATGATCACTATGTGTATTTCTTCTATCCTAACAAACGTGAAAGTGTATTGGTTTACCGAAACCGAATGTTTATAAACTGAACTTGTTTGGCTCGATTTAGAACTAAACCTTATTTGACTAATGGTAACACCGATTTTAATTCACTAAAACCGAGCTCATCAGTTTTGATTTTGGTTGAGTCAATAACCGAGCCGAACTATACCATGTGCAACACTAGGTTTTATAGCCTTTGCAAGTTGATTCGCAGGGAGGAAAAATATGGTCAAAAGGAGTAATTCACAAGTTGGTTCTTTAGAAAGATGGAACGAAGTTTTGAATCACAACAAAAGCGGATAATGATTTTGTACTCGAATTTTTGTTTTTGAGCCTATATTTTTTCCTACTTTTTAAACTTAAAAAAATAAAAATAATCACATTTTAAGTTTTATTTCTTTTTTTCCAATGCATGTTTTACGCGTTCTCCCTTCACAACCACAAGATCTAATGCCCTTTACAAATAAGTGATACATTGTGAACCTTGTGATGTATGTCGTAAGACCTAGCTTGGTGATATGCAAACTCACAAAAAAAAAGTATTTTAATGGTGAAATATCCATGGACACATGGATAAATATGAGAAGGAAGGACCATGAAAATAGGATAAGAGAGAAGCACTGGATAAAGTCTTTTGGTATAACACGACAATCAAGATATCTACCACATCAACTCAGGATCATGACGTGTGGAAAATAAAAAAGTAGAGATCAACGACCTAATTTAAAAGAGGGGACAAGACATTTTAATGCGACTGACAAGGTTCGGGAGGTGATCTCTATTTCGGATTGTGACCAGAGAAGAGTCGGGAGGTATAATAGATCGTAACGGGAGAAATAGCGAAGAAACAGGAACAACATGTTAGGAGATTCGGGTCGTACCTCCCGACCAAGATACAACAACTTATATGTATGTGTCCAACATTAAAGTTTGATTGTATGAACACTTCATCTATAAATACTAGATTAAAATGAGAAAAAAGACGGGTTACGTAGGTTATGTAATAAGAGAAAAAGATTAGCTTAAAAAGTGTTTTTGAGAGTTTATTTAAACTTTATTTCTTTGTAAACATTTGATATTCAATGAAATTGTATTTCACCCCGTAAACGTAAATAATCATATCGAACTACGTATAATTTTTATATAATATTACTATATTTTATTTATTAGTTTACTCTTTCCTTTGAACGAGAGAAGAATGAATGGTTAGATGATGGTAAATAGATTTTAACAACTACAAGTATCGTATACTTTTGGTAGATTTGCGTATGCACAACGCACATTCCCACTCCCCATTATAACTAACCTATAGAGAGTCAGACGGTAGACTACCCTTCATATCTTTTCTTTTTTCCTTGGTTGATTCAGCTTTTAACTTGTTTAAGACCTTTAAAAACAAAAGGTGCTCAATGAGTAAGTGGAAGACATGAGAGTAGTTCAACACTAAGCTAATAGGTTCATCTGATGTGGGTATGTTTGACCTAATTCTATTAACATCCAAATAAACTCCATGACCATGCAGTTGGAGTTTTTAGTGTTTAATCACTCAAGTGCTTTCGTCTCTTTTGACAAGGAAAATAATTAACTTTAGTGGGTCATATTAAAGATTTAGGAAATCTTTAGATGTTTACTTTCATCTCTCTCTATTGTAATCAATGATCAACAACTAGCAGTAGTCCTAATAGTAAATTATGAAAGTAATAAGGAGACAAAATCTATCTAATCAGATCTTAGCCAATATACACTAATTATGACTAATTAAACTTAATAATTGTAAGTTTAGATTTATTAGCTAGCTAGCTTAAGTAACAACAACCACCATAAAAATCTGGAAATCCATCATTTATCCTAATAGTGTAGAAAAGTACGATTATGTTGAAATAGTTGATTAAAGTTATAGGATGTTTAGTTCAAGTTATTGGATTCTAAAGAAATCTAATAAAATTTAAAATTTTAAAATTAACATATTTTTATGATTATAATTTGCTTAAAAAGAAAAAAAAAGGTATTAAAGTGATTTGGGACATCAATTATCATGTAATTGAATTATGTTAACCAAACAATAACTTTTGATCCGATTCTAGGAATTGAATTACCCTATAATCTAATTACGGTAGTTCCAAAATCAAAATTCTTCATTTCCAAGTTTGATTTATCGTTCAGTAGAACTAAACTCGTGACCCTGAAACAGTTTTCATATTGTTTGTATTAGATAATAGATACACATACCGACATATAGATATATAAGTTAATAAAAACCTACCCGTATTTAAAGTTGGAAACTTTTGTACTACTCCTTAATTGCATATTCACACTTAGTATTATGCATCAGTCATGTATCTCTTTACGAAGTAAAACATTGCTAAGTGGTTATAAGATGGATAAAGAGGCAGCATTTGAGGCAGATGAAAGGATAGTATCTTTTCAAAACTATCCAAACAAAGAGATTAATAAGCAACTCAAACGCATAACGTCTATGTGCAGAACATAGTCAATACAAAATTGAGATTTTAATACTTAATGATTTTGTTATCCACCTTTGGAATAGATAGCTAGAGACCTGTTCAGCCATTAAGTTTCTCGGGAAGTGATAATTTGAAGGGGAGAAGATGTAGGCATCTGCGGTGTCGAGAACATCTGCTATGCTATCGAGGTTTATTCATTAATAATGACCCAAACAGTAGTACTAAAGCATAAAAGTCTATGGCCCGTTAAGTAAGTACTTGATAAAGAGCTTTACAGATTCTACTTTTCCATCGGGTGTTTTCGTCGTGTAAAAGCAAACCATGTCGGGTGTTTAAACTCTACTGAACTATCTTTCTATCTATATCTATATCTATGATCTATCTGTTTATTGTTCTTCGAGGAAAAAAGAAAGTGATGAAAAGATAGAAAAAAAAGAAAGTGTTTCATCAAAAAAGTTGATCCAAGATAGGATTTGCTTTTTTGCAAGAAATCCTCATGTGTGAGTGAAAGTTCATTCAAAAGAAACCAAAATGTGGTGGGACTAGAAATATGTCTTGGATGTTGAAAGGCCTTTCATTCATAGGGTCCAAAGTCCCCTCTATTAAGCACTTTATGACTTTTAAGCACTTGCAGCATAAGTTAGTTTAGTTGAGTTGCTATTGGGACACACATAAAAAACAACAAAGCTTCTATAAAAAAATAAATCCAAAATTTTTGTACCTAAAAACAAATACTACGTGATGGAAAGATATAAATGAAATCAAATTAAACAATATATACCTCCAGTCTATGTGACAATTCTATTTTGTAAGTGTTGTACCAACAACAACCTATTCATGTATTTTTCTAAGTCAAGTCTTATGTATCTCTTAAAACATTAAATTTAGCTAAAAATACCTCCTATACACTTAGCAAACCATTAAATTTACCTCTTAAACGCTCAACTTTGGGAGGATATCTATCATATTATAGTTTTGGTCGAACGACAGAGAGTTGATCGTTCGACAAAAACTTTATCTTTAACTAAATATTTTAAATATTTTATATTTATTTCTCATACTTTTTAGTTATTTTAACAAACTTTTATTATACAATGATCTTACTAAATATATTATAATATTTAAAACTCCACTAAACATATATAAACAGATTTTTTATTTATTAAGAGTCCCACAAAATATAATTAATATATCATTTTACTCAAATTTAATAGTTCATCCATAGTGAAAAAATACATTTATCCGCCAAAAAAATTATGTAAAGGGGTGCATGAGATCTGGCCTAAAAGACACTCATGAAATGAAAAAAAAAAAGGTTTATAGTTTGTAACCCGACCGTAGTGTCAGAACAGAAAACCCTAACTCACATGTTAATACTAAAGCAGTGATGATTCTGGCAGTAGATACTATGAAACATGATAGTAGGACAAACAAATTGTCCTTTTATTTAATTCTTTCAGCATGTCATCCTCTTGTTCTGATACAGGACATTTTTGCATTATTTTTGGAAATAGGTTTTATTTGTTTGCCGAGGAAGGTAAATTGATTAAAAAGTACGATTTTTTTTAATTCAAGTTAAATAAGTACAGAATTTAGGTACAAGCCGATACAACCAAAACAAAGCCCAAAACCAAATAAATGTACAGTAGAAAAACTAATCATGCCCACCAAGAGACAACTAAGTTTTTCAAAACAATGACACACTGAAATAATCTTAGTACGAAAATCTACAAACTACTAAAATAGGCTAAAATTGAAGGAAAAAAAAAATGTTGAGACGGATGTAGTATAAGGTTTGAAACAACAATTTATATGGAAAAGAACAGGAGATGTTTCGGAGGAAGGCATAGGAGTGTGGATGAAGTTATTTGTAAAGTGAAATGAGCTAATCTTTTTATTTATTTTGTAAAGCATAAATGAACGATTTTTCTTTGATGCTCAAATTTAAAATCTTTTAAAGACATTCCAATCAGTCATATGGTAGACCAAAAAATGAACCCAAATGCCGACCGACGCTCCTTCACCGCTAGATTTGGAGGGATGGTGGCTTCATTCGATTCATTAGTCTCTGGATTATACTGACATGGACAAGAAGCAACACAGATACAACTAATTTTTAAAGTACCAGAACGCGGTTATTTTATAAAATCAGTGATATTTTCCATTAAAATGTACTATAAATGTAGTTTTCCAATAATACTATAAAATTGTTGAAACAATAAATCCATAAATAAATAAGCATATATACTAGGTCATAGTATATATACCAAAACTTCATAAACTAATAGTATATTTTTATTCTAAAATAATGTGTGATATATATAAATATAATATTATTAATATGTTTGACGCAGAGACACGTGCATCTGTCGAAAGCGCTTCTGACACGGACATGTTCCTATTTTAGAAACCTTAAATTGGCCTACATTGTAAACAATAACAATATATACCATTGGAAATTTTGGCCCGGTATTATAAGGATATTTATCCTTTTAGGTATTAAATTCTGGGGATTTAGACTCAGGTCCAAAAAAAATATTATTCTTACTGTCAGATCCAAAAAAAAATTCAGTTTCTATGACACCCATAATTTTTTGAAATTATAAAAAATATCTGAATAACTCGTCATGCATCATATTTTTTCAGGGGTAACCAAACTAGAATATAACATATCTAAAAATCCGTGCCTTGATATTTTATAAATTTTATTTTGTTGGAAATCTTTTACAGAGATCTAAACAAAGAGTACAAACAACAATATCAAATTTAGAATTTTTACGAAAAAATCGGAGGCGTTTGTCCTTTTAGGAACAAATTTTGAAAATTGGATACATAGTCATTATGCAATCACCACAAAAGATGCATAACACATTATGCAACCACCAAAACACATTATGCAACCATATTTTGGTTTATGCATCCATTAATTTGCCTTTGCAACCACTAAACCGATGTATATGCCTAAAAAATCATTCCAACGAACAAAAGAAGGCATAATGAATTAGGCAACCACCACAAATGATGCATAACACATTGTGCAGCTATATTTTGATTCATGCATCCACTAATTTGGTTATGCAACTACTGATTAAAACGGTATATGTGCCTCAAAAATGCATTCCTCAACAAAAAAAGATGCATAAATGCAATGTTATGTAGTTATTTTTTGTAGCTGCATAACAGATTATGAAGCCATTTTTTGGTTGATAACAGTACTAAACAAAATGGATGCATAATGCAATATGTTGTCATTTCTCGACTGCATAATAGATTATGCAGCATTTTTTGTAGCTGCATAATAAATTATGCAGTCATTTTTGTAGTTGCATAACAAATTATGCAACCATTTTTTGGTTGATAACAGTGCTAAAAACAAAATGGATGCACAGCGCAATATGCATTCATTTTTTCGACTGCATAGCAGATTATGCAGCCTTTTTGTAGTTGTATAACAGATTATGCAGCCATTTTCTCGACTGCATAACAGGTTATGCAGACATTTTGGTATCTGCATAACAGATTATGCAACCATTTTTTGGTTGATAACAGTGCTAAAAATAATAAATAAGAATAATCAGCACGTACATAAACCATTCAATTTTATCAACTGAAAGATATAAATAAGTAGTTGACAAGGTTAACAACTTGAGAGTCGCCTCAAAGAACATATATGAAACTACACTCCAGATAATAGAACAACCAAAAGTTGCTCCGCCAAGATAATGCAAAAGTATTATGTATCATGAAACCTGCACTTACAAAAAATGACAATCCCTATACTCATAACATTTTACACTATGTTGTTAGTGTATACAATCATATCGAAAACTATATAAAGAAGTAATAATGAATAACATAGGACCAACTGACATTATAGTATTCACAATTTGCTCACCTAAACTGGTCAACATTCCTAAATCAAGGCGAACACCTTTTTGAACATTCCATGTTACGCTTTATACTCGGACTGTTAGCTACTGCATGGAAGAGCCTTCATTTTCTCGTCGTCTGTAATTTTCAAAAGCTTCCACACCCTTAACCTCTGAAATTTGAGCAAATGCATCTAAAATGAAAACGACTGAAATACGGCCACCAGAAAATAAAATTAAAAAAAAAAAGAAAAAAGTTGAAACATGTTCTCAGACCTGAACTGTTTTATAAGAATTGGAACTAATACAGATCCAGATGATCAACTTGCAAAATCTAAGATAACAAAGTAAGAAGAAAGAGATGATTATGTACCTTAAATCTTATATGAATCTTTGATTCGAAGCTAGTTGTCGATTCATCTTCGGTTCTCTGATTCGAATTAAAAAAAAATTAATCTTTATTTTCAAACTCAGAGAAACTATAAACTCAGAAAAAGAAAAAGAAAATACAAAGAGACGAAGAAGGAATAGAAACAAAAATATTTTTTTTGAAAATATGAGTTTGTGAGGAATATTCATCGAAGAAATAGATGCGACGGTGAAGTTTTTTAAATATTGATTTATGGGTGAAAAAAACTAAAAAAATAGATCCGACAAGTAGATTTTACTTAAATTTATACCACCAAATCTACATAAATAAAAGAGCAGTTTATAAAATCTGGATGAACATTGAATCGTATAGGAATCACTCAAATCAAACAGATATACTGACGATCCAAGATCTACTTACTTCGAATCACTTAGATACCTATTGGTCGATCGAATGATGGATGATGTGAGATAACATTAGTAGTGGGTGGTAGGCTCAAATGTTAGTTAATTAATAGGATCTTAACTTAAATTATAGTGTTTGATTAATAAATCATCCTATATATATATATGTAAACAAAAATAGATCTGGCTGGCTAGCTAGGTAGGACTTAAAAGACATGTTGATTAAGTAAAGGTTCAATAACATACTAATTTTTCTTCTATTTTTTGTTTAAATAAATCATATAGTACTTTATAGATAGAGTTGCAGGTAGGAAGGAAAGGATATCCAAAGATCTCTCTAAACTCACTCTTTTTGTATTACAGCTTGGTTTCAGATTTTAATTTTTTTTTATTTTTTTTTTGTTGTAAATGTGTTCTTGTTTTTAGAGTGAGAAACGAAATCAAGAAAGAAAAAAAACGTCAATCACGGTATGATCATGGTAAACATTGTTGGAGAAAAATGAACTTAAAATATTTTTTGGTCTTGGTAGAAATGGACCTTAGGACCTAGTAGTCACTAGCTTATTTTTCATTTTTGTAAATGAATCTTTAGTCCCATATTGGAGAGACTAAAGATGATTCATCTCCTTATTACCTAAAAAATTTGCTTCTAAGGGAGGGCCCTTAGGGTTTAGAAGTTTTTGTGGCTGGGAAGGACTAAGGCAATTGGCTAATTAGAGCAAACATAATTTTCACACATGTGCGGTGCTTTGCATCGAAACACGCACGCTTGAGAGCTTGTGCGGCTGTGGCTGTGGCTACTGCTGTGGAATGAGTATGCTTGCAGGTGCGGGCGTAGCTGGGGCTGCGGGCCAACCAAGACTTACCTTTTTTGAACAGAATATATTTTCTTAAAATAATTTATGACTAATTCAAATCTTGTTTTAAATTCGGGGGCGTATGACCCGACAAGAGTTTAGGAGAGAATTATTCTTAACCGTTTTAAATTCGTTTTAACCATTATCTCCGTGCTTCATGCGTGGAATTAAATTTCAACCATAATGTATGTGATTCATGCACGGAATTGATTGACACGTTCTCTTCTTCTACCTATAAAAGAAAAAGAATTTCACCATTTGAACTCACTCCAGAAGCAGCTATTATCTTGTCTTCTTTTCCCATCTTCTTGCTTTGTTTTGCGCACATTGCTTGTTTATTTTCTTCCATCTAAATTGTTGTTAAGTTCTAGAGGGTGACTAGTATTGTGCTTATACTAGTCATAACGGACAGTTCTATCCTGGACACATCTCCTATGTTTGGGTATATCATCTTTCATTGTTGAGGAGTACCCGAGGACTATTTGTTAAGGACAATTTGCTGAGAAGGTTACTCTGTCCATTGTGTGTATCAATCAGAGATGTCTTAACTTTCACAATTTCTTCTGTTTAGTGTTTTCCATTGTTTCAGAACCAACAAGCTTAACACAATATCTATTTCTTCTGTAACAATGGGCAAGAATGATGTAGACAGACCAGAAAAATTCAGTGGCAAAGATTTAAAAGATGGCAATCCAAGATGTTGTTTATGAGTTTCCATATGTTACATGAACTAGTTCTGAAATCTTTTGATGAGAGTTTGAATGATGCTGGAAATGAAAGAGAGTTGGAAAGTTAGGGTAGACAGAACTATATGGCTAAAAATCACATTATGAACTGTTTAGAAGATGCTCTGTATGATTTTTATAATGCTAAAGAAAATTTTCTGCGCTTGACTTATGGGATGCCTTAGAAGCAAAATACCAAGAGGAAACTGCTGGAAGTAAGAAGTTTTTGGTAGCTAGGTTTCTGGAATACAAAATGTCAAATGACAAATCAGTGGTTGATCAATTCCTTGAACTTCAGCGTATTATCAATGAAATTAATCTTGAAGGTATGGTGATAGATGAAACGTTTCAAGTGTCCGCAGTGATTGAGAAATTACCTTCTTCATGGTCTGAATACAAACGAATATTGAGATATGAAACTGGTGAAGTCAGTATGGTTAAATTGGGTAAGAAGATTCAAATGGAAGAATTGATGTGTTCAAAAGATAAAAATATATCTTCCGCAAGGGACATGTCCAACAAGGCTCATGTAAGTGAACACAAGTCTTCCGCAAGCGACAGCAAACGCAACACCAAGCCCGGTCATCACAAGAAAGGTATATTCCCAAAACCAAAATCTAGCATTGGTAAAATTAAAGGTGTGTGTTATGTTTGCGGAATTCCTGGCCATATGACAATGCATTGTAGAAAACGTAAGGACTTTAATAATAAGAAAAACAATGCTAATTTGGTTGAAAACAATAAGAACGAGTTTTCTAGCACGGTGTCTGAAGTCAATTTGGTAACCAATGTGAGAGACTGGTGGGTAGACTCTGGTGCTACCAAACATGTATGTGGAAACAGAGATATGTTCACCTCCTATCAGAAGGTAGGGGAAGGAGAAAAACTCTACATGGGTAACTCGTCTGCAGCACAGGTTGCGGGAAAAGGCAAGGTTGGGCAAAGCTCACTTCTGGCAAAACTCTCACATTGAATGAAGTTCTTCATGTTCCGGACATCTGCAAAAATCTTGTATCTTGTGGTGTTTTAGATGATAAGGGTTTTAAACTTGTTTTTGAATCTGGGAAAGTAATTGTCACTAAGGGTAAGGATTATGTAGGAAAGGGTTATAAGACTGAGGGTCTTTACAAACTTAATGTAACCTCTGTTGAAATGAATAAATTTGATTCTTCTGCTTATGTTTGTGTGTCATTGAATGTTTGACATGGTAGACTTGGTCATGTAAACTATAAGTCAATGAATAAACTGGCTAGCATAGGTTGCATACCAAATTCAGTTTGGATAATGAACATAAATGTGAAATATGTGTTGAATCAAAATATGCTAAAAAATATTACAAGAAAAATATTCAGAGAAATCATAAACCCTTAGAATTAATTCATTCAGACCTAGTTAACATGAAATCAGTTCAAACTAGAGGTGGTAAGAAATGGTTTGTCACTTTTATAGATGATTGTACGAGGTATGTCATATTTATTTACTTAAATGAAAGGATGATGCCTTAGAAGCCTTTAAGATATATAAACTAGAAGTTGAAAACCAAATGAGTACTACCATTAAAACTGATAGGTCTGACCGTGGTGGTGAGTATGTAATCGCTATATGATACTTTTGCATAGAACATGGCATTATACATGAAGTAACCCCTCCTTATTCACCACAATCTAATGGTGTGTCTGAACGGAAAAAACGAACCCTTAAGGAGATAATGAATGCCATGTTAATTAGTTCAGGACTACCTGCAAACTTGTGGGGGATGCCGTCCTCTCAGCTTGTTATTTCTTGAACAAAGTACCCTTTAAAGGATCAAACAAGACTCCATATGAGTTATGGAAAGGTAGACAACCTTCTTATGCATACTTTAAAGTGTGGGGGTACTTGGATAAGGTTTCTATTCCTCCGCCTAAGAGAACCAAGATAGGACCCGAAACTGTTGATTGTGTCTTCATAGGGTATCCTGAACATACTACTGCATATAAATTTATGGTTGTGAGTTCTGAAATATGTGAAATTGGTGTGATACTATTATGGAATCTAGGGATGTTGTGTTCTTTGAAAATATTTTTCCTTTGAAATCTGAATCTCGCATGACATATGTTGATCCCCTAGATGTCCCTTCTACTAGTCAGACTTTACATGTAGATGAAGATGAATTTGAGCCTAGAAGAGGTAAAAGACTTAGAAATAAAAAATCTTTTGGGCCAGACTTCATAAGATGCTTAGCTGAGACTGATCCACAGACTTATAAAGAAGCCATGACTTCTTCTGAAGCTCCATGGTGGCACGAACTTGACAGCACCTAGAGCGATATCACGCGTGGAAGTTATTGAAGAACTACACCAAACAATGGCAGTTCAAGACATCGCGTTCACTGTCCATCAAGTAGTTCTGGTAATTTCTCACTAAGCAAAGGTTCAAGACCTTATGGGACACCTATTGCCTAAGTGGTATTTCTCGCTTTCTGATTCTGATTTTTATCGAGTTTTCATTGGTCACTAGCTCATTTTTCACTTTTGTGAATGAACCTTTAGTCCCACATTGGAGAGGCTAAAGATGATACCTCTCCTTATTGCCTAAAAATTTGCTTCTAAGGGAGGGCCCTTAGAGTTTAGAAGCTTTTGTGGTTGGGGGAGGACTAAGGAAATGGGCTAGTTAGAGCAAACATACTTTTCAAACATGTGCGGTGCTTCGCACCAAAGCATGCACGCTTGCGGCTTGCGTGCTTGCGACCTTGTGAGCTTGTGTGCTTGCGTGTTTGCGGACTTGCGGACTTGAGGATGTGACTGTGGCTGTGGTTGCGGGTACGGGTGTGACTGTGGCTACTGCTGCGGGAATGAGTATGCTTGCAGGTGCGGGCGTAGATGAGGCTGCGGGCCAACCAAGACTTAAATTTTTTGAACAAAATATATTTTCTTAAAATTTTTTATGACTAATTCAAATCTTGTTTTAAATATGGGGGCGTACGACCCGGCGAGAGTTTAGGAGAGAATTATTCTTAACCGTTTCAAATCCGTTTTAACCATTATCTCCGTGCTTCATGCGTGGAATTAAATTTCAACCATAATGTTTGTGATTCATGCACGAATTGATTGACACGTTCTCTTCTTCTACCTATAAAAGAAAACGAATTTCACCATTTGAACTCACTCCAGAAGCAGCTACTATCATGTCTTCTTTTCCCCTCTTCTTGCTTTGTTTTGCTCACATTGCTTGTTTATTTTCTTCCATCTAAATTGATGTTAAGTTCTAGAGGGTGACTAGTATTGTGCTTATACTAGTCATAACGGACAGTTCTATCCTGGACATATCTCCTATGTTGGGGTATAGCATCTCTCATTATTAAGGAGTACCCGAGAACTATTGTGTCAAGGACAATTTGCTGAGCAGGTGGTTCTGTCCATTGTGTGTATCAATCAGAGATGTCTTAACCTTAATAATTTCTTTTGTTTAATGTTTTTCATTGTTTCAGAACCAACAACATTAGTATCATCCAATGAAAACTAAACCTCATTCGGCTCTAAGCATATAATAGTGGCCGACATTTTCTCTCAACACATGTCAACCCAAAGGTAAAAACATATTCGTTCTTCTCACACTTCTCAAACAAGTTTGTGATATACGTTTAATAATTATAAAAGCATCCACGGTCATATAGTTAAAAAAGGTATAAATATCATATTGAGTAGGCTGGGGATATAAAATGGCATAATCGTCGTATATGCTAAACTTGAATGGTAGATATACCATTCCAGTTTAGGAATTCCCAAATTTAATAGGAAAAGGTTAATACCGGACGAGGTGTTTCAAGCAAGTACCAAAATATTAGGTGCTACATAAAACTGAGCGCGGTGTTTAAAACATATGGCGCAGTTATAAACTCTTCTAAAAATCAGGTGCGATTTTAAAATCTTCCTAAAGTTGAAAAAGGGTTTAAAACACCGCGTGGATAGTGAAACACCACTTATATAAAAGCATAGATTAAAACACCGTGTAAGTCTCAAAATTTCAAAAAAAAAAAAAAAAGTGTCTCTGCAACTTCTCCTACTCACCTTCTCTGTGAAAATAATGGCTCTTTATCCTACAACAGCCAGATTAATCGTCGTTCGTGTGATATCTTTAGGTGCTACAAAAATTGATGACCCAATAAAAAAAACATTTGCTCACATCACGTATTTTATTTGGAGATGGGTCCCACGCAGTAGTCACATGACCCAACAAAAAGAACATGGAATGTGAGAATATGTTTTTATAATATTTATTCTCTCGTCGTGCTGAGAGATATTGTTAGTTATGTTTATTGCATTGAAGTACGTTTATGTATCTTGTATTTCAAATCCTCTTAATATATCACGTATTCTGTTCGGAGATGATTTTACTTATATAATCCTAACTTTTATACGTTGTTGGTACCTCATAAGTTGTTAATTCATTGGAAGAATTGTCTAGAATATCTGAAGTCAATTAAGTTCAGGTTTTCACTCATCAACATAGAGGGTAATGGTTAGAGGGTAATGGTTGTGCAGATATTTTTACAAAATTGGAAACATCGTTGTTTCTTTGAAGTGGTGATTTGATCCACCTTCCATCGTTCATGTTGTAACGAGATGTAATAAAGATGTGCTTTCCACTTTTAGTTTTCATTAGAGGTTTTTTTCTTTTCTATTTTTTGTTTTTGGAGGTTTGGTTATGCCACTCCACTTATTGTTCTCTTTTCCTTTAATTAATTAAATTATAGGCGAAGTTTTTACTTAAAGAGAAATATTGTAAAGAAATTTATATTAAATGGATAAAAGAATAAAACAAATATTTGTTGTGTTTAAATTCGAACAATAGCTAAGTAACGATTAATATATCTTTTTTTTCTTTCAAAAACGAGACAAACCTTAAATATATTGGTCATAGTTCTCCTATTCGAGATCAAGATTGATAACATGACTGACTCGGAAGCGTCCAAAATATATAGAGATTTCAAACCGATAACAAGAACACTCAAACCACTTAAACATCATAGTTACATAACCTAATTTGAAAAATAATTACTACCGTCCATAACCGATTTCAAGGTAAGATAACAAGTTTTAATGGTTTTGGTTAGATCAAACATAACAGTCCAAACCACATAAAAAAACTACAAACAATAGGGACAATATGATCCTTAAATCCAATCATTTGTTAAGGGTTTTCTCAAAATCATAGTGAAACTAATGACATATGATTAAAAAGATATGTAGATCTAACCATTTGTCAATAGTTTTTTTAAAATGGCAGTAACAAAGGTAACATTAAAATAAGCTAAAATGAAAAAGTGATAGTAACTCTTTTCCTGAAACGGAGGTAGTATAACCTAAATATTTATCATAGGGTGGATTCAGTTGGGTCGATCTGGAACTTTTATAGTTGGTATCTTTAGTGTCATTGTAGCTGCCTTAGTCCGAGTTTTTGAAAATATTGTTGCTGCTAGTGTGAACGGGTATTGGAATTAACATGCCATATTGAGCATCCTCCTTTGTCATAGATTTAGAGTAAGTCTACAAATTATAAATATAATACCAACATTGAGATCCAACTATAGTCAACCTTTATTTAAACTTATACGATTTTGAATCAGCCCGCAACATATTTTGACATAAATCTCCGACCAATTAATTTTGATTTTGAAAAGGAGAATAAATTTTAAGAGATACAGTCGAAGGAGCACTACTTTGTATTTAAAAAAAATATATTATTTTATGTTGTTTTTCCTGTTGATACTGTTAAAACTGGTATTAAAGAGACGGTTTCTCTCAATCAGTGTATCATTTGGAAAAAGCCATATTTATGCAAGTGATATCAATACATTTAAGAGAAAATAACTAGGAAAAGGAAACTAATAAAAACACTGAACATAGCTCTCGGATTGTAACACACGGATTGCGGCACGTCAACTATTGCACGCGGATTGTGACATGCGGATTGCGACCCATACACACTGAACTGAAATCCAAACATGGAAAAACACTGAATCTGAACACGAAAACTCTGAACACTGAAAAATCTGAACATGGAACACTAAACTCTCTGAACACGAATCTCCGAACAATGAAAAATCTGAACACGGATCTCCGAACACTGAAAAAACTGAACACTGAACATTTATGTCATCAAATTTTACATCTTTGGTGTCAGAAGAATTTTTCATCACTGGTAATATATTTCCACAAAAACCCCTCTGTTTAAGAAAATTCTGCATAAAAAAGGCCAATGGCTAAGCATATTTCCATCAAATTTAACAGTGGCGACATGATTAAGTGAAAAACAAATGCTAGTACTCTTGTTACTTTTAACAAACTTTGACAACTTGACACGTGAATCACAAGTAACCAAAACATCCAAGCAAAAACACATATTTTTAGGCATAACTATGATTTTAAATAAAAGGTCAAAGAGAAAACGCAAGAAATAATAAAAACCTTGAAAGAGAAACTAGATTTGCAGCGAAGCAGATTGGACTTAACCCGACTCTGATACCATTGTTAAAACTGGTATCAGAGGAACAATTTCTCTCAATCGGTGTATCATTCGATGGGGCAAAAGCCATATTTATACAAGTGATAGCAATACATTAAAGAGAAAATACGAGAAAATAAATAGGAAAAATGAAACTAATTAAAACTACTGTAGAAGAAACTTATACCCCTGATGACCAAATAACGCTAATACGGTATCAATATCTTTAACATATACTCCCTCCGTCCAAGTTATATAGGCATAAAACATATTTGTTTAGATTAAGAAAAATATGGAAATTATAGAAATCAAGATTTTTACCTATTTTACCCTTTAACCTATTCACAATATAACCTTGGGATATTAAATAAATTGAAAAGAGAAAGATCAAGAGATGATAAGTAAATATTTAACTGTATATTCTCTCCATGGAATAGATTTAAGGGGTAAACTAGAATATTTACCTCACACTCATTACAAAGATAATTAATATGATAGTGTGATATCCATGCAACATTAATAGGGACATATTTATTAAAAATTACTTTGAAACCATAACCATGCATATCTAGATGAATAACTAAAAATAAGAATTATGCTTATATAATTTCAAGGAGGAAATATAATATAGATTTTTAATTTGATGAAAGTGATATACCTGAGCTAGTTTGAGTACTAAACAAAAGTGGATAATCACTTGATTTAACAAATAATTTATTGAATACAAAAATAAAAATAAAAATGAATTATAGTTAAGTACCATTTTTTCTTAGATGATCAAACGCATTAATAAAAGATAATTACCTTTTAGTTCTTAGAAACCTAAAATTTGAATCAACCATGGCTACAAGTCTATAACCATTTGCTCCACGCTAGTTTTTTAATCTCAATTGGGGATTCCCGTGAGTCATGTCCTTGAGATGGAATTTAACATAGTTACATGGGATTCCTAATTGAACTATATATATATTAGTAATTGAATAGAGTACTGTTGGATGAACTAATTTAGTAGACTAAAGAAACCTTTCATTGTCGATCCGAAAAAAAAAAAAACTTTATTAACACAAATATATGACTTGAAACAATTAATCTATTTAGATACCATTTATAAAGTTATTTTTATTTTTTGAAAATAATAAAATCAAAAATTAACTTAAATACATAATTTCAAAATCACTTTTAAAAGTAAAAATAAATTATTTTTTTATAGATTAATGTCTTCTTCTACTATCCAAATATCCTCATATCTTAAATTATTATATTTATCAACTCAATAAATTAGCAGTAATATTTACATGATTATTACAGAAATTATTAAATTTTATAGGTATTATTAGTAGTAAACAAAAACCACCTTTCAATTATATGGAATTGGCAATTGGGTAACGGTAACCCCGTGGCACCCTTGAAAATTTAAACTGCTAAATATTGTTTTTAAAGTATTTGGATTCGTCTTAACTGAAAGTGCTGCTTTCAAAAGAAAAACTATATGATATAATAATGTAAGTAATGGTTGCTAGAAAGACACTACACATTGAGAAGAAAGAAATTGTTGTGGAGAAGACATTCGGGTGCTACGGATAAAGCAATAATGTGGACCATCACATGGAGCACTATGTTATGATGCACGCATCCACTCAATTTTTTTGTTTTTGATAAAAACATATTTTAATCAATGGGATTTCATCTATTATGAAAATTAATAGAGAAAAAAAAAAAAGGAAAATCATTAAAAGAGATAGAAGATAGACAACCTTAAATTTACTATTGGATGTATTTTTTTTCCCGTCTACATCGGGCTCTTTTAGTGCAACTCGAGAAGATAGATACTTTCAGACTTTCAAACATTTATCATGAAATTACAGAGTCCCTAATGACAATATATATCCCCAAATAAAAAAAATGAACTTAAAATACCTTTGCTCTTGTACTTTTATTATCTACACTTTTAAGGGTATTTCAGTCAATTAAAATTATTACAACCTTTTTCATTCTTATATATATTCCCTATAGATTAAGGCAACGAAAATCAAACTGTAAGTTGTATGCATTGAGGTGAAAAATAAAAATTGTAGAGAGATGGCAGAGAGTTCATTTCCAATTTCATCCAGTTCATCATCACCGGATAATTCGAACCATAAATCTGATCGGAGACCTAGTTCCGTTCTTAAACTCTTCGGGTTCTCAGTTTCCGAACAAGAAGAAACGCAAAACTTGTCGGAAAATAGAGATAATAGGAAATTTGAGTGTCAATATTGTCGTAGGGAGTTTGCGAATTCGCAAGCATTAGGTGGACATCAAAATGCGCATAAAAAAGAGAGACAAAGGGCAAAACGAGCGCAGTTTCAAAGTATTCGAAGGTTTACAAGTGGATCACCGATACTTACTTCACATGGAGTTCGATCAGGACCATTCCTTTATTCAAGTGCTGGTGGACCTGCCGGCGGTATGAACTCCGGAGCAGGCGGTGGTGGTGGTGCTCCTCGGTTTCATACACCGATGTCAACAGAATACTATACACCACAATCACCTCATCTACATGATCATCAAATGTTTCCATCTTCTACTCCTCATGTACCTTCTTGGTTCTATGTTCCTCATCATCGGCCGCAAACGTTTACCGTCATTAACGATATTGATACCGGTAATTATAATAACAACACTATGCTTTCTTCATCTGGGAATGAATTTGCTGGGATGAATTCAGAAGTGATTGATGTTGAAATTGATTTGCATCTTAGTCTTGCTCCTTGTACCCCTCGATGATCAACTTTTTTTTTCTCCTTCACATCTTCTATTTAGATAGTACAATATTATTTTATTATTTTTATTTTCTTGTAATACTTAAAATGTAAATTTTATTCTTTCTTTTTTTTCGAGCATTTTTCGATTTTAATAGTAGACATTTCGTTTGAGAGTTGAGATAGTACTGTATATCTATTAATTTGCCTCACAAATCGTTTTCCAACATCGACACTGCCTAGTCCTTGAGCATTTGTTTTGAGTCTGACATTTTACGACGATATAAACCATAATCAGTGCAGCAACTCACGGTAGTAAAATCTATTAGATCAGACTGCCCATTTGGCCAAGTGCTTATTTGGAACAGAGTCACAGACCATGCGTCGTGGAGCATCAAATATGTGTCCACCACCGCCACCCTAGAGTAATGCTCAACTTCAAACTGTTTCTCTTTGTTCTTGGCTTTCTAGCGCAAGACTTTTGGAATTATCACTATAACATGGGTATGTGTTGTGGACTATCATCACTTTACTAATATCACTTTCGATAAGTAAGAACTTGGAATTCATACGTCATTGGCTAGTGTAGTATGCAGCGTATACGTCGACTATTATGGGGCTAACGTGGGATCCGTTCAAGGACCTACCGGTTTAGGTAAATATCTAATGCGTTCCCCAACAGAGGAGGTCATTTTTGGAGGAGAAACTATGCGTTTTTGGGACCTCCGCGCTCCCTGGTTGGAACCTCTAAGGGGTCCAAATGGCTTGGACTTGAGCAGGCTGAAAAAAGACATCCAACCTTGGCAAGAACGGCGTTCTGCGGAATATATGATCCATGCTCCTTTAGGTTCCTTGAATTCCGTGGGTGGCGTAGCTACTGAGATCAAGCTTGATATAGGAGCTCCAAAATCTTAGAGGGGCTTCTATAATAAGACGAAATAAAGACATTTTGAAGTAAAAATCAAAAACCCTTTATCCATAATGTTCTTACAATGCCTAAACCACCCCTGATTAGTTAATCTTAATTACATAATTAATTAATAAATTAAGCTAATCATGATTAATTAAACATAATCTTGTACTTAAAAAAATGAATTCAATTTTTTTTTTTTTGAATTTGTGTTTTGTGGGAAGAAAAACTAGATGAAATTTAAGAAAATTTTATCGTTTTTTTAAAACCCTATCCATAGTAGCATTGAGTATACCTCTAGCTTAAACTCTTGATCTTTTTATGGCTCAAATTTGATGAAATCACGATTTGAAAGATGGATTTTTTGTTATTCAGAGAAATTTACGGTTGAGTTTCATGTCGAACCCAGCCGTAACCCTAAGAACACCGAAGAACACCATTTTTGCCCAGATTTACGGTTGGGTTTTCAACCAAATCCAACCGTAACTTGAAGAACAATGATGAACACCATTTGTGCCCAAATTTACGGTTAGGTTTTCAACCAAACCCAACCGTAACAAATCTTTAAACCCCAATCGTAAAATTAGATAAATATATTTTAAGATTTTTTAATTTCTATCTTGTAGAGAATTGAAATACGAAGCTAACCCAAAAAAAAATGAGGCCAATCGGACATCGTATGAAGGAGTTATGATCAAAACGGTGAAATCTATTTGTATCCAGGAATAGTTACGGTTGGTTCGCCAATAAACCCAACCGTAAATCTGAGATTTTTGGGCTTCATTGAGCCCAAATTTACGGTTTGGTTTATTGGCGAACCCAACCATAAATATTCCTGAATACAAATAGATTTCACCGTTTTGATCATAACTCCTTCATACGATGTCCGATTGACCTCATTTTTTTTGGGCTAGCTTCGTCTTTCAATTCTCTACAAGATAGAAATGAAAAATCTTAAAATCTATTTATCTAATTTTACGATTGAGGTTTAAAGATTAGTTACGGTTGGGTTGGTTGAAAACCTAACCGTAAATCTTAATTGAATCTTCATCTCCTACATTTGAAGTTACAGTTGGGTTTGTTTGATAACCCAACCGTAATATGAAGAACAAACCAGTTACGGTTGGGTTTCCATTCGAACCCAACCTTGAATTCAACCTGTAATCCTAAATCTTCATTAATTTGTTTAGTTTTATCCGGATTGTCATCACTACTACTCTCTACACATTTATTAGTATTCTTCATCACGAAATTGGGAGTTTAATCGACGACGAAATTTTGATTCGATGGAGAAATTTAATTAAAATGGAGAAGGAGAAGATATGGAGGAGAGGGAAAGATTTTAATTAGACGAAAATTTTGTCTTTTTTTATTGGGTAAAGGGTAAAATGGACATTTAACTTTACCCCTAGGACATCTCTTAAGAAAAATTGGGTCACCTCGCCTCCTAGAGGAGCCCCTCCAGGATATTGGAGCCCCTATATGAGGCTTCTATTTTAAGGGGGGCGGACTGGCGTATAGTTACTGTTTATTAAGTGAAAATAAGTGGAAGTACATGATCTCATGTTAACACTGAGTGACTGAAAATTAAGGGCGCGACACTCTTCTTAGCCAATGAAATGGGGTCCACTCCTTAGTGGGATGTAAACACCACATGCATTTTTATTTTATTTTCCATTAAAAAGGAGATTTATTAACTATTTTTTTGTAGAAAAAAAAATTATGTTGAAATAAATAATGTAATACAGTAGGTTACTAATTTCTTATTTATTAAACACGTTGTACGGAATTGAAGATTTTTGAACTTGCTGTTGAAAAGTAGTTGAAATATGCTGGAGGCTTTGAATTCTTGTTGTCTTTGTCATGGAGTCCGTAGCTGTGTTGTGTTTCATGTTAATGAACTTTACCTTTTCTCTTGGAGATTCTCCAAAATCAATGTAGTTTTGTCGATTGTATTTTTTGTCTGCCATAGAGCTTTTGTTTCTCTGTTATTGATATTGGATCCCCTATATGAGGCTTCTATTTTAAGGGGGGTGGACTGGCGTATAGTCACTGTTTATTAAAATGAAAATAAGTGGAAGTACATGATCTCATGTTAACACTGAGTGACTGAAAATTAAGGGCGCGGCACTCTTCTTAGCCAATGAAATGGGGTCCACTCCTTAGTGGGATGTAAACACCACATGCATTTTTATTTTATTTTCAATTAGAAAGGAGATTTATTAACTATTTTTTTTGTAGAAAAAAAAATTATGTTGAAATAAATAATGTAATACAGTAGGTTACTAATTTCTTATTTATTAAACACGTTGTATGGAATTGAAGATTTCTGAACTTGTTGTTGAAAAGTAGTTGAAATATGCTGGAGGCTTTGAATTCTTGTTGTCTTTGTCATGGAGTCCGTAGCTGTGTTGTGTTTCATGTTAATGAACTTTACCTTTTCTCTTGGAGATTCTCCAAAATCAATGTAGTTTTGTCGATTGTATTTTTTGTCTGCCATAGAGCTTTTGTTTCTCTGTTATTGATAATATCCACCAGTTGTTTAAATTCCATTGCTATAGAGATGCTTGAGAGAATATTATTTTTTAGTCAGTTGCTTACTATGAAAAGTGAAAGTGCTTTTGCATGTAAACCCGAGGAATCCTAGCTAGATCCTGCCTCAATGTGCATAAAAGACTATTGATCTACCAAATATAGAAAAAAGACATATCCTGACGAACAATCTGTCTCTTTAAATGAAGCATCTATAAACATAACTTAATTTGTGTTACATGTTGACCATGAGTTCTTAATTATACTTGAATCAGTGGATCTTGTGGTCTGAGTGTTTGTAATTGATAAAGCAGCTTGTATATACTCTCTAATTTGGTCTAAAAGGAAGATCGGATTAGGATCAATCTTCTCAAAAGTTACCGAGCATCTTTGTTTCCATATGAACTATAGGATGGTAGCAATATTACTAGAGATATTTGAATATGTTGGAGAAGATAACCAATCAGCCACTCAATCAATAATTGACCCCGTGGAAGATATAGATGTCACCGAGGTTAAATAAAGTGAGAACCAAATTGCTTTGGCGAAAGGGCACTCTATGAAGATATGTTTTTTTGTTTCCAGGTTTTGGGTGTTGCAAAGAGAACACTCCGGGGTATAGCTGAAACATAAGTCGCTAGTCTGCTAAAAGTTGGTAATGCTCTTTGAACCAATTTCCAAATGAATAGTCTAATTCTCGGGATCACCGGTATTTTCCAGATTTTTTTCTAAGGAAATTCTGCAAATTTTTTTGGTGACTGGGAGACTAGGAATTTGTAGATATTTTTGCAAAGAGAACACTCCGAGGTATATCTGAAACATGAGTAGCTAGTCTGCTAGAAGTTGGTAGTGCTATTTGAACCAATTTCCAAATGAATAGTCTAATTCTCGGGATAACCGGTA